>OZ025871.1:5425712-5573212 GCA_964019415.1 Ianthella basta | reverse complement strand
CCGCAGGCAAGCTATCACAGACGCTTCATTGCTAAGATCGGCCTGGATTGGCCTATAATGGCTTATACTGCTCGGAAACAGGTCACTAATCGTGAAATCCAGAAAACCACGTGAAATCCAGAAATCCACGTGAAATCCTCGTGAAATCCAGAAATCCACGTGAAATCCAAGTGAAATCCAGAAATCCATTTGAAATCCGGTGGATTTCGAAATCTCGTACGCTTGAGTGAGTCGTGTCGGACCCCTCGCTTGCGACCGCGCGTGGCCTCCCGCCATTTTAATGACGTCATAAACAGCGGCTAACATCTCGTCACAAGGCCATAAAATGGCATGTCAAAAACACGCTACATTCACGTAGCAGACACAAAACACCATAGCATGCTGCATACATCGAAGGGAAAGTTACAAGATGCATGTGTTGGACATGACTAGATGGAAGGATGTGGACAAGGTGACTGAGTGATAACCTCTGGAGCTATCATGTCCTATACCTCTGGTTTCAGAGGCACTACTGAAGTCTCAACTTCAACAACAACTTCTAAATGCAGAAAAATTAACTGTTATCTTCAGCAAGATCATATATAGAGGAGACAACTACAGATAATCAGACATATGAAAATGCACTCATTAGAGGGTGGAGAGAAAGGACATAACAGAATTGCATGATTACTTTCTGCCAAAGTTAATAGACTCTTACTTAGTGAAGTGCTAGGGTCGCAGTGCTAGCGTCACACCTCACAGTCCTGGTGCCCAAGGACTATGCTGATCTGAGGAGCCTGAGTCAGTACAGATTTTCCAAAGTGCTGCTTGTACTCCTGCTCTTCTGATTACAAAAGACCTAGGCCAGATCATGGTGATGAACTTGGCTGGTGTACCAAACTGGTGGCAGTAGGAAGCCATTCCATGCATTGCTTCTCTGTTGTGTCCGCTGTTACATACTACAGCCTTACATCGTCACAAGCCAAGTGCTAGTGGATGATATAAGTGCAGAATGGAGATGCAGCAGAAGGCTAAGCAGGTTCAGAGGAAGCAGTCAGCTTACAGCCTAAAGTTGGTACAGTTCTAGCCTATTGGGCCAACTTTTAAACTACTGTATTACAAACTTTGCAACTGTTAAGTATACACCTCACAGAGACTGTTCTTTACCATCTTAGCAGCTGACTTAGACTATCATCCCGGCTTAGTAGCAGACTTAAGTAATCATATAAAGCTACATAAATTATCTATGTATATGCAAGCAAACACTTTTAGTCTTATCTATCCATTTTAATAGCGTTCCGGACTGTTACTACCACTAGACCAATACATTGCTGCTCCTAACTTTCAAAGGACTCAGAAAGTCATGTGAATGTGCACTAGCTCACAACAGAAGCCTTCTTCTGCAACAAGGCAGGCAAAATTGCAATGACTGGCAGTAGAGGTCCATGCTGTTCCCAGGGAGCACATTACAAATGAGAGTCTTGAGAGTTGTACTAGACACAGCAAATATTGATTGCTGTGAAGATTAGTGCAGGCCCATTATATAATTACACACCAGCTGCCACCAGGGTAAATCAGTCTGTAGGCCACAAGTGCACACATGGCTTCAGTATGTCCGCTGTGTGTTGGTTTGAGTGAAGTATGCTGTTCACATTCTAACTATATAGAGTGCTGGACTGAACACAGCAAGGTAGTCTATGCATGAGTGGTCAAATGTGTACTGTGAATGTTTAGCAAAAGGTGCACACATGGAGCCACTCGATCAGAAGCCAGCTAATTGGCCATGCACAAGTCATGCTTTCTTCGTTACCTTCATGTGCAATGATAACAAGCAGTGCAAATTGTGACATTAGAGACATTTAGATTTGTGTAATTTTACCTATGCGTAACCCGTAACGTGTGGGAAAGTCACGTGCGCGACTGCAAACTGCAAGTCTCCGGTACGCACTACACGTTTTCAACCTGTAGACCAGCTTCTACGCGTATACAACTTACCTGTGCGTGTACATGGCGGATAACACAGCGTTCCCACATACCATCTTTCTTACAGTACAGCCCAACCTCTGCTCTGACACCTCGATTGGAGAAAGCGCTTTCAGGTCCCTTCTGCAACTTGTTCAGCTGTTTTTTTAAGAAGACTTGGAACATGCCTCTATTTTGGTGGCCAGACCTGATGCAAAACCTGGCTCTTGCCCGTGAAGTGATCTCCTACTGTCGCAGCAAGCTTCATGACTGGGCAGATATAGCGGCACCACCATAACAAACAGTTCTTATCATTCACAATATCACACATCTACATCTAAACTTTCTGTACACAACTACCCCATCATTAACAGACACTGCATTCATTTAAGTCGGAAGTATACATATAACTAGAGCTGATTGCAACACACTGATAAAACACAGAATACCTTCCACACCAATCAGTGCTCACACCTATTTGTTCAGTGTGACATTCACACTGAAATCTGTATTTACACCATTTCCGATCAGTTAAGAGAAGTACTTCATCCACACAAGGATAAAAGCAAAGTCCACAGCTACCCTGGACACAGGATATCCTAGCAGCATGTTGTGTACAGTGGGAGGACCTCCTCAAACAATAAGCAAACAAGTTTAATGTACTGTGAAGTAGAATGTGTCACCCAAAAACAATCCCACCAGGTTATATTAGCTGTGTACAACGTATGTGAATGCAAATCCTCAAAGTAGAGTACCAAATATGCAGAATGTACTGTAAAATGCTTAGTCTCTTACAAACCATGCCCAATAAATGGCATGTGCATACAACCATGCAGTCTCTTGCACTGCATGGTAGGAGTGAACAGCACACTGACAATGGATGTGCTCACAGTGGCAACCAACATGTACAAAGAGTGGACCACACCCACCTGACTACTAGTGCCTGGCTTTGAACAACTACATGCAGTAACAGTGAAAGAGTGAGAACATTGGAGCATGCTAACTTCCTAAGCAGTAGTGCTTTTGCCACTTGACCAATATACAATGGGTTACTTTATATTATGCTTTTATATTATGTGTGTATCATATCATATGAATAGACAGTACTTTGATAGCTACATCACAGACCATCAACATGGAGACACGACAACAGCAGCCATACTTCCTGTGGCAAGATATGCTCTTACACAATTGGTTACATTCAATGGAAGCACGACTTTGACAAGTTTGGTATTTGAATCCAGAATTAAAGAAAAGGAATAAATGGTCCTTGCTTATTTCAATATAGTCCAGCTAGGTGCAGGTGTGACAAGGATGCAGAAGAGAGAGTGCACATAGAGATGCATACAGTTGACATACCTCCAATGGTTTGGTGATGTTCACACACTGAAGCTCTTTTACACGTTCAAAGATCCCCACTAAATTGTACACAATATCAAGTGGGACACGCTCAAAAAAGATGCTCTCCTTGAATTCTTGTGCATTATCACCTACAGAAGAAATGGATATGACACAAAACTGGAAACAGCATACAACCATATGCATGAATGGCAACAGACTGTACAGCTCAGCTGAATGCAGTTCATAATACAGTAGGAAGTCACTTATCTGAACATGTTGGGACTAGAGGGTGTTTGGATAGTCAAAATGTTTCGATAATTGAAGTTATCAACACTCACTGACAATACATGACAATTTGCATATAAAAATTAATTTCGATGTAGCTGTAACTGAATTGTGTACATACATGTAACAGTTGAAGTAATCATTAATGTGGCCTGTCTTTGATTCTTTGCTCCCTTTTGGGAAGTCTCTAATAAAAGCCCATTGGGTATACCCATAGTTCCCATGGGTACACTGGGTTGTTGCTTGAGGTATATACATACGTATGTGAGCACTGTCTGCAGTGATTGGCAGGCAGTTTTGTGAGACAGTTGGAGGAGTGACCACTCCTCTTCAATCTGTGAATGCTTGCTAGCCTTCTGAATGGCTAGCACATTCTCTTCACTCTTCATGATATTGTGAACAGTGGATTTCCCAACATCGTACTCGCCCACGATACTCTGCAAGGCCCTTCTACCTTTAACAAGCTGGCACATCTTCCCCTTGTTGTCTATAGTTAACACCACTCATATTCACTTACAACTAGTGCTTGTCATAACACATAACAGGAGCCACGGGGCAAATTCTCAAAAACAGACAGGACACATGACAGAATTAACAGTGTTCTCACACAATATGTACGTATAATGGCTAAGCGAAAACATCAGGAAATCTACAGTAAAAAAGGATTCCATTGCACCACACTCAAGCACTGGCTGAATTTTCAAGTAACTACACTATTCCAACTTCCTGCCTAAACTTCTACACAGCAGTGCCCTCTCTCCTTCCCCACCTTCATTACTCCCGTATTCTCCCAATTCATATTCATGCACTTCCCACTTTGTCAATGCATTGTCCAATATCTTCAAATTCAATTGTTTGGAGGTACTCTTCACTGTTTGTGACTAACACCATGTCATCCGCAAAAGCAAGACATCAGCAATCTCATCCCCCAATCTCATACCATCTCAGACTGCTGAACTACTTCAAATTCTCAAATACCTGGTTTGCCCCATGAGCTTTCTCTGTTGATGGTCTGCTTGAATCCCTTGAGCTGGTGGGCATGACTAACACCAAGAAAATGATCCGAGGTTTGTGCTGTGCAATGACTGGCCCTTCGCTGATGAATGTGCACAGTCTCACAGCATTAGTTTATACAGTACGTAAGTACTGACATGACATATTCTTCAGATGCATCTTACTCTGTGGCCACACCCATATCTCACTTTGTGGTCTGAACACCAGACTTTGGTTCATTCTGCATTTAACCTGGGGAATTTTCTGCAATGTGACCTTTCAGACACAAATAAATGCAGTGAACAAGATAAGTAATAATGGCATAATAAATCCAATGGCTGAATATCTTGCATGCCTTGCTGTAACTAATAGTTAAGTGCCATTCAAGAGGTATAATTATGCAGCTGGATATGGATTTAGAGCCAGGGTACTAGGTGGTATTTGTCACAGATATTCATTAGACAGCTTTTCAGTGCCATAGATGTTAAACTAATGTACATTGTATAGTGAATCACACTTTACCAGCTCATCACAAAACAGAAGAGGCCAATAACTGTAATGTTCTGTCATCAGGTAAATCTGGACTTAGTGTACATATCATGTGACTGGCCATATGTAAGATTGTCTGACAAAATGACCAGTTGAAGCATCTTCCACCACAGTCAGAGCAATCATTGGCATTAGCTGGCACGAGTTCTAGTGTAACACTACAGTGCTGTGTTACTGTGTCTTGCACGTGAGCATCCATGTTATGACATTAAATGATGTAACTGCTTTTAATAATACAGTCTCCACCACATGTAAGTGAAGAGAAGTGTGTTGCATGACAGGAGATCTACTGTGGTCGCATACAAGTAGCAGCACCGCAGCAGCACCGCAGCAGCAAATTGTGATGAGATATGCTAAACACTTCATAATTACATTGGTAGATACACTAGTGTAATACAAGTGTCAGATGCTGTCATGAGCTTTAGCGATACAGCACCTGATTGAAAAGAAGGCCAATTATCAATTCACCATTTCCACATTTGAGAAACTAGCAGCAGAACTGTTAAGAATACTAGTCATTTGACATGGCCGAGGTGTGACAAGGGCAAACAGGACTAGTATCTAATGGTTCTCCTGTGGTATTCAACCTGCACGGAATACCAATTTAAAGCATCATACACATTGTCAATTATATATACATCAATTACATAGCTGCAATCATTAATCTGACATTAAGAAATTTGCCTAAAACCAATCGCATGTGTTTCTGTACAATTAATTGATGATCAAGCTGGAAATATTTAGCGTTAGACCATGTCCAATCATTCTTGGAAGCAGTGTGACACAATGTCACGGCTGTTTCGAGTTGGCAACTTAGTCTTTACATGGAAACTGGGAACCGGAACCGGACTGGCCGATGGAAGGAAGGGACTAAGGCGTTTTTAGCCTTTTCCCTCTTGATTGCAGACAAAATCACCACAAGATCTTAATAGAACAGTGGAATTGGTAGTGGGCAATGTGCCTTTTAGGTTAAAAGCTTTGATTATGCCTTACATTGCGTACGACTTTGGCATACACTTGTTTCTGTTAACTGCTTGTAGTGCGTCTCTCGAAGTTTTCCTGGCATAATGACTAACATGAGAAGATAGGCCATCCATCGTACAACATCATACTTGTGCAACTGTTCTGCTGCCTTTTTCCTACCACCCGCAGCAAATATTCTATGTCAATGTATTGTATGCCGCATACACTGTGGTTTGCGCGGTACTACTTACCATTGAGCTCAAATATTGCCACAGCAGTTAAGAATGCCAATGGAATCATCCCAAATGAGCACTATCCAGCAATACAAGGGTAACGTTGCAGTGAATCACTGTAACGTTGCACCAAAAAACCCGTTTAGCGTATAGTGGGAAATCGCTGTATTATTCATGTACGTATCGTCGTACAAGGGCCGTGAGCTCAGATAATGTGGTAGCACTTCATAATGCAAACTGCTGCTCCTTTGGGACGACTCCATAGGCATTCTGAACTGCTGTGGCATTATTAGAGCTCACTGGGAAGTTGTACTATGCAGTCCAGGGCACATGCGCAGAATAGCTTATTTGCTCCTAAAGCAGGTGGTAGGAAAAAGGCAGCAAATGTGTAGACATGTTCCGGAGGTATTTCTGCCAGTTGGTTTCGCCATGCCATGCAGATTTGACCTACACCATCCCTACATCTGTGCTTGTTTTTGTGGAAGACATTTTTACATCCCTTTGATTAAATTGCAGGAAGCACTTTGCATATTCCTGTACTGCTAGTATAGAATGACATGCAGGAGTGTAATTGGATGACATTAAGGTAACAGTGAAATGCGAAATATATGTGACGAAAGTGGACAGGTGCTGTGTGAGGAGGAAAAGGTTAGGAAAAGGTGGAAAGAGTACTTTGCATTGCTGTTGCAGGGTGAAGGAGTCCAACAAAGTGAACACATAGATGCAAGTGGAGAGGAGTAACAAGTAGAGGGGAATAGACACGAGAGGATAAGTTTGGAAGAAGTGTGCACAAGCATCTGGAGACTGAGGAATAGGAAAGCACCTGGAGTATGTGGAAACAACTGTCTGTTCGGTAGTTCTCGTGGTGTATACTTATCTCTCCAATCATGTTGCTGTAGGCCAATGTATTAGGTAAGCTCAAAGACTTGCATCCTAGAATTCATTATTTAAATAAAGTATAATTTAGCTTCATTGCATCCTCAGTCTCCACTATGTGAAACACTACAGCAAGAATCACTGCACTTTGCACTGGCACTGGTGCATATGAATAATAACAGCCGACTATTACTCTATCAATGACAAACACAGTTCACTTGTTGATCCATAACTGGTTTTAGCAATGTTTACGTTTAGTCTTGCAACTGCTCAAATAAATTAGTTAGTACTTAACGACAAACACACAATCTAATAAACCCATGAAACAACATGGCCAAACAGTGAACAAATACAACAGTTCTATTACCAGGCATGCCTGGAACACAGCTTACACCATACATCCATTCAAATGAAGGAAGCGAAACAATTAACAGTCTAACCAGTGAGAAGGCACATCAGAAATGCAATCAGCATCACGGATGGATGCAAACTTATCCCTAGAACATTTCACTGACAGTCTACACATCAAACTGGAAATTACTATATACGTAGCTACACATGACTGTACTAATAATTTCAATAACTGTCACACATAAGGTGACCATCATTTTTCAGTCTTACCAATGTCACTTTTACAGCAAATTAACCAACTGTATCATGTTATACACTAATTGTAATGAGGAATACGTAGATACGTTGCAATCATACAGGAAACTTGAACTCACACAATATGGACACGATTGTCACCACGTCGTATAAGAATTAATCACAATACATGGTGGAGACACAGCTAAAGTAAGAGACTAACATGTGCAGAACCTTTAGCTGCATGTCATGCGTGTCTGTGATGTATACCAAACAAAGGGCAGATCAATCCTGTCAGGAAAGGCTGCTGTTCCATTATGCACAGCTAGGCCTTGACACATTTTCACAACTTTCAATGTGTCTTAGGTGCAGAATACTATAGAAATATCATTCTGTGCAGCAAATGGCACATGGCCATCAGTAGGACAACAGCACAGCAGTCAAATAACTGACAACTATTGGCAAAAGTTAATTGCTGATTCAGCATAGAAAAAGAGGGACCAAAACTGTAACAAAGAACTCACACTTGATTTGACCTGACAACCAGGGGGGAAAGTTCAGCTCCACTCTCTCCAGGGTGGTGTTCGAAGAGACACCCAGCATGAGATGTTCAATAAACTGCTTCAAAGCAATATACTGAGTCAGATCTCCTATAGCCTGTGGTCCCAACAGTAACCAATGCTGCTCAGCACTAGACAGATCCAGCACTTTCAATGTCTTGTTCTGAGCCAATGTTGTAGCCATCTTGCTCAGAAGCTCAGGGCTTAGTGTCTACATTGAAGGAAAGATAAAGTTGCATGTAGCAATAGTTAGGTACTTCATTAGTGTCAAAGAAGTTTCACATGGTTCAGACAGAGACTTTAGGAAGTACCATTTAGTGGTAAGTATTGGCAGTGTTTTAATTTGATGGTTTGGCAGATCATGAAAAATCCATCTCATTTAACTCCTCACCAATATTTCTGTCTGTGTACAAAGTATGTTGTGTAGGCGATTCCATTAAAGTGCAGTCAATGAGTACATTCGCATTTGATATGGACCTGAGTGTCTAGCTACAGAGAAAGTTAGCAGAGCTCAAGCAAGGTGCTCTCTCATAGGGAAAGAACTAACAGGTGAACGAATGTGCACGCTGTGAGGGCAAGCTCCTGTACATGATGAGGATGTGAATGTAGGCTGGAAAGAAGCACAGCGTGAGAGTGCCCCTTGACAAAAGAGAGCTAAGATCAGAAGGTATGCTACTGTGACAAAATGAAGCCAAAGCCAATGGTCCTCCATCGTTGTCAAATTCTATGACTTCATCAGAATTTTGGACATAGAATCTGCCAAATTTAAAACCAGACAATAGCTTTTCATGTTACATCCACCAAATTTTGTGAAAGCTAATATTTCCTACTATTTGGTATACAGTCCAGTGTGAGCATGTTTTTGGTCTCCCACTACTGATACATTGACAAAAGGTGGCTTGTCAAGAACATACTACAGTCACTTATTGAGGACAGACCACAGATATATGATCCTATGGGCAGAGACAAACAACTAATAGCATTCTGCAGAAGTTATAAGATGCGCTAGACATGACTAGAGGATGCTGACAATTGAGTGATAACCTCTGGAGCTATCATGTCCCAGTACTTAATTCTGATTTCACATCCACCACTGAAATCGCATAACTTTACTGATTCATAATAAGAACTACCAATTTGCCAAAGTTGATCAAAGATGATAAGGACTGAAATCCTAAAGCAGCACTACACATAGAGGGGCAAACACTGGCTCTACTTTTCAACTCATATCTGCACAAATTACGCAAACCCTCAGCATTTCCTTGTATCCAATGAAATGCACTCATTAGAGTGCGGAGAGAAGGGACATAAAAGAATTGCATAATTACTGTGAGCAAAATTCATAGACCATTACTCTGTACAATGGCAGCAGTGTTAGTATCCAAGTATACATTATAGGTTGATCAACAAGGCATTACTTGGCATGGTAACATTTGACTATATAATCGAAATCGAAGGGAAAGTTACAAGATGCATGTGTTGGACATGACTAGATGGAAGGATGTGGACAAGGTGACTGAGTGATAACCTCTGGAGCTATCATGTCCTATACCTCTGGTTTCAGAGGCACTACTGAAGTCTCAACTTCAACAACAACTTCTAAATGCAGAAAAATTAACTGTTATCTTCAGCAAGATCATATATAGAGGAGACAACTACAGATAATCAGACATATGAAAATGCACTCATTAGAGGGTGGAGAGAAAGGACATAACAGAATTGCATGATTACTTTCTGCCAAAGTTAATAGACTCTTACTTAGTGAAGTGCTAGGGTCGCAGTGCTAGCGTCACACCTCACAGTCCTGGTGCCCAAGGACTATGCTGATCTGAGGAGCCTGAGTCAGTACAGATTTTCCAAAGTGCTGCTTGTACTCCTGCTCTTCTGATTACAAAAGACCTAGGCCAGATCATGGTGATGAACTTGGCTGGTGTACCAAACTGGCGACAGTAGGAAGCCATTCCATGCATTGCTTCTCTGTTGTGTCCGCTGTTACATACTACAGCCTTACATCGTCACAAGCCAAGTGCTAGTGGATGATTTAAGTGCAGAATGGAGATGCAGCAGAAGGCTAAGCAGGTTCAGAGGAAGCAGTCAGCTTACAGCCTAAAGTTGGTACAGTTCTAGCCTATTGGGCCAACTTTTAAACTACTGTATTACAAACTTTGCAACTGTTAAGTATACACCTCACAGAGACTGTTCTTTACCATCTTAGCAGCTGACTTAGACTATCATCCCGGCTTAGTAGCAGACTTAAGTAATCATATAAAGCTACATAAATTATCTATGTATATGCAAGCAAACACTTTTAGTCTTATCTATCCATTTTAATAGCGTTCCGGACTGTTACTACCACTAGACCAATACATTGCTGCTCCTAACTTTCAAAGGACTCAGAAAGTCATGTGAATGTGCACTAGCTCACAACAGAAGCCTTCTTCTGCAACAAGGCAGGGAAAATTGCAATGACTGGCAGTAGAGGTCCATGCTGTTCCCAGGGAGCACATTACAAATGAGAGTCTTGAGAGTTGTACTAGACACAGCAAATATTGATTGCTGTGAAGATTAGTGCAGGCCCATTATATAATTACACACCAGCTGCCACCAGGGTAAATCAGTCTGTAGGCCACAAGTGCACACATGGCTTCAGTATGTCCGCTGTGTGTTGGTTTGAGTGAAGTATGCTGTTCACATTCTAACTATATAGAGTGCTGGACTGAACACAGCAAGGTAGTCTATGCATGAGTGGTCAAATGTGTACTGTGAATGTTTAGCAAAAGGTGCACACATGGAGCCACTCGATCAGAAGCCAGCTAATTGGCCATGCACAAGTCATGCTTTCTTCGTTACCTTCATGTGCAATGATAACAAGCAGTGCAAATTGTGACATTAGAGACATTTAGATTTGTGTAATTTTACCTATGCGTAACCCGTAACGTGTGGGAAAGTCACGTGCGCGACTGCAAACTGCAAGTCTCCGGTACGCACTACACGTTTTCAACCTGTAGACCAGCTTCTACGCGTATACAACTTACCTGTGCGTGTACATGGCGGATAACACAGCGTTCCCACATACCATCTTTCTTACAGTACAGCCCAACCTCTGCTCTGACACCTCGATTGGAGAAAGCGCTTTCAGGTCCCTTCTGCAACTTGTTCAGCTGTTTTTTTAAGAAGACTTGGAACATGCCTCTATTTTGGTGGCCAGACCTGATGCAAAACCTGGCTCTTGCCCGTGAAGTGATCTCCTACTGTCGCAGCAAGCTTCATGACTGGGCAGATATAGCGGCACCACCATAACAAACAGTTCTTATCATTCACAATATCACACATCTACATCTAAACTTTCTGTACACAACTACCCCATCATTAACAGACACTGCATTCATTTAAGTCGGAAGTATACATATAACTAGAGCTGATTGCAACACACTGATAAAACACAGAATACCCTCCACACCAATCAGTGCTCACACCTATTTGTTCAGTGTGACATTCACACTGAAATCAGTATTCACACCATTTCCGATCAGTTAAGAGAAGTACTTCATCCACACAAGGATAAAAGCAAAGTCCACAGCTACCCTGGACACAGGATATCCTAGCAGCATGTTGTGTACAGTGGGAGGACCTCCTCAAACAATAAGCAAACAAGTTTAATGTACTGTGAAGTAGAATGTGTCACCCAAAAACAATCCCACCAGGTTATATTAGCTGTGTACAACGTATGTGAATGCAAATCCTCAAAGTAGAGTACCAAATATGCAGAATGTACTGTAAAATGCTTAGTCTCTTACAAACCATGCCCAATAAATGGCATGTGCATACAACCATGCAGTCTCTTGCACTGCATGGTAGGAGTGAACAGCACACTGACAATGGATGTGCTCACAGTGGCAACCAACATGTACAAAGAGTGGACCACACCCACCTGACTACTAGTGCCTGGCTTTGAACAACTACATGCAGTAACAGTGAAAGAGTGAGAACATTGGAGCATGCTAACTTCCTAAGCAGTAGTGCTTTTGCCACTTGGCCAATATACAATGGGTTACTTTATATTATGCTTTTATATTATGTGTGTATCATATCATATGAATAGACAGTACTTTGATAGCTACATCACAGACCATCAACATGGAGACACGACAACAGCAGCCATACTTCCTGTGGCAAGATATGCTCTTACACAATTGGTTACATTCAATGGAAGCACGACTTTGACAAGTTTGGTATTTGAATCCAGAATTAAAGAAAAGGAATAAATGGTCCTTGCTTATTTCAATATAGTCCAGCTAGGTGCAGGTGTGACAAGGATGCAGAAGAGAGAGTGCACATAGAGATGCATACAGTTGACATACCTCCAATGGTTTGGTGATGTTCACACACTGAAGCTCTTTTACACGTTCAAAGATCCCCACTAAATTGTACACAATATCAAGTGGGACACGCTCAAAAAAGATGCTCTCCTTGAATTCTTGTGCATTATCACCTACAGAAGAAATGGATATGACACAAAACTGGAAACAGCATACAACCATATGCATGAATGGCAACAGACTGTACAGCTCAGCTGAATGCAGTTCATAATACAGTAGGAAGTCACTTATCTGAACATGTTGGGACTAGAGGGTGTTTGGATAGTCAAAATGTTTCGATAATTGAAGTTATCAACACTCACTGACAACACATGACAATTTGCATATAAAAATTAATTTCGATGTAGCTGTAACTGAATTGTGTACATACATGTAACAGTTGAAGTAATCATTAATGTGGCCTGTCTTTGATTCTTTGCTCCCTTTTGGGAAGTCTCTAATAAAAGCCCATTGGGTATACCCATAGTTCCCATGGGTACACTGGGTTGTTGCTTGAGGTATATACATACGTATGTGAGCACTGTCTGCAGTGATTGGCAGGCAGTTTTGTGAGACAGTTGGAGGAGTGACCACTCCTCTTCAATCTGTGAATGCTTGCTAGCCTTCTGAATGGCTAGCACATTCTCTTCACTCTTCATGATATTGTGAACAGTGGATTTCCCAACATCGTACTCGCCCACGATACTCTGCAAGGCCCTTCTACCTTTAACAAGCTGGCACATCTTCCCCTTGTTGTCTATAGTTAACACCACTCATATTCACTTACAACTAGTGCTTGTCATAACACATAACAGGAGCCACGGGGCAAATTCTCAAAAACAGACAGGACACATGACAGAATTAACAGTGTTCTCACACAATATGTACGTATAATGGCTAAGCGAAAACATCAGGAAATCTACAGTAAAAAAGGATTCCATTGCACCACACTCAAGCACTGGCTGAATTTTCAAGTAACTACACTATTCCAACTTCCTGCCTAAACTTCTACACAGCAGTGCCCTCTCTCCTTCCCCACCTTCATTACTCCCGTATTCTCCCAATTCATATTCATGCACTTCCCACTTTGTCAATGCATTGTCCAATATCTTCAAATTCAATTGTTTGGAGGTACTCTTCACTGTTTGTGACTAACACCATGTCATCCGCAAAAGCAAGACATCAGCAATCTCATCCCCCAATCTCATACCATCTCAGACTGCTGAACTACTTCAAATTCTCAAATACCTGGTTTGCCCCATGAGCTTTCTCTGTTGATGGTCTGCTTGAATCCCTTGAGCTGGTGGGCATGACTAACACCAAGAAAATGATCCGAGGTTTGTGCTGTGCAATGACTGGCCCTTCGCTGATGAATGTGCACAGTCTCACAGCATTAGTTTATACAGTACGTAAGTACTGACATGACATATTCTTCAGATGCATCTTACTCTGTGGCCACACCCATATCTCACTTTGTGGTCTGAACACCAGACTTTGGTTCATTCTGCATTTAACCTGGGGAATTTTCTGCAATGTGACCTCTCAGACACAAATAAATACAGCAGTGAACAAGATAAGTAATAATGGCATAATAAATCCAATGGCTGAATATCTTGCATGCCTTGCTGTAACTAATAGTTAAGTGCCATTCAAGAGGTATAATTATGCAGCTGGATATGGATTTAGAGCCAGGGTACTAGGTGGTATTTGTCACAGATATTCATTAGACAGCTTTTCAGTGCCATAGATGTTAAACTAATGTACATTGTATAGTGAATCACACTTTACCAGCTCATCACAAAACAGAAGAGGCCAATAACTGTAATGTTCTGTCATCAGGTAAATCTGGACATAGTGTACATATCATGTGACTGGCCATATGTAAGATTGTCTGACAAAATGACCAGTTGAAGCATCCTCCACCACAGTCAGAGCAATCATTGGCATTAGCTGGCACGAGTTCTAGTGTAACACTACAGTGCTGTGTTACTGTGTCTTGCATGTGAGCATCCATGTTATGACATTAAATGATGTAACTGCTTTTAATAATACAGTCTCCACCACATGTAAGTGAAGAGAAGTGTGTTGCATGACAGGAGATCTACTGTGGTCGCATACAGGGTAGCAGCACCGCAGATTGTGATGAGATATACTAAACACTTTATAATTACATTGGTAGATAGACTAGTGTAATACAGTGTCAGATGCTGTCATGAGCTTTAGCGATACAGCACCTGATTGAATAGAAGGCCAATTATCAATTCACCATTTCCACATTTGAGAAACTAGCAGCAGAACTACTGTTAAGAATACTAGTCATTTGACATGGCCGAGGTGTGACAAGGGCAAACAGGACTAGTATCTAATGGTTCTCCCGTGGTATTCAACCTGCAGGGAATACCAATTTAAAGCATCATACACAATTATATATAACTATAACTACAAGTCTGAATTTGAAACAGATTAACAGAACTTGTTTGTACTTTTGTTTGAAGTCAGATGTTCAATTACGTAGCTGCAATCATTAATCTGACATTAAGAAATTTGCCTAAAACCAATAGCATGTGTTTCTGTACGATTAATTGATGATCAAGCTGGAAATATTTAGCGTTAGACCATGTCCAATCATTCTTGGAAGCAGTGTGACACAATGTCACGGCTGTTTCGAGTTGGCAACTTAGTCTTTACATGGAAATTGGGAACCGGAACCGGACTGGCCGATGGAAGGAAGGGACTAAGGCGTTTTTAGCCTTTTCCCTCTTGATTGCAGACAAAATCGCCACAAGGTCTTAATAAAACAGTGGAATTGGTAGTGGGCAATGTGCCTTTTAGGTTAAAAGTTTTGATTATGCCTTAAATTGCGTACGACTTTGGCATACACTTGTTTCTGCTAACTGCTTGTAGCGCGTCTCTCGAAGTTTTCCTGGCATAATGACTAACATGAGAAGATAGGCCATCCATTGTACAACATCATACTTGTGCAACTGTTCTGCTGCCTTTTTCCTACCACCCGCTTTAGGAGCAAATATTCTATGTCAATGTATTGTATGCCGCATACACCGTGGTCTGCGCGGTACTACTTACCATTGAGCTCAAATATTGCCACAGCAGTTCAGAATGCCAATGAAATCATCCCAAACGAGCACGATCCAGCAATACAAGGGTATCGCTGCAGTGAATCACTGTAACGTTGCACTGAAGAACCCGTTTAGCGTATAGTGGGAAATCGCTGTATTATTCATGTACGTATCGCCGTACAACAGCCGTGAGCTCAGATAATGTGGTAGCACTTCATACTGCAAACTGCTGCTCCTTTGGGGCGACTCCATAGGCATTCTGAACTGCTGTGGCATTATTAGAGCTCACTGGGAAGTTGTACTACGCAGTCCAGGGCGCATGCGCAGAAAAGCTTATTTGCTCCTAAAGCGGGTGGTAGGAAAAAGGCAGCAGAACAGTCACATCAGTACGATGTTGTACGATGGCTGGGCTATTTTCACATGTTAGTCATTATTCCAGGAAAACTTCGAGAGACGCACTACAAGCAGTTGAAAGTAAAACAGTTTGTGTCCCAGATCTTACGAACAAAGCCATTGAAACGATTCTAAAGCCCAAATCACCTTACTTACTATCAAGCACACCGTTCTGTGATGTGTCACTGGTGATTTGGACTACAACCACTGAGAAATGGGCTGTATACGTAGTAACCTCTATGCGAGGGGAATCTCACTGCCGCGAGGTCGGTTTCCAAACCAAAACTAAGTTGCCACATTTTATTCATATTAAACAGCCGTGAATGTCTAATCAAACATTATTAGCTGCAGGTTTTGGGACAGTGTGTGGTTACGTTGTCAAAAAGGGCATCAGTACGGCTTGCTACCCCATCAGCAGTTTTCTACAGATCAGCAAGTCAGCTACTCACTGGCAGACAATTTCACAAAAACGATTCTATGTGCAGGGTCATCAAAAGCAGGCTAATTCTCTGCCTGGATTGGTAGTCGATTAGTTGCTCTACCCTATTTGGGAATGGAACAAGTAAGCTGGGCACCCCATGCATTTTATACATAGTGACAGGTAAGATATGTGTACAGTGCAACTGAGTATGGCCTGTGTACAATGAAACCTACGACAGCCACCAATGGGTCAGATCAAAGTTAACCTGTATAAAGACATGGCCGCTGGTAGATTGCAATGTGTTAGTCATGCATTCCTGTGCACTACCACCTACAGAAGAAATAGATATGACACTTTAATTAAGAAACAGCATACAACCACATGCATGACTGGCAACAAATGCATTACTGTACAGTTCAGTTCAATGTAGCTCTTTAATACAAGTAATTCTGAGCGGACAACAGAACAGTATTCTCAGTGCACCAGTAACAGTTAGCACATTTCAACCCATTTGTGTCCATCAGCTATCCAAAATGAAAGCTAAAACAATACCACACTAACCTGTCCTTCAAGGACTAATGAGCAATGTAGACAATTGCACAGTCCTTCTCAGCAAAGTGACACCAGGAGACCCAAGAACAAGAATGGACTTCAGAATGATATTAAACACTATTGTTCCTATCACGGTACAACCATATGTCATCTCCTGAAACATCTCCAGCAGAAAACAACAGCAAATGAATGGAACTATGTTATCACACAAGGTCCTCAGTAAGTGCAGTTGTAGTGCAGTTCAATACGCATCACTGAGGTTACAACTAAAGACATCAACAGTGGAGTACAGGAGGATGGCTGTTAAGGAATGTACAGCGCACGCCTAGATTATTACCCAATCTATCCTATTCACTGAAAAAATAGCTCCTTAATATGGCAGGTTCACACCCTACCAAGCCATTCTGCGCACGCTTCAACTATCAAGTGAAGGTGATGAATCATATCTCAGTCTCACCGTGAGACAGGTAGTTCCAACTTGCTGAAGTGGAAGGAAGTTACAGTGACATGATCTAGTGGCGACTGATGTTCGAAGGTAAGGATGTTCCCTTCTTCCCATCTACAAAGCCCATTCGTTTGTTAAGAGTGCACAACATAGCATCGGAGAGCGGTACTAATAGGGTGAGATTCTACGTTCCTCCTTGTTTCCTGTAAAGCCATCCAATCTACATTGTATAATTTAAAATCTGGGACCGGCTGTTCCAGTTCTGCCTTAAATGCCAGACTGGTGCAGATATGGGTTGCAAAGCGTAGGGACTGGCAGTGCTGTGTTGTTATTCCATAAGGGCCTACATCTCCCCACTATACGTCTGATTCACACCTGAAGGAAGACGTTATCAGCAGTTGCAGGCAGCCGTGAATGTAATACATAAGAGAGATGTGACTGTGCCAATGGGGATATATATGAATGCTAAGATAGGGAACCACTGTAGCACAGGCACCTACTATTGTCTGGTGTATAGTCCAAGTGCAGACACAATGATAGTGGAAAGACATTCCTGGAATGATCCAACTTCATCTCTACCAACATGACATACATGACATGACTGTTCAGTGGATAGCAGATATTCTCAGAGTTGCTGTAGTGATACATCCAGCTTGTGACCTCGGAGCAGGCACACCAGTCACACTACAGAAACCTAACAAGCCTCAAGGACCTGTGACAAATCTCCGTCCCATCATAATAATGAAAATGGAACCTGTAACATTCTGTCACCGATCTTACTGGAAACATTCAGACCCAAGCAGAATTAAACTTACAGCCCCGCTAGTCAGGCTCAGAGGCTGCAGCTGTGCAGACATCATATTTGCAAAGCGTCTGCATTGCTCCACAGCAACATTATGCATGGTGTAGACGTACACTTCCTCTGTCCCAACCTCAGCAAGGGCTTTGGCACACCAACTACAAATATAAATCTGAATTCGAATCAAACTGCGGGCAACAATAGTGAAAACATTATGCAAATTACTACCACACTGCTGTCAAACACCAGTTTCAGTGTACATGTCAAAGACTTAATGGGCAGGCCTTTCAAGTAAATGGTGGGTGTCACATAAGGGGCTAGTTTCAGCCTAGTGGCCTTCACTACAACTATAAATATGATTCTTCAACAATTAAACAGGCAGAGTTTCCAACAACATCATCAGCAGATGATTCACTAGTATGAATCACAGTGGCAATGCAATATGCAGACAATGCTGACAATGTTTCAACCAATCACAGCTTTTTGAAGATGTGCTGAAAGCAGTAGATACTGAATTACATACCACCATGTCATCTAATATGCAACATAGAGAAACCACGAAAAGCACCTGTGTGTATAGAGAGTGAGGAATGGCAGAAGACATTGAAAGCACTACTATATATAGGTGACAAACAGCATGTGACTCACTCAAAGGATGCAGCTAGCAAGGCTTGTCTTTCCATTGTATGTTCAAAGTGTTTGCAGGAGTTGGGGCCTCACAAAATCATACATTATTCAGCTCTATAACTGTTGAGCGCCTACATTAAAACTATTCACACTCCTTAGAATCCCTTTCATCCTATTTCTTACACATATAAAAATACAGATTATTGCTCACAACTGCTATCATAGCATAGCATATGAAAATATCACAAATTCTTCAATATTCTTGAATATTTCAATCAATCAATCGATCAATTTATTGTACACAGCTTTATCTCCAATGCTAGAGGTTGCTGGAAGTATTGTCTAACAGTTCTAAGCACAACATAGCTAGTTCACATCATTCTGTACTAGACAGTTTAATAATTAACTGTTCCATTTTACTTTCAGATCATCAGCCCATCTTATCCCTGGTCTTCCCCTCGGTCGCTTTCCTGGCACATTCTTCAAAAAACACCTTCTTTACCATCCTATCTTCTGTCATCTCTTCCATGTTACTTAACCACTCTGTCTTCTTCTCTACTCTCAATACCAATGCCACCTGTCCCAATCTTGATCTAATGTCCACATTCCTCACTTTGTCCAAGATAGTAACTCCTTCCACTCTCCTCGGACATCTCATTTCAAGGGCTTTCATTTTGCTCTTGTGTCTCTCTAGCAGGGTCCTGATCTCACATGCATACAACAGAGTTGGTATCACTCTAAGTGCTTTGCTCAGTTCTCTTTGATCAATTACCTCTTTTCTCATGGCTCCAATTACTTTGGATGCTGCACCTATTCTTTGGTTTACCTCTGTTTCACATGATCCCTCCTTATTCAGGATGGCTGGCAGGTACTTCATTGTCTTCATATTGTCTATCTCCATCCCATTCACTGTAATGTAGCATGTGCCTCCTCCTCTCTTCACCACCATTACCTTTGTCTTTCATTAATTGCTTGTCATTCTCCATTTCCTCATCACTTCATCCAGTTCTTTCAGATTTCTTTCTGCATCCTCATCTCTTTCTGCTATTAGGTCATCAGCAAACAAAAGGAGCTGTATCTTGCCTGTTTCCATTTCAAACCCACCTTCAAACTTCTGCTTTGCCTCCCTCACAATGTTGTCCATAAGATGTTAAGTAGCCATGGTGACATAGTGCATCCCTGTCTCACTCCTTGCCCCACTCTAAACCAGTCCAATTTCTGACCCTGAACCCTGACACACGTCTTACCATCATCGTATAGTGACCTCACAGCTCTTATCAGCTCACCATTCACTCCATTTGCTCTCAGCACTCTCCACAATAACTCTCTCTCTACCCTGTTGTATGCTTTTTCTAAGTCCATGCAAACCATCAGCATTCTCTAGTTCTTTTCAATGATCTTGATCCTTTCTCCTAACTGCCTGAGTAAACAACTGGTCTACACAGCTCCTTCCCCTCCAGAATGCCCCCTGCTCTTCCAACACTTTTCCTTTAGTGATCATCCTCATTCTCTTCTCCAACACACTGGCATACACCTTGCCAGGTATACTCAGCAAACTGATACAATGGTAATGTTTGCATTGAGTTCTGCTTCCTTTCTTGTGGATTGGAACAAGCAGTGCCCTCTGCTAGTCCACTGGAACACTCCCGCCCCTCCATGCCAGGTCCACGATCTTGTGCAGCCACTCTACCACTCCCTCTCCACCTGCTTTAAGCATTTCTCCAGTGACCCCACATACTCCTGGTGCTTTGCTATTCCTCATTCTCCAGATGCTTGTGCACACTTCTTCCAAACTTATCCTCTCGTGTCTATTCCCCTCTACTTGTTACTCTTCTTCACTTGCATCTCTGTGTTCATATTGTTGGACTCTTTCACTCTGCAACAGCGCTGCAAAGTACTCTTTCCACCTTTTCCTAACCTTTTCCTCCTCACACAGCACCTGTCCACTTTTGTCACATATACTTCGCACTTCACTGCTACCCTAATGTCATCCAATTACACTCCTGCATGTCATTCTATACTAGCATTACAGGAATATTCAAAGTGCTTCCTGCAATATAGTGTAAGAGATGTAAAAATGCCTTCCACAAAAACAAGCACAGATGTAGGGATGGTGTAGGTCAAATCTGCACGGCATGGCGAAACCAACTGGCAGAAATACCTCCAGAACATGTCAACACATTTGCTGATTTTGAATACATTTTCACCATCCCTACATCTGGCAACATTTTGCCGCGCCTACTTATTTGGCACTAGTCTTGCTATCACCCCCTATTTGTCCACCTGCCTCACAACAGGATGCCATGCGAGACTATAATTATACTATTGCATGGTCATCCTTCCAACTTCAGACCAGTGTCTGTTCTTCCGGTGATAGCCAAGGTGTACGAGTCCCTCACCTACAAACAACTTTACTCCTACCTAACTACTAACTCTTTACTCCACCCAAACCAATCTGGTTTTCACCTCTCCCATAGCACACAGGATGCTCTACTCAAGACTATGGATGATTGGCGCACAGCTCTGGACCTAGGAAAGAGTGTTGGGTCAGCTTTCTTGATCCAAGTAAAGCATTTGACTCAATTGACCGCAGTGTACTTCTTAGAAAACTGAAATCCTTCGGAATTGAAGTAATGCACTCAAGTGGTTTCAAACTATCTGGATGGAAGGAAACAGAGAGTGAAGCTGGATTGCTGCTGCTCTGAATGGGCTAACGTGTTGCGAGGTGTGCCCCAGGGTTCTATCCTTGGACCCCTCCTGTTTCTCCTCTACATCAATGACTTACCTGATGTTATCAAAAAGTGCACGGTGAATATGTATGCTGATGATGTGGCCATCTATTTTGCGAACAAAGATATGAACGAAGTCGCAGACTCACTAAATGAAGACCTGGCTCACATTGCTACATGGATTGACACTAACCAGTTGAAGTTGAACATTGGCAAGACCCAGTTGATGACTTTTGGTGGACAGTCCTTCAGATCCAAATGGCAACAGGTTGATGTACAACTACAAGGGACCACTATCCCTGAGAGAGATACCTTGGCTTAACAATTGATCGTGCTCTTAGTTGGAAGACACACATGTGCAATGTCAGAAGGAAAGCCCTTGCTGCTGTAGGCTGCATACGTAAAGCCAGCCACTATCTGCCAGTGAACATTCGCAAGATGTTGTACAACTCCCTTGTGCTCCCCCATCTGGACTACTGTTCAACAGTGTGGCACTCTTGCAATCAGACACTCTCCCAGAATTTAGAGTGTGTACAAAACTATGTATGCGATGAGAGTCATTCTCAGCCAGCCTCCACGCACACCGAGTGCCTCCCTCAGAGACCAGCTTCACTGGACTACCCTTCATCACTGACGTCAACCAAATGTTGTGCCAGGTGCACTGATGTTTGCTTCAGCAGGCTCCTGCTTACCTGACCAGCAAATTCTCCAAGAACTCAGACTTCTACTCATCTACCCGAGGAGCAGACAAACTACATATCCCCAACCCTTGTTCAAACAAGTTCAGACAGTCTTTTGCATACCAGGGTGCCTACCACTATAACTGGCTGCCACAAGATATCAGAGCAAAGAAGAGTTTATCATCCTTCAGGCATGCACTAATGAGCTTATAATTCACTATAAAATTTGACAAATACAATTTTAGTGATTTACCCAATTTATTATTACTATGATCTTGTGTTGTATTGTGTCTGTCTGTACCTTGTTCCCAGGACTGCATGAAAACCCAACCTGGTGGATGCAGCATTCCTGTTGTAAAATAAGATATCTATCTATCTATCTATCTATCTATCTATCATGCCAGCTATTCATCTTCCCACATACATACATGCTACCAAGCTGCATCGAGCAAAGTGTTGATGAGGAAAGGCTGTATAGTTACCAATTGAATGAAGAGTCTAGTGTATCCCATGACACATACAGGTGCATGATGATACACTGAAAGCCGCTTTTTTTGATGACAAGACGGAGTCTTCACTACCAGTTATCATGATTGGAAGTTAAGACAGGCGCTGCCTTTGGTCTAAGGGAAAGCAGATTGTCCTGTATATGGGTGTACGTAATCTTGTTAGAGAAACAGGGAGAGTCAGATCTGATTATACCTGTGTTGGTCTAAGTTTAAAGCAACTGTACAAAACAGCTGCCAGCTCTACACTGTACATTCACTAGCTAATCGTGATTCAGTTCTCACCTCAGTGGAAACTGATCAAGTTTCGGTTCCCCTGAAACAAACCAAGAGCTCGTTATCTTTTCTGTAGCAACTTCACGTTGACTCACTAGGTTCAGACAATAATCAAACACTCATAGCATATTACATACATTTCCTTCTTGTTTATTTACTTCACTTCCGAGGAATGGCTTCATGCCTATTGCTTTTACTGATGCTACTACTCAACTGAAAGACTTTAAAGATCCATCAGTTTCAGCCAATTGTGATGAAATGGCTAATGCATTTCATCTTCGCAAAGGTTTCAGGGTGGTCTTTTCTTTCTGCATACTTTTTGGTCACTCTTTGTGACCCAAAACTTGTAGTTGGTTTCAAGCCATGCTGTTGCACTAGTCTGTATTCAGGGGCAATGAAAGCTGTCACCAACTGCTATCTACAGAAAGGATATAAAATGCATGTTTGCTTGAATGATGCTTTTGACATGTGGACAATAGCATTCCATAACATAATTTTAGTCCATTTCTCTTCACATTTATATTGATGGTCTGCTTGTGCCGTCAGGCATGGCTGTCACTGGGAGGATCACATCTATGGCACCTTGCACTGTGCAGACAGCCTGGAATACTCCATCTCACAGAGTCAACTGGAAGCACCATGTATAACAACTTTCGCGCAGTTAAACAGCTAGACTACTTACCACTGCTGGCCTGTACACAGCTCTGAGACAAATGGGGGGGGTTCTTCTGCTCTCAAAGTGGAACTCATCATATATAGATTGACACGTAGCACAAGTTTGGTGTCCACAAGGAGAGTATCCACCTTGTGCTTGCTAGCAGCTAAGCTGGTCTTTTACTGCTTAACGGGGTTTTTGAGTGGCACTGTCCATTGTATGACTACTGCATAGTATACTCAGATTCTGTATAGCTATAAAGTCATAAAAGTTGCTCCTCAGGCGGAACTCCTAGGCAAGAGGGGGGTTCTTTCAAACCCTTGAACCCCCCCTGCGTACGGGCCTGCACTGCGTTGTCCCAGCCATCTGGACTCATCCTTTCATTACTTTACTTACTTCAGCCAATGAGTATGTAATTCAAGTATCGTAAGAAACAACTGTCTGTTTGGCAATTCTCATGGTGTATACCTACTTATCTCTCCATGCAATCATGTTGCTGTAGGCCAATGTATTAGGTAAGCTCAAAGACTTGCATTCTAGAATTCATTATTTAAATAAAGCATAATTTAACTTTATTGTATCCTCAGTCTCCACTATGTGAAACACTACAGCAAGAATCACTGCACTTTGCACTGGCACTGGCGCATATGAATAATAACAGCCGACTATTACTCTATCAATGACAAACACAGTTCACTTGTTGATCCATAACTGGTTTATCCATGTTTACATTTAGTCTTGCAAGTGCTCAAATAAATTAGTTAGTACTTAACGACAAACACACAATCTAATAAACCCATGAAACAACATGGCCAAACAGAGAACAAATACAACAGTTCTATTACCTGGCATGCCTGGAACACAGCTTACACCATACGTATATCCATTCAAATGAAGGAAGTCAAACAATTAACAGTCTAACCAGTGAGAAGGCACATCAGAAATGCAATCAGCATCACGGATGGATGCAAACTTATCCCTTAGAACATTTCACTGACGGCCTACACATCAAACTGGAAATTACTATATACGTAGCTACACATGACTGTACTGATAATTTCAATAACTGTCACACATAAGGTGACCATCATTTTTCACAGTCTTACCAATGTCACTTTTACAGCAAATTAACCAACTGTATTATGTTATACACTAATTGTAATGAGGAATACGTAGATACGTTGCAATCATACAGGAAACTTGAACTCACACAATATGGACACGATTGTCACCACGTCGTATAAGAATTAATCACAATACATGGTGGAGACACAGCTAAAGTAAGAGACTAACATGTGCAGAACCTTTAGTTGCATGTCATGCGTGTCTGTGATGTATACCAAACAAAGGGCAGATCCATCCTGTCAGGAAAGGCTGCTGTTCCATTATGCACAGCTAGGCCTTGACACATTTTTACAACTTTCAATGTGTCTTAGGTGCAGAATACTATAGAAATATCATTCTGTGCAGCAAATGGCACATGGCCATCAGTAGGACAACAGCACAGCAGTCAAATAACTGACAACTATTGGCAAAAGTTAATTGCTGAATCAGCATAGAAAACGAGGGACCAAAACTGTAACAAAGAACTCACACTTGATTTCACCTGACAACCAGGGGGAAAAGTTCAGCTTCACTCTCTCCAGGGTGGTGTTTGGAGAGACACCCAGCATGAGATGTTCAATAAACTGCTTCAAAGCGATATACTGAGTCAGGTCTCCTTTAGCCTGTGGTCTCAACAGAAACCTATGCTGCTCAGCACTAGACAGATCCAGCACTTTCAATGTCTTGTTCTGAGCCAATGCTGTAGCCATCTTTATCAGAAGCTCAGGGCTTAGTGTCTACATTGAAGGAAAGATAAAGTTGCATGTAGCAATAATTAGGCACTTCATTAGTGTCAAAGAAGTTTCACATGGTTCAGACAGAGACTTTAGGAAGTACCATTTAGTGGGAAGTATTGGTGGGGTTTTAATTTGACCGTTTGGAAGATTATGGAGAATCCACCGCATTTAACTCCTCATTTCTGTCTGTGTACAAAGTATGTTGTGTAGGCGATTCCATTAAAGTGTAGTCCATGAGTATACATTCATATTTGATATGGACCTGAGTGTCTAGTTACAGAGGAAATTAGCAGAGCTCAAGCAAGGTGCTCTCTCATAGGGAGAGAATTAACAGGTGAACGAATGTGCACGCTGTGAGGGCAAGCTCCTGTACATGATGAGGATGTGAATGTAGGCTGGAAAGAAGCACAGTGTGAGAGTGACCCCTGACAAAAGAGAGCTAAGATCAGAAGGTATGCTACTGTGACAACATGAAGCCAAAACCAATAGTCCTCCATCATTGTCAAATTCCGTGACTTCATCAGAATTTTGGACATAGAATCTGCCAAATGTAAAACCAGACAATAGCTTTTAATGTTACATCCACCAAACTTTGTGAAAGCTAATATTTCCTGCTATTTGGTATACAGTCCAGAGTGAGCATGTTTTTGGTCTCCCATTACTGATACATTGACAAAAGGTGGCTTGCCAAGAACATACTACAGTCACTTATTGAGGACAGACTATAGATATATGATCCTATGGACAAGGACAAACAACTAATAGCATTCTGCAGAAGTTATAAGATGCGCTAGACATGACTAGAGGATGCTGACAATGTGATTGAGTGATAACCTCTGGAGCTATCATGTCCCAGTACTTCTGATTTCAGGTGGACCACAGAATTGATTATCGCATAACTTTACTGATTCATAATAAGAACGACTACCAATTTTCCAAAGTTGATCATCCTTAATGATAATGACTGAAATCCTAAAGCAGCGCTACACATAGAGGGGCAAACACTGGCTCTACTTTTCAACTCACATCTACACAAATTAAACCCTCAGCATTTCTTTGTGTCCAACGAAATGCACTCGTTAGAATGAAGAAAGAAGGGACATAACAGAATTGCATAATTACTGTGAGCAAAATTTATAGACCATAACTCTGTGCAATGACAGCAGTGTTAGTATCCATAGTATACATTATATGCTGATCAACAAGGCATTACTTGACACGGTAACATTTGACTATGTAATAATTATGCATGTGTATGTAAGATAAACAAGTTGGTTGTAACCGTGTCGAGTCTAATTCGAAAGAAACGTAGGCAAGGAAGGGAAAAAGTGGATTGTTCTGAACTGGTTGGTTAGCTTGGTCTGCTGAAACCCCTCGATAGGGTATAAGTTTTCCCATGTTCAATGACAGTTGGTGCCAAGTTTCCCTTTCTTTCATACATTTCTTTAGAGTCGTGACTTCCATTAGACTTGACACAGTTACAACCAACTCATTTCTCTTACATACAAATAGCTAAACAATTAATAGGAGCACAGTAACGGGTTGATAAGCGGCTGCAGTGAGCAGCCCACCCATTCAGGTCCATCGTTCTGTACTGACTTGTTGTATGCAGGTTCTAAGCGGCAGCAGTTAGTGGCACACCGACGAGGCTAATTGAGCCACTACATTGTTCCAAACCGGCCTATCAGGCAAGGAAGGGTGAATTGTTTCGGCTTTGTTGGTTAGCTTGGGCTGCTGAAACCCCGCGATAGGACATAAGCTGTCCCGGATTCAATACAGGCTGGTGCCAATTATCCTTTCTTCACCTACATTTCTTTCAAGTTGTGACTTTCATTAGACAACTATTATAGCACTACAATGCATGCAGCTAGCTGCTAAAGTTTCAGTAACTCAGCAAATAAAGGGCACCCTAAATGGAAGCCATTTTCTGTAGCTTAAGATCAATCTCCTGTAATACCGGCGCAGTCCATAACACACTTGCTGCCGCTACTGGTAAATCAGTCAGTAGGCCACAAGTACACACATGGTTAACTTTTCAGCGACTGCTGAGTAAACAGACTAAAAAAGAAGCCAGTAAAGTGACCATCCATGCACAAGTTATACTGTCTGTGTTGCCTTCATGTGCCATGTCTTCTGAATATATTAGAGTGGGATACCAGACATACCAAATACTCACACGTAACTGCTAGCATCATGCACAAGGTCAGAAAGTGGGTTAGGGCAATTGCAATGAATGGAATAAGAGATGAATGACTGGTGGGAATGGGAAATAAATTCCACTACTAATTCTATGTCGCAGCAAGAACAATGATTTCTGGTACTGTACATTCAAACCTTTCTATGTAACTTCTCAATGCCCAGGTACCACTAACCCTTGGTTGGTGTACCAAACTGGTGACAGTAGGAAGCCATTCCATGCATTGCTTCTCTGTTGTGTCCACTGTTACATACTACAGCCTTACATCGTCACAAGCCAAGTGCTAGTGGATGATTTAAGTGCAGAATGGAGATGCAGCAGCAGGCTAAGCAGGTTTAGAGGAAGCAGTCAGCTTACAGCCTAAAGTTGGCACAGTTCTAGCCAATTTGGCCACCTTTGAACTACTGTACTACAAACTTTCAACTGCTAATAAATTACTCACCTCACAGAGACCGTTCTTCACCATCCCAATTAGCAGCAGATTTAAGTAATCCCATAAAGCTACATATCTTTGTATAAGCGAGCTAAGCACTTATAATGTTACTCAACCATTTTAAAAGTGCTCCAACAACTACGCTAAAATTGTACTACCACTAGACCAACACATTGCTGCTCCTAACTTTCGATGAACCTAGAAAGTAATGACCGTACACTCAAAATAGAAGCCATCTTCTGCAACAAAGCAGGCAAAATTGCACTGACTGGCAGTAGAGGTCCATGCTGTTCCCAGGGAGCACATTACAAATGAGAGTCCTGAGAGTTGTACTAGACACTGCAAATATTGATTGCTGTGAAGATTAGTGCAGGCCCATTATATAATTACACACCAGCTGCCACCATGGGTAAATCAGTCTGTAGGTCACAAGTGCACACATGGCTTCAGTATGTCCACTGTGTGGTGGTTTGAGTGAAGTATGCTGTTCACATTCTAAATAGATTGCTGGACTGAACACAGCAAGGTAGTCTGTGCGCACAAGTGTTCTAATGTGTTCTGTGAAAGTTTAGCAAAAAGTGCACACATGGATCCACTCAATCAGAAAACAGCAAAGTGGCCATGCATAAGTTATACTTCTTCGTTGCCTTTATGTGCCATGTCTTCTGAACACGTCGGAGTGGGATACCAGACATACCAAATACACAGAAAACAAGCAAATTGTGACATTAATTTTTCTTTGATCTTCCAAGCACGCTAGATGTTTTGACTACCCGAAATCCTTCCACATTCATACACATTATCATATTCTGTTTGCTTACTGTGGCCAGTGGGGCTCACCTCACTTCCACTGCTTGTTTATGGTCGTGCACTAACATTGTGTATAGTGAGTTCCTTGCGTCCCAGCTAAATGTATCAGACAGTCACATTTTGATACTCAGGGCCCTTGCCACCTACAGCTACTGTACATTGCTGTTGCACACACACTTGTGAGCATACGTATGTGCATGCCTGGGCCTAGGCCAGTGCAAACAACACTGTCCAGCCAGTGCAGTTGTCACTATCCATACCACCAATGTCGGCCAATTGGAACCAGTCAAACGGCACAAGATAGCCTGCACTGTCCAGCCGGTAACACGAGATAGAGCGAGCACAGCCAAAGGCCATGCTGGCTTGTATTACATTAATATTTGCTAATCAAAGGCAGCAGGTGTTTGTTATCTGTATTCCTCTTATGAGTCAGCAGGCTCTGCATACATAATGCACAACACCCACAGGGATGAAAAATATGTACATACATACCTGCCGTGGGTCCTGGATGTCCTCACACTTTAGTTCTTCCACATGTTCAAAAGAAACCATAACGCTAATCACCACATAAAGTGGGACATGTGATAAGGTGACCCTTTTCACACTCCTCTGCACCGCATTGCCTGTAAAGAGAAAGGTTTGTGAATGAGCTGCTACAAGTGTGAGTGTGGTCCATTATAAGGTTTACACACCATTGACAATTAAGCCTTCCACAACACAGTTAGAACTGCATGGGTTGTGCCATGGTTGGCAGTCAAGTACAATTACCTACTACCATTACTATTACATCAACAACAAGTGAGTGAATCTCTACTTGCATTAATCCTATGTACGTAAGTATCCTAGTGAAATGACAGGTGTGTGAGTGATTAGTACATCAAACCACAAGTGGACAATATGTCACTAACAACTAGAAAGCTACAACAATATGAAACACTAGGACACAGGTAGCACACAGTTCAGGTTGTAAGGAGAATAACATCAATACCAGCATTGCATGGCAATGGTTACCAGCATTAGTTGCAGAGAGCCTGGACCACTAAAAAAAATGTATGACAAGCTGTACACATTACAGTTTACAGACAATGATCACAGCTTACAAGGTCAGTGTGACACATCAAATACTGTCATTCAACTCACCATCACAAGGCCAGTCCCAGCACTGTTCTGGTAGACTCAGTGACAAATCTGTCAATGTAGTGTTGTTGCTGAGGCCCAACAGGAGGTGGTGGGTGAATAGCTTGACATCTTCATTGGGTGCCAAGGTACCACCCCTCAATTCAAGCTTTGTCATTGTCTTGTTCTGAGTTAGTGATGTAGCCATCTTGTCCAGAAGGTCATGGCTCAGGCTCTGCAGTGAGCAAGGAGGTGAAGTACACATGAGCATATGAATTATCTAGAATATGTAGTCTGTGAGAGCAGGAGGTGGTGAAAGGAAGGATGGCTTACAATGAGACAGAGGAAGGAGTGAAGGCTAAGCAGCTACGCTAATAGGTCACCCATTGCAGGGATGTGGACTGGTGAAGACTTGAGATAGGGGAATAAATAGGGTATAAGCAGAAGAAATACGTAGACTGAGTGTAGGTAGCAGGGCGTGCAAATGCAATTAGAACAGTACAAGTCTAGAAGGATGCAGCTTGAGCAGCACATCAGCGGTCACACAAGGATCGAGGAAAATATGGACAGTTCCGCACAGAACATGAGTACATCAGAAGCCCTAAAGCTGTGTCCTCTATCAGCTTGTTCTAGTTAAAAGGCATACACACAACCACAGACAGCTGTCTGAAACAATGTGCAACACATTAAAAGGCTAAGGCTCAGGGTCGGCAAAGAAGAGTCAAACAATGGGCAATGTACATCAGTTGCACAATAGTTTAACAGTAGCAGGTAGACGACTTGTATTTGTTCTTGTAATACCACAGTCAAGACGTAGCTACTTAGACCCCCTGACGTGACTACGTGAACCCCATGGTCCTGGCCGTCCCCACCTACCCTTTTGAGATCTGGATTTTGTGATCTGGACACGAACACATGCACGCACACACACACACACACACACACAGACAGACACACACACACACACACACACACACACACACACACACACAGTAACTGATAGAATAATATGACAGAGAGATGCAATGCCACTTAGCAGTAAAATATGTAGCTGCAATGGCTAAATTACAGTACTGTTATTCCAATACATTACCTCAAATATTATGTCATGTGACTTAGTAACTATTACTAGTACATCTCCATATTTGGAGATTAAGATTTTGAGAACTGGTCAATTGAAGGAACCTAAGATGCAGTTTCAACCAAATCAGTGATAGCAAATTTGAACAAGAACTTTGGCAGAAATATCAAAGTACATTTCAACAATGACAGGGAAGAATGATTTCTGGTATTGTACATTCAAAACCAGTCTACGTACCTGAAGGTAAGGCATGACTCAAGATGAGCATTGCATGCACCACAACTGTATACAGTGAAATATTGACACTATTAGCACATTGCATCAAGTCAACAGTCATCAGCTGCCAAGGTTGGTAGGAGTGCCCCAGCTAGTGTCCCAAAGAACACTTACTGTTAACACATTACTGACATGATAGATGGAGATCCCTGCAGAACACCCCACAATACAATTCTAATGGGCAGATACAGTATCACCCACAGAGACAGTTTTGGTGCAGGAATGCAAGACTGGGTCCAATTCACAGCTTGTGGATTGACATGTATGGTGATTAGACAGTGGTCAGCAGTGTCAGAAGTGTTAGCCACATCTAAATAATATAGTACACCAACAAGTAAACCTCAGTCAAAGGTTAGGTACCAGTTGTCGGCATTGTGAAGCAGTGAAATGTCAGTGGAGTGGTGGGGCCAGAATCCCAATTGGAATGGGTAGAGTAGTTGGGCCATACTGAGATGGGAATCAATCAGGCACTGACAGCAGTGGGTGTGGTGAAGAATCATTTCAAAACTACAAAGAAGTTATTCATTATTGAAGGCCTACAGAGTTGAAAGCTGTTAGTGCTTGAAAGTGAATAGCTTGGACTGTGTGAGGAATGAAAACAGGCAAGAGATGGAAGTAGGCACTGGTAGTAGGAGTGATGAAGAGGCTTGAGAGAAAGAACAACTGTGAGGTGTGTGAGATACGCCATGGAGTGATGAGAGGGCAAACAGAAGGTAGGAGGTCCAGAGGGAGGACAAGATACGTAGTAATGGAGTGGTAATTAATACTTACCACACACTGCCTCTAATGCCCTGTATCTCTGGTTCTCTGAATCCTGATGATGCATGCAGTGAGGTTAGCTGTTGTGTTGCTCTTCAGTTGTCCTTCACAATTATAGGGCAGTACTGGAAATATGGTGTAGGATGGTTGCTGGCAGCAGGAGGAAACGACACGCTGCAACAGATCGAGGGTGATCCAACTTTTTTCGCTGCGAATTTCGTAAGTCACCGTGAGAAGTAGTGCTGACAGATAAGAAACCGAAGCGCTGTTGATACCTCTACACTGGGTGGCTTGTTGTAAGTTTCAATCACAGATAACGTGCGAGCTGTGTGTGAAGTACCACTTCTCTTGTTCCTTGCGACCGCGCGTGTGACCACCCGCCATTTTAATGACGTCACAAATAGCGGCTAACATACAGCGTCACACAGGGCCATAAGATGGCATGTCAAAAACAGACTACACTCACTTATTAAGCAGACACAAAAGACCATAGCATGCTGCACACATCGAAGGGAAAGTTACAAGATGTATTTGCCAAACATGACTAGATTAGAGGATGTGGACAAGGTGACTGAGTGATAACCTCTGGAGCTATCATGGCCCGGTACCTTTGATTTTAGAGGCACTATGTATGCTGAAGTATCAACTTCAACAACTTCCAAATGCAGAAAAATTAGCTTTTACGTTCAGCGGCACTATACATAGAGGAGACAACTACAGATAATCTTATGTACAACAATGCACTCATTAGAGGGCAGAGAGAAAGGACATAACAGAATTGCATAATTACTTTCAACCAACGCATTTTAATAGACCCTTACTCAGTGAAGTGTAGAGTAGCAGTATTAGTGTCAAAGTCCAAGTGTCCAAGTCAGTGCCCCCTCCAGTTTTCTTAGAAGTGACAGGCCCCCTCAACCTTCTCACCATACAGTCCTGGTGCCCAAGGACTACACTGATCTGGGGAGCCCTAGTCGGTACAGATCTTCCAAAGTGCTGTTTTTACTCCTGTTCTTTCGATTCCAATAGACCTAGGCCAGATCATAGTGATGAACTTGGTTGGTGTACCAAACTGGTGACAGTAGGAAGCTATTCCATGCGTTGCATCTCTGTTGTGTCCACTGTCACATACTCCAGCCTTACATCGTCACAAGCCAAGTGCTAGTGGATGATTTAAGTGCAGAATGGAGATGCAGCAGACGCTAAGCAGGTTTAGAGGAATAAGTTAGCTCACAGCCTAAAGACCTGCGCAGTTCTAGAGTATTTGGCCACCTTTGAACTACTGTACTACAAACTTGTCAACAGTTAATTATACACCTCACAGAAACTGTTCTTTATCATCCCAACTTAGTAGCAGACTTAAGTAATCGCATAAAGCTAGATATCTATGTATAAGTGAGTGAAGCACTTTTAATGTTACCCATCCATTTTAACCCTATAGTGCTCAAGTTTAAAATTCGCGCCATACTCTAAATGCCCGAGTTTAAAAATGGCTGCGCACACGAAGATTTTGTGCACTAAATTTTCACGCTTTCTGGTCATTCCTTCGCCCAAACAGCGACATAAGGAGAAAGGTAGTGTAGAGTGATATACTGCATGACGTTTGACAGTGTAGTTGGACCAAATCCAGACACTTCGCGCGAGTGCGTGGTGCCATTGAGGAAGACGTCGCACGCCTACTCTTCAAGCCTTTTCTCGGCCATAAAACGTGATGATGTAAGTACGTACGTAAGCGAATTGTTGGCGCAGTATCACAGGAAGATGTAGAGCCCGTACTTCACCATTTCGTTACACAGCGCGCGTTCTTTGGCTTTAACTACGAACGAGAAGGGACACGGCGAAATGTCGCTCGAACTAAAGCAGTTGCTTGCATGCAGCTTGTGCAACCAGAAGACAAGGTACGCTCGCCGAGAGAAGCTTTTTCTACTGGTACATGTCCTTGGAAAACAGTTGCTTGCGTAGAAGACTTGTAACCATTGAAGCAGCAATGTTTTTTAGGCCTCTTTAGTTATGACACCTTTAGGTGTCAATGGGCCTTAACGACATTGCGTTTTATGACACCTAAAGGTGTCATTGGGCACTAAAGGGTTAAAAGTGCTCCAACACCTATGCTAATGTTTGACTGTACTACCACTAGACCAAGACAATACTGCTCCTAATAACTTTCGATGAACACAGAAAGCAATGACTGTGCACTCACAACAGAAGCCATGTTCTGCAACAAAGCAGGCAAAATTGCACTGACTGGCAGTAGAGGTCCATGCTGTTCCCAGGGAGCACATTCCAATTGAGAGTCTTGAGAGTTGTACTAGACACTGCAAATATTGCTTGCTGTGAAGATTAGTGCAGGCCCATTATATAATTACACACCAGCAAGTTTGTAGGCCACAAGTGCACACATGGCTCAGTATGTCCGCTGTGTGTTCGTTTGAGTGAAGTATGCTGTTCACAATCTAAAGAGAGTGCTGGACTGAACACAGCAAGGCAGTCTATGTACAAGTGGTCAAATGTATACTGTGAATGTTTAGCAAAAAGTGCACACATGGATTCACTTGATCAGAAGCCAAAAAAGTGGCCATGTACAAGTTATGCTTTATTTATTGCCTTCATGTGCCATGTCTTCTGAACATGTTAGAGTGGGATACCAGACATACCAAATACACAGAACACAAGCAAATTGTGACATCAATTCTTCTTCATCTTCCAAGCATGCTAGATGTGTTGATTACCTGAAATCCTTCCACATTCATACACATTATCACATTCTATTTGCTTACTGTGGCCAGTGGGGCTCACCTCACTTCCCACTGTTTGTTTATGGTCATGTACTAACACTGTGTGTAGTGAGTTCCTCGAGTGCCAGTTAAATGTATCAGACAGTCACATTTTGATACTTAGGGCCCTTGCCACCTACAGCTACTGTACATTGCTGTTGCACACACACTTGTGAGCATATGTGCATGCACAAATGTGCATGGTTGGGCCTAGCCCAGTGCAGACAACAGCAACACTGTCCAGCCAGTGTCAACTTCAGTTGGCAGCATTTATTCCACCAATGCTGGCCAACTGGAACCAGTCAAACTGCACAAGATAGCCTACACCATCCAGCCGGTGATGCGAGGCAGAGCAAGAACAGCCAAAGGGCATGCTAGCTTGTATTACATTAATGTTTGCTAATGAAAGGCAGCAGGTGAGTGTTATCTCTTATGAGTTGGCAGACTCTGCATACATAATCCACAACGCCCACAGGAATGTAAAATATACACATACATACCTGCTGTGGGTTCTTGATGTACTCACACTTCAGTTCTTCCACATGTTCAAAGTAAACCACAACACCACACACCACATCAAGTGGGACCCACTCTAAGGTGACCCTTTTCACACTCCTCTGCACCACATTGCCTGCAGAGAGAAAGGTTTGTAAATGAGCTGCTACAAGTGTGAGTGTGGTGCATTATAAGGTTTACACACCATTGACAATTAAGCCTTCCACAACACAGTTAGAACTGCACGGGTTGTGCCATGGTTGGCAGTCAAGTACAATTACCTACTACAATTTCTATTACATCAACAACAAGCGAGTGAATCTCTACTTGCATTAATCCCATGTATGTAAGTATCCTAGTGAAATGACAGGTGTGTGAGTGATTAGTACATCAAACCACAAGTGCACAATATCAGGCTGTCACTAACAACTAGAAAGCTGCAACAATATAAAATACTAGGTCCCATGTAGCACACAGTGCAGGTTGTAAGGACAGCAGCTTTGAGACCCTTCATGTCAGTGTCTGCACTGGTCATTATCATTACCAGCACTAGTTGCAGAGAGCCTGGACCACTAAAGGAAATGTACGACAAGCTGTACACATTACAGTTTACAGACAATGATCACAGCTTACAAGGTCAGTGTGACACATCAAACACTGTCATTCAACTCACCATCACAAGGCCAGTCCCAGCACTGTTCTGGTAGACTCAGTGACAAATCTGTCAATGTAGTGTTGTTGCTGAGGCCCAACAGGAGGTGGTGGGTGAATAGCTTGACATCTTCATTGGGTGCCAAGGTACCACCCCTCAATTCAAGCTTTGTCATTGTTTTGTTCTGAGTTAGTGATGTAGCCATCTTGTCCAGAAGGTCACGGCTCAGGCTCTGCAGTGAACAAGGAGGTGAAGTACACATGAGCATATGAATTATCTAGAATATGTAGTCTGTGAGAGCAGGAGGTGGTGAAAGGAGGGATGGCTTACAATGAGACAGAGGAAGGAGTGAAGGCTAAGCAGCTATGCTAATAGGTCACCCCATTGCAGGGATGTGGACTGGTGAAGACTTGACATAGGGGAACAAATGGGGCATAAGCAGGAGAAATACGTAGACTGAGTGTAGGTAGCAGGGTGTGCAAATGCAATTAGAACAGTACAGGTCTGGAAGATGTAGCTTGAGCAACACACCTGCGATCACTCAAAGAGGAAAATATGGAGAGCTCTACACAGAACATGAGTACATCAGAAGACTTAAAGATGTGCCTTCTCTCAGCTTGTTCTAGTTACACCAAAAGGCATACACACAACCACAGACAGCTGTCTGCAACAATGAGCAACACATTTAAATGCTAAAGCTCAGGGTCGACAAAGAAGAGTCAAACAATGGGCAGTGCACATCAGTTGTACAATAGTTTAACATTAGCAGGATTAGTTCAACAGATAGTCATTGCAGAAAGAAGACACACACACACACACACACACACACACACACACACACACACACACACACACACACACCAGTCCAGTTCAGTCTGTCTCCTTGCCATCCTAAGGGCGTAGGGCAGGGCACCTAGGTTAGTGCCCTGTTTCAGAGGCCATGCCGTCAGAAAAAGGGGTGAGCTGGCCAGACTCACTCACACACACTCACACTCACACACACACACACACACACACACACACACACACACACACACACACACACACACACACACACACACACACACACACACACACACACACACAGTAACTGATAGAAGAGTTGATGGTGCAGTACCACTTAGCAGTAAATGGAATTACATAGCTGCAATTACAGTAAATTCCAACACATTATTATCAAATATTATGGTATTCTAAGTGTCACTTAGTAACTATTACTATTACATCTCTCTTTCTTTGGAGATCACGCCATTTGAGAACAGTGGAATGAAAGAACATACGAGCTCCAACCAAATCAGTGGTAGCAAATTTGAACACGAACTTTGGCAGAAATATCGAACTACATTTCAACAATGACAGGGAAGAATGATTTCTGGTATTGTACATTCAAAACCAGTCTATGTACCTGAAGGCAAGGCATGACTCAAGATGAGCATTGCATACACCACAACTGTATACAGTGAAATATTGACACTATTAGCATTGCATCAAGTCAACAGTCATCAGCTGCCAAGGTTGGTAGGAGTGCCCCAGCTAGTGTCCCAAAGAACACTTACTGTTAACACATTACTGACATGATAGATGGAGATCCTGCAGAACACCCCACAATACAATTCTAATGGGCAGATACAGTATCACCCACAGAGACAGCTTTGGTGCAGGATAGCAAGATTGGATCCAATTCACAGCTTGTGGATTGACATGCATGGTGCTTAGCATTTAATGATTAGACAGTGGTCAGCAGTGTCAGAAGTGTTAGCCACATCTAAATAATATAGTACACCAACAAGTAAACCTCAGTCAAAGGTTAGGTACCAGTTCTCGGCATTGCGAAGCAGTGAAATGTCAGTGGAGTGGTGGGGCCAGAATCCCGATTGGAATGGGTAGAGTAGTTGGGCCATACTGAGATGGGAATCAACCAGGCACTGACAGCAGTGGGTGTGGTGAGGAATCATTTCAAAACTAGAAAGCAGTTATTCATTATTGAAGGCGTACAGAGTTGAAAGATGTTAGTGCTTGAAAGTGACTAGCTTAGACTGTGTGAGGAATGAAAACAGGTAAGAGATGGAAGTAGGCACTGGCAGAAGGAGTGATGAGGAAGAGGCTTGAGAGAAAGAACAATTGTGAGAAATGTCATGGAGTGATGAGAGGGCAAACAGAAGGAAGGAGGTCCAGAGGGAGGACAAGATACGTAGCAATGGAGTGGGAATTAAAACTTACCACACACTGCTTCTAATGCCTTGTATCTCTGGTTCTCTGAATGCTGATTATGCATGCAGTGAGGTTAGCTGTTGTGTTCTTCTTCGGTAGTCCTTGCGCAATTATAGGGTGTTGGGCACTAATTTAACCAATTGAAAGGTGTCAGTGCGAAGCAGTCCAACAAAAGATTGAGGTGTTTAGCCTCAAGCAGGCCTTCCCTGGGCCAGAGGTGTGGCAAGTCCTGTTTACAATCCTCACAGGCCCAGGAAATATGGTGTAGGATGGTTGCTGCCAGCAGGAGGAAACTACACGCTGCAACAGAGGGCGATCCAACTTCATTCGCTGCGAACTTCCGTAAGTCACCGTGAGAAGTGGCACTGACTGATGACAAGAAACCAAAACGCTGTCGATACCTCTACATTGTGGTATATTTCAATGACAGACAATGTACGAGCTCTGAGTGGCACTATTTCTCTTGTCCCTTGCGACCGCGCGTGGCCTCCCGCCATTTTAATGACGTCATAAACAGCGGCTAACATACCTCGTCACAAGGCCATAAAATGGCATGTCAAAAACACACTACATTCACGTAGCAGACACAAAACACCATAACATGCTGCATACATCGAAGGGAAAGTTACAAGATGCATGTGTTGGACATGACTAGATTGAAGGATGTGGACAAGGTGACTGAGTGATAACCTCTGGAGCTATCATGTCCTATACCTCTGGTTTCAGAGGCACTACTGAAGTCTCAACTTCAACAACAACTTCTAAATGCAGAAAAATTAACTGTTATCTTCAGCAAGATCATATATAGAGGAGACAACTACAGATAATCTGACATATGAAAATGCACTCATTAGAGGGTGGAGAGAAAGGACATAACAGACTTGCATAATTACTTTCTGCCAAAGTTAATAGACTCTTACTCAGTGAAGTGCTAGGGTCGCAGTGCTAGCGTCACACCTCACAGTCCTGGTGCCCAAGGACTATGCTGATCTGAGGAGCCTGAGTCAGTACAGATTTTCCAAAGTGCTGCTTTTACTCCTGCTCTTCTGATTACAAAAGACCTAGGCCAGATCATGGTGATGAACTTGGCTGGTGTACCAAACTGGTGACAGTAGGAAGCCATTCCATGCACTACTTCTCTGTTGTGTCCACTGTTACATACTACAGCCTTACATCGTCACAAGCCAAGTGCTAGTGGATGATTTAAGTGCAGAATGGAGATGCAGCAGCAGGCTAAGCAGGTTTAGAGGAAGCAGTCAGCTTACAGCCTAAAGTTGGTACAGTTCTAGCCTATTTGGCCAACTTTTAAACTACTGTGTTACAAACTTTGCAACTGTTAAGTATACACCTCACAGAGACTGTTCTTTACCATCTTAGCAGCTGACTTAGACTATCATCCCGGCTTAGTAGCAGACTTAAGTAATCATATAAAGCTACATAAATTATCTATGTATATGCAAGCAAACACTTTTAGTCTTATCCATCCATTTTAATAGCGTTCCGGACTGTTACTACCACTAGACCAATACATTGCTGCTCCTAACTTTCAAAGGACTCAGAAAGTCATGTGAATGTGCACTAGCTCACAACAGAAGCCTTCTTCTGCAACAAGGCAGGCAAAATTGCAATGACTGGCAGTAGAGGTCCATGCTATTCCCAGGGATCACATTCCAAAGTAGAGTCTTGAGAGTTGTACTAGACACAGCAAATATTGATTGCTGTGAAGATTAGTGCAGGCCATTATATAATTACACACCAGCTGCCACCATGGGTAAATCAGTCTGTAGGTCACAAGTGCACACATGGCTTCAGTATGTCCACTGTGTGTTGGTTTGAGTGAAGTATGCTGTTTACATTCTAAATAGAGTGCTGGACTGAACACAGCAAGGTAGTCTATGCACAAGTGGTCAAATGTGTACTGTGAATGTTTAGCAAAAGGTGCACACATGGATCCACTCTATCAGAAGCCAGCTAATTGGCCATGCACAAGTCATGCTTTCTTCGTTACCTTCCTGTGCAATGATAACAAGCAGTGCAAATTGTGGCATTAGAGACATTTAGATTTGTGTAATTTGACCTATGTGTAACCCGTAACGTGTGGGAAAGTCACGTGCACGACCGCAAACTGCAAGTCTCCGGTACGTACTACACGTTTTCAACCTGTAGACCAACTTCTACGCGTATACAACTTACCTGTGCGTGTACATGGCGGATAACACAGCGTTCCCACGTATCGTCTTTTTTATAGTACAGCCTAACCTCTGTTCCAACACCTCGATTGGAGAAAGCGCTTTCAGGTCCCTTCTGCAACTTATTCAGCTGTTTTTTTTAAAGAAGACTTGGAACATGCCTCTATTTTGGTGGTCAGAGCTGATGCACGACCTGGCTCTCGCCCGTGAAGTGATCTCCTGCCGTCGCAGGAAGCTTCATGACTGGGCAGATATAGCGGCACCACCATAACAAACAGTTCTTATCATTCACAATATCACACATCTACATCCAAACTTTCTGTACACAACTACCCCATCATTAACAGACACTGCATTCATTTAAGTCGGAAGTATACATATAACTAGAGCTGATTGCAACACACTGATAAAACACAGAATACCCTCCACACCAATCAGTGCTCACACCTATTTGTTCAGTGTGACATTCACACTGACATCAGTATTCACACCATTTCCGATCAGTTAAGAGAAGTACTTCATCCACACAAGGATAAAAGCAAAGTCCACAGCTACCCTGGACACAGGATATCCTAGCAGCATGTTGTGTACAGTGGGAGGACCTCCTCAAACAATAAGCAAACAAGTTTAATGTACTGTGAAGTAGAATGTGTCACCCAAAAACAATCCCACCAGGTTATATTAGCTGTGTACAACGTATGTGAATGCAAATCCTCAAAGTAGAGTACCAAATATGCAGAATGTACTGTAAAATGCTTAGTCTCTTACAAACCATGCCCAATAAATGGCATGTGCATACAACCATGCAGTCTCTTGCACTGCATGGTAGGAGTGAACAGCACACTGACAATGGATGTGCTCACAGTGGCAACCAACATGTACAAAGAGTGGACCACACCCACCTGACTACTAGTGCCTGGCTTTGAACAACTACATGCAGTAACAGTGAAAGAGTGAGAACATTGCAGCATGCTAACTTCCTAAGCAGCAGTGCTTTTGCCACTTGGCCAATATACAATGTGTTTGGGCTACTTTATATTATGCTTTTATATTATGTGTGTATCATATCATATGAATAGACAGTACTTTGATAGCTACATCACAGACCATCAACATGGAGACACGACAACAGCAGCCATACTTCCTGTGGCAAGATATGCTCTTACACAATTGGTTACATTCAACGGAAGCACGACTTTGACAAGTTTGGTATTTGAATCCAGAATTAAAGAAAAGGAATAAATGGTCCTTGCTTATTTCAATATAGTCCAGCTAGGTGCAGGTGTGACAAGGATGCAGAAGAGAGAGTGCACATAGAGATGCATACAGTTGACATACCTCCAATGGATTGGTGATGTCCACACACTGAAGCTCTTTTACACGTTCGAAGATCCCCACTACATCACACACAACATCAAGTGGGACACGCTCAAAAAAGATGCTCTCCTTGAATTCTTGTGCATTATCACCTACAGAAGAAATGGATATGACACAAAAACAGGAAACAGTATACAACCATATGCATGAATGGCAACACACTGCACAGCTCAGCTGCATGCAGTTCATAATACAGTAGGAAGTCACTTGTCAGAACATGTCGGTACTAGAGGGTGTTTGGATAATCAAAATGTTTGGATAATTGAAGTTATCAACACTCACTGACAATACATGACAATTTGCATACAATAATTAATTTCAATGTAGCTGTAACTGAATTGTGTACATACAAGTAACAGTTGAAGTAATCATTAATGTGGCTTGTCTTTGATTCTTTGCTCCCTTTTGGGAAGTCTCTAATAAAAGCCCATTGGGTATACCCATAGTTCCAATGGTACACTGGGTTGTTGCTTGAGGTATATACATACGTATGTGAGCACTGTCTGCAGTGATTGGCAGGCAGTTTTTGCAAGTGAGACAGTTGGAGGAGTGACCACTCCTCTTCAATCTGTGAATGCTTGCTAGCCTTCTGAATGGCTAGCACATTGTTCTCATTCTTTATGATATCGTGAACAGCGGATTTTCCAACATCGTACTCGCCTACGATACTCTGCAAGGCCCTTCTACCTTTAACAAGCTGGCACATCTTCCCCTTGTTGTCTATAGTTAACACCACTCATATTCTCTTACAACTAGTGCTTGTCATAACACATAACAGGAGCCACGGGCAAATTCTCAAAAACCGACAGGACACATGACAGAATTAACACAGTGTTCTCACACGATATGTACGTATAATGGCTAAGCAAAACATCAGGAAATCTACAGTAAAAAAGGATTCCATTACACCACACTCAAGCACTGGCTGAATTTTCAAGTAACTATATACACTATTCCAACTTCCTGCCTAAACTTCTACACAGCAGTGCCCTCTCTCCTTCCCCACCTTCATTACTCCCATATTCTCCCAATTCATATTCATGCACTTCCCACTTTGTCAATGCATTGTCCAATATCTTCAAATTCAATTGTTTGGAGGTACTCTTCACTGTTTGTGACTAACACCATGTCATCCACAAAAGCAAGACATCAGCAATCTCATCCCCCAATCTCATACCATCTCAGACTGCTGAACTATTTCAAATTCTCAAATATCTGGTTTGCCCCATGAGCTTTCTCTGTTGATGGTCTGCTTGAATCCCTTGAGCTGGTGGGCATGACTGACACCAAGAAAATGATCCGAGGTTGTGCTGTGCAATGACTGGCCCCTCGGAGATGAATGTGCACAGTCTCACAGCATTAGTTTATACAGTACGTAAGTACTGACATGACATAATTTTCAGACATATCCTACTCTATGGCCACACCCATATCTCACTTTGTGGTCTGAACACCAGACTTGGGTTCATTCTGCATTTAACCTGGGGAATTTTCTGCAGTGTGACCTCTCAGACACAAATAAATACAGCAGTGAACAAGGATAAGTAATCAGAAAGGGTTGGTTCTCTAATACCAGCTTCACAACAGGGTTGAAAACCTTGCCGACGTTTTGACCAGATCCTCTGGTTGAAACGTCGGCAAGGTTTTCAACCCTGTTGTGAAGCTGGTATTAGAGAACCAACCCTTTCTGATGCCTGAGCCAGCTGAGAAGCCCTCACTTCAAGATAAGTAATAATGGCATAATAAATCCAATGGCTCAATATCTTGCATGCCTTGCTGTAACTAATAGCTAAGTGCCATTCAAGAGGTATAATTATGCAGCTGGATATGGATTTAGAGCCAGGGTACTAGGTGGTATTTGTCACAGATATTCATTAGACAGCTTTTCAGTGCCATAGATGTTAAACTAATGTACATTGTATAGTGAATCACACTTTACCAGCTCATCACAAAACAGAAGAGGCCAATAACTGTAATGTTCTGTCATCAGGTAAATCTGGACATAGTGTACATATCATGTGACTGGCCATATGTAAGATTGTCTGACAAAATGACCAGTTGAAGTATCCTCCACCACAGTCAGAGCAATCATTGTCATTAGCTGGCACGAGTTCTAGTGTAACACTACAGTGCTGTGTTACTGTGTCTTGCACGTGAGCATCCATGTTATGACATTAAATGATGTAACTGCTTTTAATAATACAGTCTTCACCACATGTAAGTGAAGAGAAGCGTGTTGCATGACAGGAGATCTACTGAGGTCGCATACAAGTAGCAGCACCGCAAATTGTGATGAGATATACTAAACACTTTATACCTACATTGGTAGATACACTAGTGTAATACAAGTGTCAGATGCTGTCATGAGCTTTAGCGATACAGCACCTGATTGAAAAGAAGGCCAATTATCAATCCACCATTTCCACATTTGAGAAACTAGCAGCAGAACTGTTAAGAATACTAGTCATTTGACATGGCTGAGGTGTGACAAGGGCAAACAGGACTAATATCTAATGGTTCTCCTGTGGTATTCAACCTGCACGGAATACCAATTTAAAGCATCATACACAATTATATATACATCAATTACATAGCTGCAATCATTAATCTGACATTAAGAAATTTGCCTAAAACCAATAGCATGTGTTTCTGTACGATTAATTGATGATCAAGCTGGAAATATTAGCGTTAGACCATGTCCAATCATTCTTGGAAGCAGTGCGACACAATGTCACGGCTGTTTCGAGTTGGCAACTTAGTCTTTACATGGAAACTGGGAACCGGAACCAGACTGGCCGATGGAAGGAAGGGACTAAGGCGTTTTTAGCCTTTTCCCTCTTGATTGCAGACAAAATCGCCACAAGATCTTAATAGAACAGTGGAATTGGTAGTGGGCAATGTGCCTTTTAGGTTAAAAGCTTTGATTATGCCTTACATTGTGTACCACTTTGGCATACACTTGTTTCTGTTAACTGCTTGTAGCGCGTCTCTCGAAGTTTTCCTGGCATAATGACTAACATGAGAATATAGGCCATCCATTGTACAACATCATACTTGTGCAACTGTTCTGCTGCCTTTTTCCTACCACCCACAGCAAATATTCTATGTCAATGTATTGTATGCCGCATACCCCATGGTCTGTGCGGTACTACTTACCATTGAGCTCAAATATTGCCACAGCAGTTCAGAATGCCAATGGAATCATCCCAAACGAGCACTATCCAGCAATACAAGGGTAACGTTGCAGTGAATCACTGTAACGTTGCACTGAAGAACCCGTTTAGCGTATAGTGGGAAATCGCTGTATTATTCATGTACGTATCGTCGTACAAGGCCCGTGAGCTCAGATAATGTGGTAGCACTTCATAATGCAAACTGCTGCTCCTTTGGGACGACTCCATAGGCATTCTGAACTGCTGTGGCATTATTAGAGCTCACTGGAAAGTTGTACTACGCAGTCCAGGGCGCATGCGCAGAATAGCTTATTTGCTCCTAAAGCGGGTGGTAGGAAAAAGGCAGCAGAACAGTCGCACCAGTACGATGTTGTACAATGGCTGGGCTATTTTCACATGTTAGTCATTATTCCAGGAAAACTTTGAGAGACGCACTACAAGCAGCTGAAAGTAAAACAGCTTGTGTCCCAGATCTTATGAACGAAAGCCATTGAAACGATTCTAAAGCCCAAATCACCTTACTTACTATCAAGCACACCGTTCTGTGACGTGTCTTTGGTGATTTGGACTACAACCACTGAGAAATGGGCCGTATACATAGTAACCTCTATGCGAGGGGAATCTCACTGCCGCGAGGTCGGTTTCCAAACCAAAACTAAGTTGCCACATTTTATTCATATTAAACAGCCGTGAATGTCTAATCAAACATTATTAGCTGCAGGTTTTGGGACAGTGTGTGGTTACGTTGTCAAAAAGGGCATCAGTACGGCTTGCTACCCCATCAGCAGTTTTCTACAGATCAGCAAGTCAGCTACTCACTGGCAGACAATTTCACAAAAACAATTCTATGTGCAGGGTCATCAAAAGCAGGCTAATTCTCTGCCTGGATTGGTAGTCGATTAGTTGCTCTACCCTATTTGGCAATGGAACAAGTAAGCTGGGCACCCCGGCCATGCATTGTATACATAGTGACAGGTAAGATATGTGTACAGTGCAACTGAGTATGGCCTATGTACAATGAAACCTACGACAGCCACCAATGGGTCAGATCAAAGTTAACCTGTATAACCTACACTGGTAGATTGCAATGTGTTAGTCATGCATTCCCGTGCACTACCACCTACAGAAGAAATAGATATGACACTTTAATTAAGAAACAGCATACAACCACATGCATGACTGGCAACAAATGCATTACTGTACAGTTCAGTTCAATGTAGCTCTTTAATACAAGTAATTCTGAGTGGACAACAGAACAGTATTTTCAGTGCACCAGTAACAGTTAGCACATTTCAACTCATTTGTGTCCATCAGCTATCCAAAATGAAAGCTAAAACAATACCACACTAACCTGTCCTTCAAGGACTAATGAGCAATGTAGACAATTGCACAGTCCTTCTCAGCAAAGTGACACCAGGAGACCCAAGAACAAGAATGGACTTCAGAATGACATTAAACACTATTGTTCCTATCACGGTCCAACCATATGTCATCTCCTGAAACATCTCCAGCAGAAAACAACGGCAAATGAATGGAACTATGTTATCACACAAGGTCCTCAGTAAGTGCAGTTGTAGTGCAGTTCAATACGCATCACTGAGGTTACAACTAAAGACATCAACAGTGGAGTACAGGAGGATGGCTGTTAAGGAATGTACAGCGCACGCCTAGATTATTACTCAATCTATCATATTCACTGAAAAAATAGCTCCTTAATATGGCAGGTTCACACCCTACCAAGCCATTCTGTGCACGCTTCAACCATCAAGTGAAGGTGATGAATCATATCTCAGTCTCACCGTGAGACAGGTAGTTCCAACTTGCTGAAGTGGAAGGAAGTTACAGTGACATGATCTAGTGGCGACTGATGTTCGAAGGTAAGGATGCAACCTTCTTCCCACCTACAAAGCCCATTCGTTTGTTAAGAGTGCACAACATAGCATCGGAGAGCGGTACCCTAATAGGGTGAGATTTAACGTTCCTCCTTGTTTCCTGTAAAGCCATGCAATCTACATTGTACAATTTGAAATCTGGGACCGGCTGTTCCAGTTCTGCCTTAAATGCCAGACTGGTGCAGATATGGGTTGCAAAGCGTAGGGGCTGGCAGTGCTGTGTTGTTATTCCATAAGGGCCTACATCTCCCCACTATACGTCTGATTCACACCTGAAGGAAGACGTTATCAGCAGTTGCAGGCAGCCGTGAATGTAATACATAAGAGAGATGTGACTGTGCCAATGGGGATATATATGAATGCTAAGATAGGGAACCACTGTAGCACAGACACCTACTATTGTCTGGTGTATAGTCCAAGTGCAGGCACAATGATAGTGGTTAGACATTCCTGGAATGATCCAACTTCATCTCTACCAACATGACATACATGACATGACTGTTCAGTGGATAGCAGATATTCTCAGAGTTGCTGTAGTGATACATCCAGCTTGTGACCTCGGTGCAGGCACACCAGTCACACTACAAAAACCTAACAGGCCTCAAGGACCTGTGACAAATCTCCGTCCCATCATAATAATGAAAATGGAGCTTGTAAGATTATGTCAATGATCTTACTGGAAAGATTCAGACACAAGCAGAATTAAACTTACAGCCCCGCTAGTCAGGCTCAAAGGCTGTAGCTGTGCAGACATCATATTTGCAAAGCGTCTGCATTGCTCCACAGTAATATTATGCATGATGTAGACGTACACTTCCTCTGTCCCAACTTCAGCAAGGGCTTTGGCACACCAACTACAAATCTAAATCTGAATTCGAATCAAACTGCGGGCAACAACAGTGAAAACATTATGCAAATTACTACCACACTGCTGTCAAACACCAGTTTCAGTGTAGGTGTCAAAGACTTAATGGGCAGGCCTTTCAAGTAAATGGTGGGTGTCACATAAGGGGCTAGTTTCAGCCTAGTGGCCTTCACTACAACTATAAATATGGTTCTTCAATAACTAAATGCAGGCAGATCGAGTTTCCAACAACACCATCAGCAGATGATTCACTAGTATGAATCACAGTGGCAATGCAATATGCTGACGATGCTGACAATGTTTCAACCAATCACAGCTTTTTGAAGATGTGCTGAAAGTAGTAGACACTGAATTATATACTACCATGTCATCTAATATGCAACATAGAGAAACCACGAAAAGCACCTAGCTGTGTGTATAGAGAGTGAGGACTGGCAGAAGGCATTGGATGCACTACTATATATAGGTGACAAACAGCATGTGACTCACTCAAAGGATGCAGCTAGCAAGGCTTGTCTTTCCATTGTATGTTCAAAGTGTTTGCAGGAGTTGGGGCCTCACAAAATCATACATTATTCAGCTCTATAACTGTTGAGCGTCTACATTAAAACTATTCACACTCCTTAGAATCCCTTTCATCCTATTTCTTACACATATAAAAATACAGAATACTGCTCACAACTGCTGTCATAGCATAGCATATGAAAATATCACAAATTCTTCAATATTCTTGAATATTTCAATCAATCAATCGATCAATTTATTGTACACAGCTTTATCTCCAATGCTAAAGGTTGCTGGAAGTATTGTCTAACAGTTCTAAGCACAACATAGCTAGTTCACATTATTCTGTACTAGACAGTTTAATAATTAACTGTTCCATTTTACTTTCAGATCATCAGCCCATCTTATCCCTGGTCTTCCCCTCGGTCGCTTTCCTGGCACATTCTCCAAAAAACACCTTCTTTACCATCCTATCTTCTGTCATCTCTTCCATGTTACTTAACCACTCTGTCTTCTTCTTCTCTACTCTCAATACCAATGCCACCTGTCCCAATCTTGATCTAATGTCCACATTCCTCACTTTGTCCAAGATAGTAACTCCTTCCACTCTCCTCGGACATCTCATTTCAAGGGCTTGCATTCTACTCTTGTGTCTCTCTAGCAGGGTCCAGGTCTCACATGCATACAACAGAGTTGGCATCACTCTAAGTGCTTTGCTCAGTTCTCTTCGATCAATTACCTCTTTTCTCATAGCTCCAATTACTTTGGATGCTGCACCTATTCTTTGGTCTACCTCTGCTTCACATGCTCCCTCCTTATTCAGGATGGCTGGCAGGTACTTCATTGTCTTCATATTTTCTATCTCCATCCCATTCACTGTAATGTTGCATGTGCCTCCTCCTCTCTTCACCACCAGTACCATTAATTGCTTGTCATTCTCCATTTCCTCATCACTTCATCCAGTTCTTTCAGATTTCTTTCTGCACCCTCATCTCTTTCTGCCATTAACATTAGGTCATCGGCAAACAAAAGGAGCTGTATCTTGCCTGTTTCCATTTCAAACCCTCCTTCAAACTTCTGCTTTGCCTCTCTCACTATCTTGTCCATAAAGATGTTAAATAGCCATGGTGACATAGTGCATCCCTGTCTCACTCCTTGCCCCACTCTAAACCAGTCCAATTTCTGACCCTGAACCCTGACACACGCCTTACCATAATCATATAGTGACCTCACTGCTCTTATCAGCTCACCATTCACTCCCTATGCTCTCAGCAGTCTCCACAATAACTCTCTCTCTACCCTGTTGTATGCTTTTTCTAAGTCCATGCAAACCATCAGCATTCTCTAGTTCTTTTCAATGATCTTGATCCTTTCTCCTAACTGCCTGAGTAAACAACTGGTCTACACAGCTCCTTCCCCTCCAGAATGCCCCCTGCTCTTCCAACACTTTTCCTTTAGTGATTGTCCTCATTCTCTACTCCAACACACTGGCATACACCCTGCCAGGTATGCTCAGCAAACTGATACTTTGCTTGCTCTGCTTTCCTATTCTTCATTCTCTAGATGTTTGTGTACACTTCTTCCAAACTTATCCTCTCGTCTACTCCCCTCTACTTGTTACTCTTCTCCACTTGCATCTCTGTGTTCATTTTGTTGGACTCCTTCACTCTGCAGCAGCAATGCAAAGTACTCTTTCCACCTTTTATTAACCTCTACCTCCTCACACAGCACCTGTCCACTTTCGTCACACACTCTTCACACTTCACTGCTACCCTTTGTCCTAGCTCCTATCTTTACCCAAAACCTCCTCTGATTGTGTTGAAATCTCCCTGCAGCGCCTCACCAATTTTCTTCCATTCCTCACTTTTGCATTCCTCACTGCATGACATGCCGCCCTTTTGGCCTTCAGGTAACTTTCCTTAGCTTCCACAGTCTTCACTTGTATGTAGCCACATCTTATGCCTATTTCTTATTTTTTTCTGCCACTTTAACCTCCTTGCTCAACCATGTGGTCCGCTTCTCCTTTCTGACTTTCTTTCTTCCACAAACTACTTCAGCTACCTTCTTGAAGATTCTGTTATCTAATGGACTATAATAGAAGTTGCCAACCCAACTGTTGCTGCTGAATCCTAATACATGCATCAAAAATATATAATACATGCAGTTCCAACTCGACTGAGCTACCTTCTTTACTAGTTATATACCTATGGCTACCTTTGCCAATAGCCAAATAAGTATATAGCAATTATTAAATTTAATCTGTCATCCAATTTTACTCCTGCATGTCATTCTATACTAACATTAAAGGAATATGCAAAGTGCTTCCTGCACATAGTCTAAGGGATGTAAAAATGCCTTCCACAAAAACAAGGACAGATGTAGGGATGGTGTAGGACAAATCTGCATGGCATGGCGAAATCAACTGGCAGAAATACCTCTAGAAGATGTCAACACATTTGCTGACTTTGAATACGTTTTCACCATCCCTACATCCGGCAACATTTTGCCGCGCCTCCTTATTTGGCAATAGTCTTGCTATCACCCCCTATTGATCCACCTGCTTCACAACAGGATGCCATGCGAGACTATAATTATACTATTGCATGGACATGCCAGCTATTCATCTTCCCACATACATACATGCTACCAAGCTGCATCGAGCAAAGTGTTGATGAGGAAAGCTGTATAGTTACCAATTGAATGAAGAGTCTAGTGTATCCCGTGACACATACAGGTGCATGATGATACACTGAAAGCCGCTTTTTGATGACAAAACGGAGTCTTCACTACCAGTTACATCATTGGAAGTTAAGACAGGCGCTGTCTTTTGTCTGAGGGAAAGCAGATTGTCCTGTATATGGGTGTAATCTTGTTAGAGAAACAGGGAGAGTCAGACCTGATTACACCTGTGTTGGTCTAAGTTTAAAGCAACAGTTACTGTACAAAACAGCTGCCAGCACTACACTGTACGGTCACTAGGTAATCGTGATTCTGTTCCCACCTCAATGGAAACTGATCAAGTTTCGGTTCCCTTGAAACAAACCAAGAGCTCGTGATCTTTTCTGTAGCAACTTCGCGTTGACTCACTAGGTTCAGACAATAATCAAGCACTCATAGCATAGTACATACATTTCCTTCATGTTTATTTACTTCACTTCCGAGGAATGGTTTCATGCCTATTGCTTTTACTGATGCTACTACTCAGCTGAAAGACTTTAAAGATCCATCAGTTTCAGCCAATTGTGATGAAATCCCTAAAGCATTTCATCTTCGCAAAGGTTTCAGGGTGGTCTTTTCTTTCTGCATAAGTTTTGCTCACTCTTTGTGACCCAAAACTTGTAGTTGGCTTCAAGCCATGCTGTTGCACTAGTCTGTATTCAGGGGCAATGAAAGCTGTCCCCAACTGCTATCTACAGAAAGGATATAAAATGCATGTTTGCTTGAATGATGCTTTTGACATGTGGACAATAGCATTCCATAACATAATTTTAGTCCATTTCTCTTCACATTTATATTGATGGTCTGCTTGTGCCGTCGGACATAGCTGTCACTGGGAGGATCACATCTCTGGCACTTTGCACTGTGCAGACAAGCTTGAATACTCCATCTCACAGAGTCAACTGGAACACCATGTACAACTACTTTCACACAGTTAAACAGCTAGACTACTTACCACTGCATTGTCTAGTCTCGTTCCCAGACCCTTCCCGTGGGGGAGGAAGGGTCTGGTGAAAGTGGGCAGGAAGTTTGGACACAATGAAATATAATTATGGATGATGACATAATGCTGCGTGTGATTAGTTACGGCTTCTCTAGTCTGGCCCGCTAGACCGTCCCGTAAGCGCCCGGTAGGCGCGGAAGGGAAGGGACGGTCTAGCGGTAGTATAGATTAAATAACTCCTTTGCATTATCGTGCCAATTATTACGTCGCACCTGTCTAGTACCGGCTTATCATGGAGGAGTCGTTCAAAGGGGCTGTATGTATCATTCGCTTTGAGTGCACTGCGCAAGTCAATGTTGGTCCTAACGAAACGTCAGAAGGAAGCCTTGAAGAGCGTCATCAGCCATAAGGATACGTTCGTAAGCCTACTGCCGAGTCACTGGACATCAAGTCCATCATATTTTAATGCTTGCCGCATTGTTGCGACTACTATGGAAGAATGTTCGTCACTGCCTTCCGTGTTGGTAGTGTACTCTTTAGCCGCATTACCGCGTTGTAACAAGCCTTGCAGAGGCACGGAGCTCCATTGTCTCTGACTTCGGTGCTGCAGTTAAATGCTACGAGCTGCGAGAGAGCCTCACCAGCTGCTGTTAGCGTGCCTCGCTTAACCAAGTAGTACAGTTGTTCTACGGAGCCAACACAAAGACAGCAGCAACGATCCGCCTCTGAACTCATATCGCACATGCTTGCTCGCTCTTCTTCAATCGTCAATGAATACTATTACCCGGAATTCCGGGGAAACGGATCTGATTGGTCGAAAAGGTGTTATTTAATCGATACTGCCGCTAGACCGTCCCCTTCCCTTCCGCGCCTACCGGGCGCTTATGGGACGGTCTAGCAAGCCAGACTACGGCTTCTCTGACGCTTTCGATTGCGAGTTGCTATTCTGTGCGAAGCAGAGGACTCACAACGTTGACAATCGAGGTAGGGCTGGCGCGCTGGCGTAGAACATCGTAAACGGCGGGCAGGGGAGCATAGCAGAGCGATTTTCCACCGCCTGTTGGCAGAGTTACGAAGACGTCTTTGCCGCAAGCGAACTCTGACACTGTTTGGTACTGCTTGTCCTTCAACTGTCTAAATCCAAGCTCTTTAGCTGCTCTGGAGATGGCTGCGCTCACTTCTTCAACTGCGAATCTGTTTACATACCTACTCGCGAATATAACTCGTTTGCAAGGCGGTAAATTGTGCAATATTCCGCTACTAGCAATCTGATTGACACCACCGAAGACGATGCTCGTGCAGACATCAGTGCCCATGGCTTCTGGGGGGACAAGCAGCAGCGTGCATTTTTTGACGTAAGGGTGTTCAACCCACACGCACAAAGCTACTGCAAGTCCTCCCTGATAGCCACGTACAGGCGTAATGAGAGAGAGAAGAGACGGGCATACGAGCAAAGGATCATCGAAGTGGAGCATGGGTCCTTCACCCCACTGGTCCTCTCTGCTACAGGTGGCATGGGCCCAGCCGCAACCATCACCTACAAGAGAATGACATCTCTCCTGGCAGAAAAGAGGGGGCAGTCCTACTCCAGGACCTTGGGATGGCTGCGATGTAGGCTGAACTTCTCGCTGATTCGTTCAGCGATCCAATGTTTTCGCGGTGCGCGTTCCGCCAGGCACCGACCAAGCAGGCCTGTCACTGGAAAATTGGTCCTGAAAAAATGGTCCTAGGATCAATTTTTTCATCGAAAATATTGGTCCCCGGACCAGAATTTTCTGAAAATAATGGTGCTACTTTGAAAAATTTGGTCCCTTTAAGCAGGGTGACACAATTCTTGAAATAGCTAGCTATGTATGCATAATACCAGATAAATTATAATAGTACAGCATCTAATAATACATAGGACAGCTACATAGTGTCCAATAGTACAAGGCTAAGAATAATAGTACAGTATCAAACAATACACATTGGATAGCTACACACAGCATTGCCCAATAGTACATAGGCAATGCTGCTAGCTAACATGCACAGTCACTACAGAACCATGCACTGTTCTTGTTTGCTTCATGTGTTTGTTTCATCTTGTAGTACAGCTTTCCCTCTGACACCTGAAACTTCTTGGCCTTCTTTCGAATAACTCTTTTCCTGCTGTCAGGGCATCCTTTAGGGTGGTAGGTAGAGACACGCTTCTTCAATTAAGTCGTCGTTCTTTCGTATCCAGGTCCTATACTGTGCTTCTCTTCGTCTACATCGCATTCCTCTCTGCTGTCCACGCTGTGCTTCTTCTCTTCGTCGTCCATAGCTCCATAATTCTGTAAGTTCTTCTTGTTGGCACCTCTCGCACGATCGTCATGGTCCGATCTAGCCACCGCATCAACTAAACAAGCTAACATGACCATGGCAGACCTTGCAAGCTCAGCACTACTGATACCTTAGTGCCTTTAGACGTTAGAGCGTTAAAACTGAGCTTGCTGCCACCCACTGCGATCGCTGCATGCAGTTTATACAAGACGGACCAATATTCCAACCTCGGACCAAAATTTTCAGGGAAAAATGGTCCGCCCAGGCCATTTTTCCTGGAATATTGGTCCGGCGGACCAATTTTTTCACCGGACCAAAATTTCCGTGACAGGCCAACAATGGAATCTGACATTGAACTTGCAGCTGGGGAGGGTCGAGTCCCCAGCCATGCATGATCAGCTAACTAACTAACAACTGTTTTGCGTTCCATTACAACTCCATTCACGTTACTAATAGGTTAGTCACACCATTTATTTGTATTACATTATTCCAGGCAGTGCGCATGTGTGCCTATGTATTGTATAATTATCTTTCCATGTTATCTGATTGGCGCTGCCCACATTCTGGCAGCGGTCACGAGAACCTGTCTATTTTCACCAGACCCTTCCTGCCCTCGTGCGCGCTTCGGAAGGGTCTGGGGACAAGACTATGCATTGCCCCGGCCATCTAGACTCATCCTTCCATTACTTTACTTACTTCAGCCATCAAGCATGTAATTCAAGTATCATAGAAAACAACTGTCTGTTCGGTAATTCTCATGGTGTATACATTTCTCTCCAATCATGTTGCTGTAGGCCAATGTATTAGGTAAGCTCAAAGACTTGCATCCTAGAATTCATTATTTAAACAAAGTATAATTTAGCTTTATTGTATCCTCAGTCTCCACTATGTGAAACACTACAGCAAGAATCACTGCACTTTGCACTGGCACTAGCGCATATGGATAATAACAGCCGACTATTACTCTATCAATGACAAACACAGTTCACTTGTTGATCCATAACTGGTTTTAGCAATGTTTACGTTTAGTCTTGCAACTGCTCAAATAAATAGTACTTAACGACAAACACAATCTAAAAAAAAAACATAAAACAACATGGCCAAACAGAGAACAAATACAACAGTTCTATTACCTGGCATGCCTGGAACAAAGCTTACATCATATATCCACTCAAGTGAAGGAATCAAAACAATTAACAGTCTAACCAGTGAGAAGGCACATCAGAAATGCAATCAGCATCACGGATGGTTGCGAACTTATCCCTAGAACATTTCATTGACAGCCTACACATCAAACTGGAAATCTCTATATACGTAGCTACACATGACTGTACTAATAATTTCAATAACTGTCACACATAAGGTGACCCTCATTTCTTCACAGTCTTACTAATGTCATTTTTACAGCATATTAACCAACTGTATTATGTTAAACACTAATCGTAATGAGGAATACAAAGATACGCTGTAATTATACAGGGAACTTGAACTCACACAACATGGACACGATTGTCACCACGTCGTATAATAATTAATCACAATACACAGTGGAGACACAGCTAAAGTAAGAGACTAACATGTACAAATCCTTTAGTTGCATGCCATGCGTGTCTGTGATGTATACCAAGCAAAAGGCAGATCAATCCTGTCAGGAAAGGCTGCTGTTCCATTACCCTATGCACAGCTAGGCATTAACACATTTTCGCAACTTTCAATGTGTCTTAAGTGCAGAATACTATATAAATATCATTCTGTGCAGCAAATGGCACATGGCCATCAGTAGGACAACAGCACAGCAGTCAAATAACTGAAAACTATTGGCAAAAGTTAATTGCTGAATCAGCATAGGAAAAGAGGGACCAAAACTGTAACAAAGAACTCACACTTGATTTGACCTGACAACCAGGGGGGAAAGTTCAGCTTCACTCTCTCCAGGGTGGTGTTGGGAGAGACACCCAGCATGAGATGTTCAATAAACTGCTTCAAAGCGATATACTGAATCGGGTCTCTTTCAGCCTGTGGTCCCAACAGAACAATATGCTGCTCAGCACTAGACAGATCCAGCACTTTCAATGTCTTGTTCTGAGCCAATGCTGTAGCCATCTTGCTCAGAAGCTCAGGGCTTAGTGTCTACATTGAAGGAAAGATAAAGTTGCATGTAGAAATAATTAGGCACTTCATTAGTGTCAAAGAAGTTTCAAATGGTTAAGACTGAGACTTTAGGAAGTACCATTTAGTGGGAAGTATTGGTGGGGTTTTAATTTGATGGTTTGGCAGATCATGAAAAATCCATCACATTTAACTTCTCACCAATATTTCTGTCCGTGTACAAAGTATGTTGTGTAGGCTATTCCATTAAAGTGCAGTCAATGAGTACATTCGCATTCGATATGGACATGAGTGTCTAGCTACAGAGGAAATTAGCAGAGCTCAAGCAAGGTGCTCTCTCATAGGGAGAGAATTAACATGTGAACGAATGTGCACACTGTGAGGGCAAACTCCTGTACATGATGAGGATGTGAATGTAGGCTGGAAAGAAGCACAGCGTGAGAGTGACCCCTGACAAAAGGATCAGAAGGTGTGCTACAGTAACAACATGAAGCAAAAAATCAATAGTCCACCATCGTTGTCAAATTCCATGACTTCATCAGAATTTTGGACATAGAATCTGCCAAATTTAAAACCAGACAATAGCTTTTCATGTTAAATCCACCAAATTTTGTGAAAGCTAATATTTCCTACTATTTGGTATACAGTCCAGCGTGAGCATGTTTTTGGTCTCCCACTACTGATAAATTGACAAAAGGTGGCTTGTCAAGAACATAGTACAGTCACTTATTGAGGACAGACCACAGATATATAATCCTATGGACAGAGACAAACTAATACATAGCATTCTGCAGAAGTTATAAGATGAGCTAGACATGACTAGAGGATGCTGACAATTGAGTGATAACCTCTGGAGCTATCATGTCCCAGTACTTCTGATTTCACATCCACCACTGAAATCGCATAACTTTACTGATTCATAATAAGAACTACCAATTTGCCAAAGTTGATCAAAGATGATAATGACTGAAATCCTAAAGCAGCACTGCACATAGAGGGGCAAACACTGGCTCTATGTTTCAACTCATATCTGCACAAATTACGTAAACCCTCAGCATTTCCTTGTGTCCAATGAAATGCACTCATTAGAGTGCAGAGAGAAGGGACATAAAAGAATTGGATAATTACTGTGAGCAAAATTCATAGACCATTACTCTGTACAATGGCAGCAGTGTTAGCATCCAAGTATACATTATAGGTTGATCAACAAGGCATTACTTGACACGGTAACATTTGACTATATAATAATTACGTATGTGTATGTAAGATAGACGAGTTGTTTGTAACCATGTCAAGTCTAATTCGAAAGAAATGTGGGCAGGGAAGGGAAAAATTGGATTGTTCGGAACTGGTTGGTTAGCTTGGGCTGCTGAAACCCCACAATAGGGCATAAGTTTTCCCGGGTTCGATGCTAGCTGGTGCCAATCTTCCCTTTGTTTCGTACATTTCTTTCGAGTCGTAACTTTCATTAGACTTGACACGATTATAACCGACTCATTTATCTTACATACAAATAGAATAGGAGCACAGTACCGGGTTGATTAGTGGCTGCAGGCAGCAGCCTGCCCGTTCAGGTCCATTGTTCTGTACTGACTTGTTGTAAGCAGGTTCTAAGTGGCAGCAGTTAGTGGCACACCTTCAAGGCTGGTTGAGCCACTACGTTGTTCCAAACTGGCCTAATAGGCAAGGAAGGGTAAATTGTTCCAGCTTGGTTGGTTAGCTTTGGGCTGCTGAAACCATGTGATAGGACGTAAACTGTCCCGGGTTCAATACCAGCTGGTGCCAATTATCCTTTCTTCGCCTACATTTCTTTCGAGTTGTGACTTTCATTAAACTTGATATAATAATTATGTACAACTATTATAGCACTACAATGCATGCAGCTCGTAAAGTTTCAGTAACTCAGACAACAAAGGGCACCCTAAATGGAAGCCATTCTCTGTAGCTGAAGATCAATCTCCTGTAATACAGGCGCAGTCCATAACACACCTGCTGCCACTACTGGTAAATCAGTCAGTAGGCCACAAGTGCACACATGGTTAACTTTTCAGTGACTGCTGAGTAAACGGTGCACACATGGTTTACTAAATAAGAAGCCAGTAAAGTGGCCATTAATGCAAACGTTATACTGTCTGTGTTGCCTTCATGTGCCATGTCTTCTGAATATGTTAGAGTGGGATACCAGACATACTGTTTCAAATACTCACACGTAACTGCTAGCATCATGCACAAGGTCAGAAAGTGGGTTAGGGCGGGATTGCAATGAATGGAATAAGATATGAATGACTGGTGGGAATGGGAAGTAAATTGCACTACTAATTCTATGTCGCAGCATGAAGAATGATTTCTGGTATTCAAACCTCCCTATGTACCTGAAGGCAATTAAGGCATAACTAAAATTGATCATTGCATACACCACAACTGTATACAGTGAAATATTGACACTATCAGCATTGCATGAAATCAACAGTCATCAGCTGCCAAGGTTGGTAGGAGTGTCCCAGCTAGTGTCCCAAAGAACACTTACTGTTAACACATTACTGACATGATAGATGGAGATCCCTGCAGAGCACCTCACAATACAATTCTAATGGGCAGATACAGTATCACCCACAGAGACAGCTTTGGTGCAGGAATGCAAGATTGGATCCAATTCATAGATTGTGGATTGACATGCATGGTGCTTAGCCATTTAATGATTAGACAGTGGTCAGCAGTGTCAGAAGTGTTAGCCACATCTAAACAATATAGTACACCAACAAGCAAATGTCAGTCAAAGGTTAAGTACCAGTTGTCGGCATTGTGAAGCAGTGAAATGTCAGAGGAGTGGTGGGGCCAGTATCCCAATTGGAATGGGTAGAGTAGTTGGGCCATACTGAGATGGGAATCAACCAGGCACTGACAGCAGTGGGTGTGGTGGGGAATCATTTCAACTAGAAAGTAGTTATTCATAATTGAAGGCCTACAGAGTTGAAAGCTGTTAGTGCTTTAAAGTGACTAGCTTGGACTGTGTGAGCAATGAAAACAGGCAAGAGATGGTAGTAGGTGATTGCATGAGAAATGCCATGGAGTGATGAGAGGGCAAACGGAAGGAAAGAGTTTCAGAGGGAGGATAAGATACCTAACAATGCAATTTTAACCAAAGTAATTATATAACACCCTTACTCAGTGAAGTGTAGAGTAGCAGTGTCAGTGTCCAAGTCCAAGTGTCCAAGTCAGTGTCCCCCTCCAGGTTTCTTAGAAGTGGGACAGGCCCCCTCAACCTTCTCACAAATCACAGCCCTGGTGTGTGTGGGTCAAAGGGCATACTTGCGAGTTCTTCGCGTGCCAGCTAAACCACTTGTGCACAGACAGTCACATTTTGATACTCAGCTAGGGCCCTTGCCACCTACAGCTACTGCACACACAGGGTAGTTATAACTGGAAGCAGCCAATATGGCCGCTATTTTACACCTTTTTTTTAACTCTATTTTTTCTTTCACTGTATGTTTGTATGAACTTTGAATGATTGAATAGTGAAGTACGTTCATTTGTATACGCGAAAAGGCGAACAGAAGACTAAGATGTCTCTTGAGGAAGAAATGGCACACTTATCAGCATGATATACTTGCAAAGTTTCAACGAAAAAGTGGCATTATACCGAGCCACCTTGGAGACAATTCAGTGGCAAGGTAAGATGCAGAACAAGATAAAGTATTATTATTTTCTATGGGGTTTGAAGAAATACAAGCCGTTACGAAGAATATAAGGAAAAACACCTATTTACGCTCCAATTAGAGCGCGAATTCACACTTAAAAGTTATATTCTCGGTAACGGATTGCATTTCTTCAAACCCCAAAGAAAAATGTTTAAGTATAATGCCAACTGCGCGTGTTCATGCATAACTCACTTGCTATCAGTGGGGTCTTATAATGCCACTTTTTTATACAAAATTTGTCCTGGCAAACTCGGCCATTTTGTGAAACGTCATACAAAACGTCATAATGCGTCATCCGTACGCTGTATTCTGTTTACGTGTGAAACTGATTGGACCCGTGGAGCGGATAGAGCTGAAAGACGTTCAGCCGTGGCCAATGTGTTTTTCAGGTGAGTGTGTGTGTGTGTGTGTATGTGTGTGTGTGCTATAGCCTGATCTACTGTATCCCTAACCTAGGGTATCCTGACCTATTGTGCTCCTGACTTATTGCACCCTTACTTAGTGCACTTTGACCTACTATACCCTGACCTGTTGCACCCTGAACTACTGTATCACTGACCTACTGTACCCTGTACTACCGTTCCTTTGTTGGACTGGGAGCTGCAGACAGTGCTGTACTCAAACAAGCACTGTTTCAGCCTTATTTGGCCTCATCAGTGCAGCACCCAAGTGTGTGTGTTTGTGCACCAGTGTAATAATTGGTCTGTGTAGACACATTTGCTATGACATCATGTGACATCACTGGTGATATCACCAGTGACATCACAGACTAACTCCATGTAAGTGTGTTAATGACTGGAAATTGGTCATTATCCACACCTTTTACCTAAAGTACAGGTTTCCAGTTATAACTACCCTGTGCATTGCTGTTGCACACACACTTGTGAGTATATGTGCATGCACGAAAGTGGATGGCTGAGCCTAGGCCAGTGCAAACAACATCAACGCTGTCCAACCAGTGTCACCTAACAGCAGTTGGCACCAAGCATACCACCAATGTTGAGACAGAGGAAGGAGTGAAGGCTAAGCAGCTATGCTAATAGGTCACCCATTGCAGGGAAGTGAACTGGTGAAGACTTGAGATTCGGGAACAAATGGGGTATAAGCAGGAGAAATATGTAGACTGAGTGTATACATACGTAGTGGTGTCCAAATGCAATTAGAAGAGTACAAGTCTAGAAGGATGCAGCTTGAGCAACACACCGTGACACAAGGATCGAGGAAAATATGGACAGTTCTGCACAGAACATGAGCAGATCAGCAGATTTAAAGATGTGCCCTCTCTCAGCTTGTTCTAGTTACACCAAAAGGCATACACACAACCACAGACAGCTGTCTGATACAATGAGCAACACATTAAAAGGCTAAAGCTCAGGGTCAGCAAAGAAGAGTCAAACAATGGGCAATGCACATCAGTTGCATAATAGTTTAACATTAGCAGGTATAGTCACAACAGAAAGAAGGTCATTATAGCAAAGCAACAATGAAGGAATGCACAGCATGACACACACCTTCCTTCCATGCTGAGGGAGTGACATAGGCCAACATGACACACACACACACACACACACACACACACACACACACACACACACACACACACAAACACACACGCACACACATTCACACTCACACACACACACACACACACGCACACACACACACACACACTCACACACACACACATGCACACACACACACACGCACACACGCACACACACACACACGCACACACGCACACACACACACACACACACACACACTCACACGCACACACACACACACACACACGCACACGCACACGCACACGCACACGCACACGCACACACACGCACACGCACACGCACACACACACAGTATGTACACACAGTATGGACAGAGAGTTGGTGGTGCAGTACAGCAGTAAATGGAATTATGTATCAGTTCTACAATGCTAAAGTACAGAACAATTCCAACACTTTATCATCAAATGTTATGGCAGTTGTACGTGTCACTTAGTACATATTACTAGTACATCTCTTCTGCTTTGGAGATCTAGCCATTTATAAGAGCTGTTTGAATGAATAAGCTTAAGATGCAGTTTCAACCAAATCAGTGATAGCAAACCTGAATAAGAACTTTGGCAGAAATATCAAACTACATTTCAACAATGACAGGGAAGAATGATTTCTGGTATTGTACATTCAAAACCAGTCTATGTACCTGAAGGCAAGGCATGACTCAAGATGAGCATTGCATACACCTCAACTGTATACAGTGAAATATTGACACTATCAGCATTGCATGAAGTCAACAGTCATCAGCTGCCAAGGTTGGTAGGAGTGCCCCAGCTAGTGTCCCAAAGAACACTTACTGTTAACACATTACTGACATGATAGATGGAGATCCCTGCAGAACACCCCACAATACAATTCTAATGGGCAGATACAGTATCACCCACAGAGACAGCTTTGGTGCAGGAATGCAAGATTGGATCCAATTCACAGCTTATGGATTGACATGCATGGGGCTTAGCATTTAATGGTTAGACAGTGGTCAGCAGTGTCAGGAGAGTTAGCCACATCTAAATAATATAGTACACCAACAAGTAAACCTCAGTCAAAGGTTAGGTACCAGTTGTCGGCATTGTGAAGCAGTGAAATGTCAGTGGAGTGGTGGGGCCAGAATCCCGATTGGAATGGGTAGAGTAGTTGGGCCATACTGAGATGGGAATCAACCAGGCACTGACAGCAGTGGGTGTGGTGAGGAATCATTTCAAAACTAGAAAGCAGCTATTCATTATTGAAGGCCTACAGAGTTGAAAGTTGTTAGTGCTTGAAAGTGACTAGCTTGGACTGTGTGAGGAATGAAAACTGGCAAGAGATGGAAGTAGGCACTGGCAGTAGGAGTGATGAGGAAGAGGGCTTGAGAGAAAGAACAATTGTGAGAAATGTCATGGAGTGGTGAGAGGGCAAACAGAAGGAAGGAGGTCCAGAGGGAGGACAAGATACGTAGCGATGGAGTGGGAATTAAAACTTACCACACACTGCCTTTAATGCCCTGTATCTCTGGTTCTCTGAATGCTGATTATGCATGCAGTGAGGTTAGCTGTTGTGTTCTTCTTCGGTAGTCCTTGCACAATTAAAGGGTGTAGGGCAGTAATTCAACCAATTGAAAGGTGTCAGTGCGACGCAGTCCAACAAAAGATTGAGATGGCTAGCTTCAAGCAGGCCTTCCCTGGGCCAGAGGTGTGGCAAGTCCTGTTTACAATCCTCACAGGCCCAGGAAATATGCTGTAGGATGGTTGATGGCAGCAGGGGGAAACGACACGCTGCAACAGAGGGCGATCCAACTTCATTCGCTGCGAACTTCCGTAAGTCACCGTGAGAAGTGGCACTGACTGATGACAAGAAACCAAAACGCTGTCGATACCTCTACATTGTGGTATATTTCAATGACAGACAACGTACGAGCTCTGAGTGGCACTATTTCTCTTGTCCCTTGCGACCGCGCGTGGCCTCCCGCCATTTTAATGACGTCATAAACAGCGGCTAACATACTCGTCACAAGGCCATAAAATGGCATGTCAAAAACACGCTACATTCACGTAGCAGACACAAAACACCATAGCATGCTGCATACATCGAAGGGAAAGTTACAAGATGCATGTGTTGGACATGACTAGATTGAAGGATGTGGACAAGGTGACTGAGTGATAACCTCTGGAGCTATCATGTCCTATACCTCTGAATTCAGAGGCACTACTGAAGTCTCAACTTCAGCAACAACTTCTAAATGCAGTAAAATTAACTGTTATCTTCAGCAAGATCATATATAGAGGAGACAACTACAGATAATCTGACATATGAAAATGCACTCATTAGAGGGTGGAGAGAAAGGACATAACAGAATTGCATGATTACTTTCTGCCAAAGTTAATAGACTCTTACTCAGTGAAGTGCTAGGGTCGCAGTGCTAGCGTCACACCTCACAGTCCTGGTGCCCAAGGACTATGCTGATCTGAGGAGCCTGAGTCGATACAGATCTTCCAAAGTGCTGCTTTTACTCCTGCTCTTCTGATTACAAAAGACCTAGGCCAGATCATGGTGATGAACTTGGCTGGTGTACCAAACTGGCGACAGTAGGAAGCCATTCCATGCACTGCTTCTCTGTTGTGTCCACTGTCACATACTACAGCCTTACATCGTCACAAGCCAAGTGCTAGTGGATGATTTAAGTGCAGAATGGAGATGCAGCAGCAGGCTAAGCAGGTTTAGAGGAAGCAGTCAGCTTACAGCCTAAAGTTGGCACAGTTCTAGCCAATTTGGCCAACTTTTAAACTACTGTATTGCAAACTTTGCAACTGTTAAGTATACACCTCACAGAGACTGTTCTTTACCATCTTAGCAGCTGACTTAGACTATCATCCCGGCTTAGTAGCAGACTTAAGTAATCATATAAAGCTACATAAATTATCTATGTATATGCAAGCAAACACTTTTAGTCTTATCCATCCATTTTAATAGCGTTCCGGACTGTTACTACCACTAGACCAATACATTGCTGCTCCTAACTTTCAAAGGACTCAGAAAGTCATGTGAATGTGCACTAGCTCACAACAGAAGCCTTCTTCTGCAACAAGGCAGGCAAAATTGCATTGACTGGCAGTAGAGGTCCATGCTGTTCCCAGGAGCACATTCCAAATGAGAGTCTTGAGAGTTGTACTAGACAGCAAATATTGATTGCTGTGAAGATTAGTGCAGGCCCATTATATAATTACACACCAGCTGCCACCATGGGTAAATCAGTCTGTAGGCCACAAGTGCACACATGGCTTCAGTATGTCGGCTGTGTGTTGGTTTGAGTGAAGTATGCTGTTTACAATCTAAATAGAGTGCTGGACTGAACACAGCAAGGTAGTCTATGCACAAGTGGTCAAATGTGTACTGTGAATGTTTAGCAAAAGGTGCACACATGGATCCACTCGATCAGAAGCCAGCTAATTGGCCATGCACAAGTCATGCTTTCTTCGTTACCTTCCTGTGCAATGATAACAAGCAGTGCAAATTGTGACATTAGAGACATTTAGATTTGTGTAATTTGACCTATGCGTAACCCGTAACGTGTGGGAAAGTCACGTGCGCGATCGCAAACTGCAAGTCACCGGTACGCACTACACGTTTTCAACCTGTAGACCAGCTTCTACGCGTATACGATTTACCTGTGCGTGTACATGGCGGATAACACAGCGTTCCCACGTACCGTCTTTTTTATAGTACAGCCTAACCTCTGTTCCGACACCTCGATTGGAGAAAGCGCCTTCAGGTCCCTTCTGCAACTTGTTCAGCTGTTTTTTTAAAGAAGACTTGAAACATGCCTCTATTTTGGTGGCCAGAGCTGATGCAAAACCTGGCTCTTGCCCGTGAAGTGATCTCCTATATTATATCCTATCCTATATCCTATTATATATGTTGTGTACAACGTATGTGAATGCAAATCCACAAAGTAGAGTACCACATATGCAGTAGAATGTATAGTAAAGTGCTTAGTCTCTTACAAACCATTCCAATAAATGGCATGTGCGTACAACCATGCGGTCTCTTGCACTGCATGATTGGAGTGAACACCACTGTGACAACAGATGTGCTCACAGTGGCAACCAACATGTACAAAGAGTGAACCACACCCATCTAACTACTAGTGCCTGGCTTTGAACAACTACATGCAGTAATAGTGAAAGAGTGAGAACATTGCAGCATGCTAACTTCCTAAGCAGCAGTGCTTTTGCCACTTGGCCAATATACAATGTGTTTGGGCTACTTTATATTATGCTTTTATATTATGTGTGTATCATATCATATGAATAGACAGTACTTTGATAGCTACATCACAGACCATCAACATGGAGACACGACAACAGAAGCCATACTTCCTGTGGCAAGATATGCTCTTACACAATTGGTTACGTTCAATGGAAGCACGACTTTGACAAGTTTGGTATTTGAATCCAGAATTAAAGAAAAGGAATAAATGGTCCTTGCTTATTTCAATATAGTCCAGCTGGGTGTAGGTGTGACAAGGATGCAGAAGAGAGAGTGCACATAGAGATGCATACAGTTGACATACCTCCAATGGATTGGTGATGTCCATACACTGAAGCTCTTTCACATGTTCAAAGATCCCCACTACATCACACACAACATCAAGTGAGACATACTTCAAAGAGATGCTCTTTACGCATTCCTGTGCACTACCACCTACAGAAAAATGGATATGACACAAAACAGGAAACAGCATACAACCATATGCATGATTGGCAACACACTGTACAGCTCAGCTGAATGCAGTTCATAATACAGTAGGAAGTCACTTATCTGAACATGTTGGGGCTGGAGGGTGTTTGGATATTCAAAATGTTTGGATAATTGAAGTTATCAACACTCACTGACAATACGTGACTATTTGCATATAAAATTAATTTCGATGTAATGAATTGTGTACATACATGTATCAGTTGAAGTAATCATTAATGTGGCTTGTCTTTGATTCTTTGCTCCCTTTTGGGAAGTCTCTAATAAAAGCTCATTGGGTATACCCATTGTTCCCATGGGTACACTGGGCTGTTGCTTGAGGTATATACATACATATGTGAGCACTGTCTGCAGTGATTGGCAGGCAGTTTTTGCAAGTGAGACAGTTGGAGGAGTGACCACTCCTCTTCAATCTGTGAATGCTTGCTAGCCTTCTGAATGGCTAGCACATTCTCTTCACTCTTCATGATATCGTGAACAGCGGATTTTCCAACATCGTACTCGCCCACAATACTCTGTGGCCCTTCTACCTTTAACAAGCTGGCACATCTTCCCCTTGTTGTCTATAGCTAACACCACTCATATTCTCTTACAACTAGTGCTTGTCATAACACATAACAGGAACCACGGGGCGTATTCTCAAAAACCGACAGGACACATGACAGAATTAACACAGTGCTCTCACACAATATGTACGTATAATGGCTAGGCGAAAACATCAGGAAATCTACAGTAAAAAAAGGATTCCATTGCACCACACTCAAGCACTGGCTGAATTTTCAAGTAACTACACTATTCCAACTTCCTGCCTAAACTTCTACACAGCAGTGCCCTCTCTCCTTCCCCACCTTCATTACTCCCGTATTCTCCCAATTCATATTCATGCACTTCCCACTTTGTCAATGCATTGTCCAATCTCTTCAAATTCAATTGTTTGGAGGTACTCTTCACTGTTTGTGACTAACACCATGTCATCCGCAAAAGCAAGACATCAGCAATCTCATCCCCCAATCTCATACCATCTCAGACTGCTGAACTATTTCAAATTCTCAAATACCTGGTTTGCCCCATGAGCTTTCTCTGTTGATGGTCTGCTTGAATCCCTTGTGCTGGTGGGCATGACTGACACCAAGAAAATGATCCGAGGTTTGTGCTGTGCAATGACTGGCCCTTCGCTGGTGAATGTGCATAGTCTCACAGCATTAGTTTATACAGTACGTAAGTACTGACATGACAATCTTCAGACATATCCTACTCTGTGGCCACACCCATATCTCACTTTGTGGTCTGAACACCTGTCTTTGGTTCATTCTGCATTTAACCTGGGGAATTTTCTGCAGTGTGACCTCTCAGACACAAATAAATACAGCAGTGAACAAGATAAGTAATAATGGCATAATAAATCCAATGGCTGAATATCTTGCATGCCTTGCTGTAACTGATAGTTAAGTGCCATTCAAGAGGTATAATTATGCAGCTGGATATGGATTTAGAGCCAGGGTACTAGGTGGTATTTGTCACAGATATTCATTAGACAGCTTTTCAGTGCCATAGATGTTAAACTAATGTACATTGTATAGTGAATCACACTTTACCAGCTCATCACAAAACAGAAGAGGCCAATAACTGTAATGTTCTGTCATCAGGTAAATCTGGACTTAGTGTACATATCATGTGACTGGCCATATGTAAGATTGTCTGACAAAATGACCAGTTGAAGCATCCTCCACCACAGTCAGAGCAATCATTGGCATTAGCTGGCACGAGTTCTAGTGTAACACTACAGTGCTGTGTTACTGTGTCTTGCACGTGAGCATCCATGTTATGACATTAAATGATGTAACTGCTTTTAATAATACAGTCTCCACTACATGTAAGTGAAGAGAAGTGTGTTGCATGACAGGAGATCTACTGTGGTCGCATACAAGTAGCAGCACCGCAAATTGTGATGAGATATACTAAACACCTTATAATTACATTGGTAGATACACTAGTGTAATACAAGTGTCAGATGCTGTCATGAGCTTTAGCGATACAGCACCTGATTGAAAAGAAGGCCAATTATCAATTCACCATTTCCACATTTGAGAAACTAGCAGCAGAACTGTTAAGAATACTAGTCATTTGACATGGCCGAGGTGTGACAAGGGCAAACAGGACTAGTATCTAATGGTTCTCCTGTGGTATTCAACCTGCAGGGAATACCAATTTAAAGCATCATACACAATTATATATACATCAATTACATAGCTGCAATCATTAATCTGACATTAAGAAATTTGCCTAAAACCAATAGCATGTGTTTCTGTACGATTAATTGATGATCAAGCTGGAAATATTAGCGTTAGACCATGTCCAATCATTCTTGGAAGCAGTGTGACACAATGTCACGGCTGTTTCAAGTTGGCAACTTAGTCTTTACATGGAAACTGGGAACCGGAACTGGACTGGCCGATGGAAGGAAGGGACTAAGGTGTTTTTAGCCTTTTCCCTCTTGATTGCAGACAAAATCACCACAAGATCTTAATAGAACAGTGGAATTGGTAGTGGGCAATGTGCCTTTTAGGTTAAAAGCTTTGATTATGCCTTACATTGCGTACGACTTTGGCATACACTTGTTTCTGTTAACTGCTTGTAGTGCGTCTCTCAAAGTTTTCCTGGCATAATGACTAACATGAGAAGATAGGCCATCCATCGTACAACATCATACTTGTGCAACTGTTCTGCTGCCTTTTTCCTACCACCCGCAGCAAATATTCTATGTCAATGTATTGTATGCCGCATACACCGTGGTCTGTGCGGTACTACTTACCATTGAGCTCAAATATTGCCACAGCAGTTAAGAATGCCAATGGAATCATCCCAAACGAGCACTATCCAGCAATACAAGGGTAACGTTGCAGTGAATCACTGTAACGTTGCACTGAAAAACCCGTTTAGCGTATAGCAGGAAATCGCTGTATTATTCATGTACGTATCGTCGTACAAGGGCCGTGAGCTCAGATAATGTGGTAGCACTTCATAATGCAAACTGCTGCTCCTTTGGGACGACTCCATAGGCATTCTGAACTGCTGTGGCATTATTAGAGCTCACTGGAAAGTTGTACTACGCAGTCCAGGGCGCATGCACAGAATAGCTTATTTGCTCCTAAAGCGGGTGGTAGGAAAAAGGCAGCAGAGCAGTCGCACCAGTACGATGTTGTACGATGGCTGGGCTATTTTCACATGTTAGTCATTATTCCAGGAAAACTTTGAGAGACGCACTACAAGAAGTTGAAAGTAAAACAGCTTGTGTCCCAGATCTTACGAACGAAAGCCATTGAAACGATTCTAAAGCCCAAATCACCTTACTTACTATCAAGCACACCGTTCTGTGATGTGTCACTGGTGATTTGGACTACAACCAAGGAGAAATGGGCTGTATACGTAGTAACCTCTATGCGAGGGGAATCTCACTGCCGCGAGGTCGGTTTCCAAACCAAAACTAAGTTGCCACATTTTATTCATATTAAACAGCCGTGAATGTCTAATCAAACATTATTAGCTGCAGGTTTTGGGACAGTGTGTGGTTACGTTATCAAAAAGGGCATCAGTACGGCTTGCTACCCCATCAGCAGTTTTCTACAGATCAGCAAGTCAGCTACTCACTGGCAGACAATTTCACAAAAACAATTCTATGTGCAGGGTCATCAAAAGCAGGCTAATTCTCTGCCTGGATTGGTAGTCGATTAGTTGCTCTACCCTATTTGGCAATGGAACAAGTAAGCTGGGCACCCCGGCCATGCATTGTATACATAGTGACAGGTGAGATATGTGTACAGTGCAACTGAGTATGGCCTATGTAGAATGAAACCTACGACAGCCACCTATGGGTCAGATCAAAGTTAACCTGTATAAAGACATGGCCACTGGTAGATTGCAATGTGTTAGTCATGCATTCCTGTGCACTACCACCTACAGAAGAAATAGATATGACACTTTAATTAAGAAACAGCATACAACCACATGCATGACTGGCAACAAATGCATTACTGTACAGTTCAGTTCAATGTAGCTCTTTAATACAAGTAATTCTGAGTGGACAACAGAACAGTATTCTCAGTGTACCAGTAACAGTTAGCACATTTCAACTCATTTGTGTCCATCAGCTATCCAAAATGAAAGCTAAAACAATACCACACTAACCTGTCCTTCAAGGACTAATGAGCAATGTAGACAATTGCACAGTCCTTCTCAGCAAAGTGACACCAGGAGACCCAAGAACAAGAATGGACTTCAGAATGACATTAAACACTATTGTTCCTATCACGGTCCAACCATATGTCATCTCCTGAAACATCTCCAGCAGAAAACAACGGCAAATGAATGGAACTATGTTATCACACAAGGTCCTCAGTAAGTGCAGTTGTAGTGCAGTTCAATACGCATCACTGAGGTTACAACTAAAGACATCAACAGTGGAGTACAGGAGGATGGCTGTTAAGGAATGTACAGCGCACGCCTAGATTATTACTCAATCTATCATATTCACTGAAAAAATAGCTCCTTAATATGGCAGGTTCACACCCTACCAAGCCATTCTGCGCACGCTTCAACCATAAAGTGAAGGTGATGAATCATATCTCAGTCTCACCGTGAGACAGGTAGTTCCAACTTGCTGAAGTGGAAGGAAGTTACAGTGACATGATCTAGTGGCGACTGATGTTCGAAGGTAAGGATGCAACCTTCTTCCCACCTACAAAGCCCATTCGTTTGTTAAGAGTGCACAACATAGCATCGGAGAGCGGTACCCTAATAGGGTGAGATTTTACGTTCCTCCTTGTTTCCTGTAAAGCCATGCAATCTACATTGTACAATTTGAAATCTGGGACCGGCTGTTCCAGTTCTGCCTTAAATGCCAGACTGGTGCAGATATGGGTTGCAAAGCGTAGGGACTGGCAGTGCTGTGTTGTTATGCCATAAGGGCCTACATCTCCCCACTATACGTCTGATTCACACCTGAAGGAAGACGTTATCAGCAGTTGCAGGCAGCCGTGAATGTAATACATAAGAAGATGTGACTGTGCCAATGGGGATATATATGAATGCTAAGATAGGGAACCTCTGTAGCACAGACACCTACTATTGTCTGGTGTATAGTCCAAGTGCAGACACAATGATAGTGGAAAGACATTCCTGGAATGATCCAACTTCATCTCTACCAACATGACACACATGACATGACTGTTCAGTGGATAGCAGATATTCTCAGAGTTGCTGTAGTGATACATCCAGCTTGTGACCTCGGAGCAGGCACACCAGTCACACTACAGAAACCTAACAAGCCTCAAGGACCTGTGACAAATCTCCGTCCCATCATAATAATGAAAATGGGACCTGTAAGATTCTGTCACCGATCTTACTGGAAACATTCAGACCCAAGCAGAATTAAACTTACAGCCCCACTAGTCAGGCTCAGAGGCTGCAGCTGTGCAGACATCATATTTGCAAAGCGTCTGCATTGCTCCACAGCAACATTATGCATGGTGTAGACGTACACTTCCTCTGTCCCAACCTCAGCAAGGGCTTTGGCACACCAACTACAAATCTAAATCTGAATTCGAATCAAACTGCGGGCAACAATAGTGAAAACATTATGCAAATTACTACCACACTGCTGTCAAACACCAGTTTCAGTGTATGTGTCAAAGACTTAATGGGCAGGCCTTTCAAGTAAATGGTGGGTGTCACATAAGGGGCTAGTTTCAGCCTAGTGGCCTTCACTACAACTATAAATATGATTCTTCAACAATTAAACAGGCAGAGTTTCCAACAACATCATCGGCAGATGATTCATTAGTATGAATCACAGTGGCAATGCAATATGCTGACGATGCTGACAATGTTTCAACCAATCACAGCTTTTTGAAGATGTGCTGAAAGTAGTAGACACTGAATTATATACCACCATGTCATCTAATATGCAACACAGAGAAACTCCAAAGAGTACCTGTGTGTATAGAGAGTGAGGACTGGCAGAAGACATTGGATGCACTACTATATATAGGTGACAAACAGCATGTGACTCACTCAAAGGATGCAGCTAGCAAGGCCTGTCTTTCCATTGTATGTTCAAAGTGTTTGCAGGAGTTGGGGCCTCACAAAATCATACATTATTCAGCTCTATAACTGTTGAGCGTCTACATTAAAACTATTCACACTCCTTAGAATCCCTTTCATCCTATTTCTTACACATATAAAAATACAGATTATTGCTCACAACTGCTGTCATAGCATAGCATATGAAAATATCACAAATTCTTCAATATTCTTGAATATTTCAATCAATCAATCGATCAATTTATTGTACACAGCTTTATCTCCAATGCTGGAGGTTGCTGAAAGTATTGCCTACCAGTTCTAAGCACAACATAGCTAGTTCACATCATTCTGTACTAGACAGTTTAATAATTAACTGTTCCATTTTACTTTCAGATCATCAGCCCATCTTATCCCTGGTCTTCCCCTCGGTCGCTTTCCTGGCACATTCTCCAAAAAACACCTTCTTTACCATCCTATCTTCTGTCATCTCTTCCATGTTACTTAACCACTCGGTCTTCTTCTCTACTCTCAATACCAATGCCACCTGTCTCAATCTTGATCTAATGTCCACATTCCTCACTTTGTCCAAGATAGTAACTCCTTCCACTCTCCTCGGACATCTCATTTCAAGGGCTTTCATTTTGCTCTTGTGTCTCTCTAGCAGGGTCCAGGTCTCACATGTATACAACAGAATTGGCATCCCTCTTAAGTGCTTTGCTCAGTTCTCTTCGATCAATTACCTCTTTTCTCATGGCTCCAATTACTTTGGATGCTGCACCTATTCTTTGGTCTACCCCTGTTTCACATGATCCCTCCTTATTCAGGATGGCTGGCAGGTACTTCATTGTCTTCATATTGTCTATCTCCATCCCATTCACTGTAATGTAGCATGTGCCTCCTCCTCTCTTCACCACCAGTACCTTTGTCTTTCATTAATTGCTTGTCATTCTCCATTTCCTCATCACTTCATCCAGTTCTTTCAGATTTCTTTCTGCATCCTCATCTCTTTCTGCCATTAACATTAGGTCATCGGCAAACAAAAGGAGCTGTATCTTGCCTGTTTCCATTTCAAACCCTCCTTCAATCTTCTGCTTTGCCTCTCTCACTATCTTGTCCATAAAGATGTTAAATAGCCATGGTGACATAGTGCATCCCTGTCTCACTCCTTGCCCCACTCTAAACCAGTCCAATTTCTGACCCTGAACCCTGACACACGTCTTACCATCATCATATAGTGACCTCACTGCTCTTATCAGCTCACCATTCACTCCATATGCTCTCAGCAGTCTCCACAATAACTCTCTCTCTACCCTGTTGTATGCTTTTTCTAAGTCCATGCAAACCATCAGCATTCTCTAGTTCTTTTCAATGATCTTGATCTTTTCTCCTAACTGCCTGAGTAAACAACTGCTCTACACAGCTCCTTCCCCTCCAGAATGCCCCCTGCTCTTCCAACACTTTTCCTTTAGTGATCATCCTCATTCTCTTCTCCAACACACTGGCATACACCTTGCCAGGTATACTCAGCAAACTGATACACACAGGGTAGTTATAACATGAAACCTCCACTTTGGGTGCAAGGTGTAGATAACCACTAAATTTTGATCGTTAGCACATTTTGAGGAAGAAGTATGTGATGTCATCAGTGACATCTACAGTGATGTCATATGATGTCATCATGTACATACACCAACCTCACACAATCACAGAAGCAGCAGGGCTACCCACATTCACATTTTGCAGTAGCAGTATTACAGGAAAGGAAGAAGGATGAGAAGAAGACTAGCACTCAGTTAGAGTGCTTATACACAGACCAGCACTACACTAGAGTGCTTACACAACAGACAAGCAAGCACTTGGCTACAGTGCTCACACAACAGTCTTTGCCTAATGAAGTTATTCTCTGTATTCCAGTATTTATCTACAGCAATTATCGAGTTGGTACTGAGTACGCGTGGAGGGAGACAGCGTGTGGAATGAGAAAACGTTTGTAGAGTGAAGGAACGCGTCGAATGAGACTGCGTGTTGAGTTACATACGAAGCGCGTAGAGTGAGACAGCTCGTGGAGAGAGGCCGCGCGTAGCCAGCTGCAGGCGTATCCGTTAGGCAGCGCGTGGAGAGAGGCCATGCGTGGAGTGAGACAGCGCGTGGAGAGAGGCCATGCGCAGACTGAGGCTGCGTGTGGAGTTAGGCAGCGCGTGGAGTGAGACAGAGCGTGGATTGAGGCTGTGCGATGAGTTAGGGAGCGTGTAGTGCGGCACACATGGATGCACCCCAACGTACCTTCACTAAATCATACTCCTTCAGTTCTGTGGGCCTGACAACAATAACATATACTGTCCTCGATCTGCTGCACTTCGGTTGACGAGCCGCGTCCTAACATCCCTTTAACACATTGCTAGTCGATAACTTATAGTGACGTTTGTTGACGTCATCACAATGGCCGGCTTGTTGCTCAGGGAATTTTGTATAAAAAACCGGCATACCTAGAGCTCCTTCTCGGTGAGTGTGCTGCGCATCATCGTGTTTAGTAGTAAATATACCTTCATATTTGACTGAGAACAGAACTGTACCGTAGTCTGTTTCAGAGAAAATTGCATTCGAACGTGTGAATTGTGGCAAAATTTCTACCGAAAAGGTGTTTTTCTTTATATTCTCTGTAAACAGACGCGTATATCCCCAGTTCTCAGTCGATTCTGAAGCTTTACATTCCCCTACACCTAACCAGCGCAACTACGCGTGTTTCAGGCGTCGTCTAGATATGCCGGTTTTGCTCTGAATGTCGGCGAGTATACCATTTTCAACACTATCAAACATCGTCATCCAAGCTTTTGCCGGTGCGGTGATCGACTTTTCCGATAAAGCTAAGATCATACTTTATTATCCTGCCAATCTTTATCCTTAAAGTCATTCAGAGAGCGAAAATATAACGTTTCAAAAAGGTGCAAAGTTAGCGGCTATATTAGCGGTTTCATGTTATAACTACCCTGTGCAATGGTAATTTTCGCATTGAGTTCTGCTTCCTTTCTTGTGGATTGGGACAAGCAGTGCCCTCTGCTAGTCCACTGGAACACTCCCGCCCCTCCATGCCAGGTCCATGATCTTGTGCAGCCACTCTACCACTCCCCCTCCATCTGCTTTAAGCATTTCTCCAGTGACCCCACATACTCCTGGTGCTTTGCTATTCCTCATTCTCCAGATGCTTGTGCACACTTCTTCCAAACTTATCCTCTCGTGTCTATTCCCCTCTACTTGTTACTCTTCTCCACTTGCATCTCTGTGTTCATTTTGTTGGACTCTTTCACTCTGCAACAGCGCTGCAAAGTACTCTTTCCACCTTTTCCTAACCTCTTCCTCCTCACACAGCACCTGTCCACTTTCGTCACATATACTTCGCACTTCACTGCTACCTTAATGTCATCCAATTACACTCCTGCATGTCATTCTATACTAGCATTACAGGAATATTCAAAGTGCTTCCTGCAATATAGTCTAAGGGATGTAAAAATGCCTTCCACAAAAACGAGGACAAATGTAGGTCAAATCTGCACGGCATGGCGAAACCAACTGGCAGAAATACCTCCAGAACATGTCAACACATTTGCTGATTTTGAATACATTTTCACCATCCCTACATCTGGCAACATTTTGCCGCACCTACTTATTTGGCACTAGTCTTGCTATCACCCCCTATTTGTCCACCTGCCTCACAACAGGATGCCATGCGAGACTATAATTATACTATTGCATGGTCATCCTTCCCACTTCAGACCAGTGTCTGTTCTTCCGGTGATCACCAAGGTGTACGAGTCCCTCACCTACAAGCAACTTTACTCCTACCTAACTACTAACTCTTTACTCCACCCAAACCAATCTGGTTTTCACCTCTCCCATAGCACACAGGATGCTCTACTCAAGACTATGGATGATTGGCGCACAGCTCTGGACCTAGGAAAGAGTGTTGGGTCAGTTTTCTTGATCCAAGTAAAGCATTTGACTCAATTGACCGCAGTGTACTTCTTAGAAAACTGAAATCCTTCGGAATTGAAGTAATGCACTCAAGTGGTTTCAAACTATCTTGATGGAAGGAAACAGAGAGTGAAGCTGGATTGCTGCTGCTCTGAATGGGCTAACGTGTTGCGAGGTGTGCCCCAGGGTTCTATCCTTGGACCCCTCCTGTTTCTCCTCTACATATCAATGACTTACCTGATGTTATCAAAAAGTGCACGGTGAATATGTATGCTGATGATGTGGCCATCTATTTTGCGAACAAAGATGTGAACGAAGTCGCAGACTCATTAAATGAAGACCTGGCTCACATTGCTACATGGATTGACACTAACCAGTTGAAGTTGAACATTGGCAAGACCCAGTTGATGACTTTTGGTGGACAGTCCTTCAGATCCAAATGGCAACAGGTTGATGTACAACTACAAGGGACCACTATCCCTGAGAGAGATACCTTGGCTTAACAATTGATCGTGATCTTAGTTGGAAGACACACATGTGCAATGTCAGAAGGAAAGCCCTTGCTGCTGTAGGCTGCATACGTAAAGCCAGCCACTATCTGCCAGTGAACATTCGCAAGATGCTGTACAACTCCATTGTGCTCCCCCATCTGGACTACTGTTCAACAGTGTGGCACTCTTGCAATCAGACACTCTCCCAGAATTTAGAGCGTGTACAAAACTATGTATGCGATGAGAGTCATTCTCAGCCAGCCTCCACGCACACCGAGTGCCTCCCTCAGAGACCAGCTTCACTGGACTACCCTTCATCACTGACGTCATAACCAAATGCTGTGCCAGGTGCACTGATGTTTGCTTCAGCAGGCTCCTGCTTACCTGACCAGCAAATTCTCCAAGAACTCAGACTTCTACTCATCTACCCGAGGAGCAGACAAACTACATATCCCCAACCCTTGTTCAAACAAGTTCAGACAGTCTTTTGCATACCAGGGTGCCTACCACTATAGCCGGCTGCCACAAGATATCAGAGCAAAGAAGAGTTTATCATCCTTCAGGCATGCACTAATGAGCTTATAATTCACTATAAAATTTGAGAAATACAATTTTACTGATTTACCCAATTTATTATTACTATGATCTTGTGTTGTATTGTGTCATCTGTACCTTGTTCCCAGGACTGCATGAAAACCCAACCTGGTGGATGCAGCGTTCCTGTTGTAAAATAAGATATTTATCTATCTATCTATCTATCTATCATGCCAGCTATTCATCTTCTCACATACATGCTACAAAGCTGCATCGAGCAAAGTGTTGATGAGGAAAGGCTGTATAGTTACCAATTGAATGAAGAGTCTAGTGTATCCCATGACACATACAGGTGCATGATGATACACTGAAAGCCACTTTTTTGATGACAAGACGGAGTCTTCACTACCAGTTATCATGATTGGAAGTTAAGACAGGCGCTGCCTTTGGTCTAAGGGAAAGCAGATTGTCCTGTATATGGGTGTACGTAATCTTGTTTGAGAAACAGGGAGAGTCAGACCTGATTATACCTGTGTTGGTCTAAGTTTAAAGCAACAGTTACTGTACAAAACAGCTGCCAGCACTACACTGTACATTCACTAGCTAATCGTGATTCTGTTCTCACCTCAGTGGAAACTGATCAAGTTTCGGTTCCCCTGAAACAAACCAAGAGCTCGTGATCTTTTCTGTAGCAACTTCGCGTTGACTCACTAGGTTCAGACAATAATCAAACACTCATAGCATATTACATACATTTCCTTCATGTTTATTTACTTCACTTCTGAGGAATGGCTTCATGCCTATTGCTTTTACTGATGCTACTACTCAACTGAAAGACTTTAAAGATCCATCAGTTTCAGCCAATTGTGATGAAATCGCTAATGCATTTCATCTTCGCAAAGGTTTCAGGGTGGTCTTTTCTTTCTGCATACTTTTTGGTCACTCTTTGTGACCCAAAACTTGTAGTTGGCTTCAAGCCATGCTGTTGCACTAGTCTGTATTCAGGGGCAATGAAAGCTGTCACCAAATGCTATCTACAGAAAGGATATAAAATGCATGTTTGCTTGAATGATGCTTTTGACATGTGGACAATAGCATTCCATAACATAATTTTAGTCCATTTCTCTTCACATTTATATTGATGGTCTGCTTGTGCCATCAGGCATGGCTGTCACTGGGAGGATCACATCTCTGGCACCTTGCGCTGTGCAGACAGCCTGGAATACTCCATCTCACAGAGTCAACTGGAAAGACCATGTACAACTACTTTCGCGCAGTTAAACAGCTAGACTACTTACCACTGCAGGCCCGTACACAGCTCTGAGACTAATGGGGAGGGGGGGGTTCTTCTGCTCTCAAAGTGGAACTCATCATGTATAGATTGACACGTAGCACAATTTTGGTGTCCGCAAGGAGAGTATCCAGCTTGTGCTTGCTAGCAGCTAAGCTGGTCTTTTACAGCTTAACTGGGTTCTTGAGTGGCACTGTCCATTGTATGACTACTGCATAGTATACTCAGATTTTGTATAGCTATAAAGTCATAAAAGTTGCTCCTCGGGCGGAACTCCTAGGCAAGAGGGGGGTTCTTTCAAACCCTCGAACCCCCCCCCCCCCCCCCCCCCCTTGTGTACGGGCCTGCACAGCGTTGTCCCAGCCATCTAGACTCATCCTTTCATTACTTTACTTACATCAGCCAACGAGCATGTAATTCAAGCATCATAGGAAACAACTGTCTGTTTGGCAATTCTCATGGTGTATACTTATCTCTCCATGCAATTATGTTGCTGTAGGCCAATATATTAGGTAAGCTCAAAGACTTGCATTCTAGAATTCATTATTTAAATAAAGCATAATTTAACTTTATCGCATCCTCAGTCTCCACTATGTGAAACACTGCAGCAAGAATCACTGCACTTTGCACTGGCACTGGTGCATATGAATACTAACAGCCGACTATTACTCTATCAATGACAAACACAGTTCACTTGTTGATCCATAACTGGTTTAATCCATGTTTACATTTAGTCTTGCAAGAGCTCAAATAAATTAGTTAGTACTTAATGACAAACACACAATCTAATAAACCCATGAAACAACATGGCCAAACAGAGAACAAATACAACAGTTCTATTACCAGGCATGCCTGGAACACAGCTTAAACCATATATCCACTCAAATGAAGGAATCAAAACAATTAACAGTCTAACCAGTGAGAAGGCACATCAGAAATGCAATCAGCATCACGGATGGATGTGAACTTATCCCTTAGAACATTTCACTGACAGTCTACACATCAAACTGGAAATTACTATATACGTAGCTACACATGACTGTACTGATAATTTCAATAACTGTCACACATAAGGTGACCATCATTTTTCACAGTCTTACCAATGTCACTTTTACAGTAAATTAACCAACTGTATCATGTTATACACTAATTGTAATGAGGAATACAAAGATACGTTGCAATCATACAGGAAACTTGAACTCACACAATATGGACACGATTGTCACCACGTCGTATAATAATTAATCACAATACATGGTGGAGACACAGCTAAAGTAAGAGACTAACATGTGCTGAATCTTTAGCTGCATGTCATGCGTGTCTGTGATGTATACCAAACAAAGGGCAGATCAATCCTGTCAGGAAAGGCTGCAGTTCCATTATGCACAGCTAGGCATTGACACATTTTCGCAAATTTCAATGTGTCTTAGGTGCAGAATACTATCAAGAGTAGATAAGAGATGAGAGTGTGCAACCGCGTATACGCACCCGTAACAGCATTTTTCTAAAATGACGCAGCAACACGTCACACGTGGGCATGGTAACGCTACTTAATATTCTGATGTAATGATTGAATACTATTAACTCGATCTGCCAGTCTGTATGCACTCGGCAACGATTGCGAGCCCTTCGGTTTGTTAGTCGGGAGTTGCAACAATGTCCAGGACACCTCTGCAGTGCCCGCGAGGAAGGACCAGGACAGCAAGCATGGATTTGGGTCACAGCGCTGCCATCCAGCTCCGCAGCGCTGTCCTCCGAGTTTCACGGTGGCTACGCATTAAGTTCTAGGCTCGATCTATCCGGTAAAGAGACCGGCGTCAACCAGCATGGTCCTGGACATCGTTGAAACTCCCGACTAACCAACCGAGAGCTGCGCAATCGATGCCGAATACGTACAGACTGGAGGATCGAGTTAATGGTATTCATCCATTACATCAGAATATTAAGTAGCGTTACCATGCCCACGTGTGACGTATTGCTACGTCATTTTGGAAAAATGCTGTTATACACGCAGGGATACGCGGTTGCATACTCTCATCTCTTATCTACTCTTGATACTATAGAAATATCATTCTGTGCAGCACATGGCACATGGCCATCAGTAGGACAACAGCACAGCAGTCAAATAACTGACAACTATTGGCAAAAGTTAATTGCTGATTCAGCATAGAAAGAGAGGGACCAAAACTGTAACAAAGAACTCACACTTGATTTGACCTGACAACAAGGGGGGAAAGTTCAGCTCCACTCTCTCCAGGGTGGTGTTCGAAGAGACACCCAGCATGAGATGTTCAATAAACTGCTTCAAAGCCATATACTGAGTCAGGTCTCCTATAGCCTGTGGTCCCAACGGAAAACTATGCTGCTCAACACTAGACAGATCCAGCACTTTCAATGTCTGCTTCTGAGCCAATGTTGTAGCCATCTTGCTCAGAAGCTCAGGGCTTAGTGTCTACATTGAAGGAAAGATAAAGTTGCATGTAGCAATAGTTAGGTACTTCATTAGTATCAAAGAAGTTTCACATGGTTCAGACAGAGACTTTAGGAAGTACCATTTAGTGGCAAGTATTGGCAGTGTTTTAATTTGATGGTTTGGCAGATCATGAAAAATCCATCACATTTAACTCCTCACCAATATTTCTGTCCGTGTACAAAGTATGTTGTGTAGGCGATTCCATTAAAGTGCAGTCAATGAGTACATTCACATTCGATATGGACCTGAGTGTCTAACTACTGAGGAAATTAGCAGAGCTCGAGCAAGGTGCTCTCTCATAGGGAGAGAATTAACAGGTGAACAAATGTGCACGCTGTGAGGGCAAGCTCCTGTACATGATGAGGATGTGAATGTAGGCTGGAAAGAAGCACAGCGTGAGAGTGCCCCTTGACAAAAGAGAGCTAAGATCAGAAGGTATGCTACTGTGACAAAATGAAGCCAAAGCCAATGGTCCTCCATCGTTGTCAAATTCTATGACTTCATCAGAATTTTGGACATAGAATCTGCCAAATTTAAAACCAGACAATAGCTTTTCATGTTACATCCACCAAATTTTGTGAAAGCTAATATTTCCTACTATTTGGTATACAGTCCAGCGTGAGCATGTTTTGGTCTCCCACTACTGATACATTGACAAAATGTGGCTTGTCAAGAACATACTACAGTCACTTATTAAGGACAGACCACAGATATATGATCCTATGGACAGATACAAACAACTAATAGCATTCTGCAGAAGTTATAAGATGCGCCAGACATGACTAGAGGATGCTGACAATTGAGTGATAACCTCTGGAGCTATCATGTCCCAGTACTTAATTCTGATTTCAGGTCCACCACTGAAATCGCATAACTTTACTGATTCATAATAAGAACTACCAATTTGCCAAAGTTGATCAAAGATGATAATGACTGAAATCCTAAAGCAGCACTGCACATAGAGGGGCAAACACTGGCTCTACGTTTCAACTTATATCTGCACAAATTACGCAAACCCTCAGCATTTCCTTGTGTCCAATGAAATGCACTCATTAGAGTGCAGAGAGAAGGGACATAAAAGAATTGGATAATTACTGTGAGCAAAATTCATAGACCATTACTCTGTACAATGGCAGCAGTGTTAGTATCCAAGTATACATTATAGGTTGATCAACAAGGCATTACTTGGCATGGTAACATTTGACTATATAATAATTATGCATGTGTATGTAAGATAGACGAGTTGTTTGTAACCATGTCAAGTCTAATTCGAAAGAAATGTGGGCAGGGAAGGGAAAAATTGGATTGTTCTGAACTGGTTGGTTAGCTTGGGCTGCTGAAACCCCACAATAGGGCATAAGTTTTCCCGGGTTCGATGCTAGCTGGTGCCAATCTTCCCTTTGTTTCGTACATTTCTTTCAAGTCGTAACTTTCATTAGACTTGACACGGTTATAACCGACTCATTTATCTTACATACAAATAGAATAGGAGCACAGTACCGGGTTGATTAGTGGCTGCAGGCAGCAGCCTGCCCGTTCAGGTCCATTGTTCTGTACTGACTTGTTGTAAGCAGGTTCTAAGTGGCAGCAGTTAGTGGCACACCTTCAAGGCTGGTTGAGCCACTACGTTGTTCCAAACTGGCCTATTAGGCAAGGAAGGGTGAATTGTTCCAGCTTGGTTGGTTAGCTTTGGGCTGCTGAAACCATGTGATAGGACGTAAACTGTCCCGGGTTCAATACCAGCTGGTGTCAATTATCCTTTCTTCGCCTACATTTCTTTCGAGTTGTGACTTTCATTAACTTGACATAATAATTATATACATCTATTATAGCACTACAATGCATGCAGCTCCTAATGTTTCAGTAACTCAGCAAACAAAGGGCACCCTAAATGGAAGCCATTCTCTGTAGCTGAAGATCAATCTCCTGTAATACAGGCACAGTCCATAACACACCTGCTGCCACTACTGGTAAGTCAGTCAGTAGGCCACAAGTGCACACATGGTTAACTTTTCAGTGACTGCTGAGTAAACAGTGCACACATGGTTTACTAAATAAGAAGCCAGTAAAGTGGCCATCCATGCAAAAGTTATACTGTCTGTGTTGCCTTCATGTGCCATGTCTTCTGAATATGTTAGAGTGGGATACCAGACATACCAAATACTCACACGTAACTGCTAGCATCATGCACAAGGTCAGAAAGTGGGTTAGGGCGGGATTGCAATGAATGGAATAAGATATGAATGACTGGTGGGAATGGGAAGTAAATTGCACTACTAATTCTATGTCGCAGCATGAAGAATGATTTCTGGTATTCAAACCTCCCTATGTACCTGAAGGCAATTAAGGCATAACTAAAATTGATCATTGCATACACCACAACTGTATACAGTGAAATATTGACACTATCAGCATTGCATGAAGTCAACAGTCATCAGCTGCCAAGGTTGGTAGGAGTGCCCCAGCTAGTGTTCCAAAGAACACTTACTGTTAACACATTACTGACATGATAGATGGAGATCCCTGCAGAACGCCCCACAATACAATTCTAATGGGCAGATATAGTATCACCCACAGAGACAGTTTTGGTACAGGAATGCAAGATTGGATCCAATTCACAGCTTGTGGATTGACATGCATGGTGCTTAGCCTTTTAATGATTAGACAGTGGTCAGCAGTGTCAGAAGTGTTAGCTACATCTAAATAATATAGTACACCAACAAGTAAACCTCAGTCAAAGGTTAGGTACCAGTTGCTGGCATTGTGAAGCAGTGAAGTGTCAGTGGAGTGGTGGGGCCAGAATCCCAATTGGAATGGGTAGAGTAGTTGGGCCATACTGAGATGGGAATCAACCAGGCACTGACAGCAGTGGGTGTGGTGAGGAATCATTTCAAAACTAGAAAGCAGTTATTCATTATTGAAGGCCTACAGAGTTGAAAGCTGTTAGTGCTTGAAAGTGACTGGCTTGGACTGTGTGAGGAATGAAAACAGGCAAGAGATGGAAGTAGGCACAGGCAGTAGGAGTGATGAGGAAGAGGCTTGAGAGAAAGAACAATTGTGAAGTGTGTGAGATACGCCATGGAGTGGTGAGAGGGCAAACAGAAGGTAGGAGGTCCAGAGGGAGGACAAGATACGTAGTAATGGAGTGGTAATTAATACTTACCACGCACTGCCTGTAATGCCCTGTATCTCTGGTTCTCTGAATCCTGATGATGCATGCAGTGAGGTTCGCTGTTGTGTTGCTCTTCAGTTGTCCTTCACAATTATAGGGCAGTACTGGAAATATGGTGTAGGATGGTTGCTGGCAGCAGGAGGAAATGACACGCTGCAACAGATCGAGGGTGATCCAACTTTTTTCGCTGCGAATTTCGTAAGTCACCATGAGAAGTAGTGCTGACAGATAAGAAACCGAAGCGCTGTTGATACCTCTACACTGGGTGGCTTGTTGTACGTTTCAATCACAGACAACATGCGAGCTGTGTGTGAAGTACCACTTCTCTTGTTCCTTGCGACCGCGCGAGTGACCACCCGCCATTTTAATGACGTCACAAATAGCGGCTAACATACAGCGTCACACAGGGCACATAGGGCCATAAGATGGCATATCAAAAACACACTACACTCACTTATTAAGCAGACACAAAACACCATAGCATGCTGCACACAACGAAGAGATAGTTACAAGATGCATGAGCTAAACATGACTAGATTGGAGGATGTGGACAAGGTGACTGAGTGATAGCCTCTGGAGCTATCATGTCCTGGTAGCTACCTCTGACTTCAGAGTCACTACTGAAGTCTCAGCTTCAACAACTTCCAAATGCAGAATAAATAGCTTTTACCTTCAGCAGCACTATACATAGAGGAGGCAACTACGGGTTTGAAAATGCCCTCATTAGAAGGTGGAGAGAAAGGACATAACAGAATTGCATAATTGCTTTTAACCACAGTAATTTTAATACACCTTACTCAGTGAAGTGCTAGGGAAGCAGTGATAGTGTCCAAGTCAGTGCCCCCTCCCCCCTTCCGTTTCTTAGAAGGGGGATAAGTCCCCTCAGTCTTCTCACACCTCACAGTCCTGGTGCCCAAGGACTACAGTGATCGGAGGAGCCCTAGTCGGTACAGATCTTCCAAAGTGCTGCTGTTACTCCTGTTCTTTCGATTACAAAAGACCTAGGCCAGATCATGGTGATGAACATGGCTGGTGTACCAAACTGGCGACAGTAGGAAGCCATTCCATGCACTGCTTCTCTGTTGTGTCCACTGTTACATACTACAGCCTTACATCGTCACAAGCCAAGTGCTAGTGGATGATTTAAGTGCAGAATGGAGATGCAGCAGCAGGCTAAGCAGGTTTAGAGGAAGCAGTCAGCTTACAGCCTAAAGTTGGCACAGTTCTAGCTTATTTGGCCACCTTTGAACTACTGTATTACAAACTTTTCAACTGTTAATTATACACCTCACAGATACTGTTCTTTACCATTCCGATTAGCAGCAGACTTAAGTAATCCCATAAAGCTACATATCTATGTATAAGCGAGCACAACACTTTTAGACTTTAAGTTACCAAACTATTATAAACGTGTTCCAATGCCTTTGCTAACATTTGACTTTACTACCATTAGACCAATACATTGTTGCTTCTCATAACTTTCAATGAACCAAAAAGTAATGTGCACTCAAAATGGAAGCCATCTTCTGCAATAAAGGAGGCAGTAGAGGTCCATGCTGTTCCCAGGGGGCACATTACAAATGAGAGTCTTGAGAGTTGTACTAGATAGACACTGCAAATATTGCTTGCTGTGAAGATTAGTGCAGGCCCATTATATAATTACACACCAGCTGCCACCATAGACCTTTGTCACATTGGTCACGTGATATGCTGCCCGCGAGCGTGTAAGGCAAAAGCTCCAGCGATAATATGTTAGAGTGCGTATTTGGGCCACTCGTTCTTCGTAGTTAAGCTGACCCAGAGCTCTAAACTGGGTATGCTTTGAGAGCGAACCAAAATATGTTATACAGGGTTGAATCAGAAAGGAATGAATGCACAAGAGGTAGCTAGGGCACATGCATAGCTAGCTAGGAGGCAGAGAGCGAAGTGGCCGCGAAGTTACATGACTTCGGTCGCTTCGCTCTCTGCCTCCTAGCGCAAGGAAGACAGCTATGCGTGCATTCTTTTCAGACCTAACCTATATTGCTCTGCTCTCAAAGCATGTCAAGTCAAAATCTCTGGCTCCTTTTAGCTAGCTATATTACGAAGAACGAGCGGCAGAAGTACCGGATTCTAGCCGAAATGCGCTTCCGACGGCGCTTATTGTCAGTCATGCCGTCTTCTTGTGCTGCCGACAGCTGCACAAATCGGGATGTCCCGTCATGTCCATATGGATTCTTTCGTTTTCCTCTTTCTGATGAAGAGAGAACGGAGTTGTGGATCAAAGGAGTTTGCTGTCGTCGTGCTGTCGATTGGTGGCCCACATCATTTGTAGAAAGCACTTTGTAGAAGGCAAACCTTCTGAGGATCCCAGTGGCGTGGACTATGTTCTAACAATTGTTAACATTAAGAAAGGAGCTTGGAAAATGCAGAAGCAACTGGTGCAAGAGCAAAAGATATCAGAAAAGGTGCGGGCAGAGGAAACAGCCCAAGGTACTGGCATCACCTTCTGAATGGCCATCAGTTGGTCCTGCTGGAGTTGCGGAAGAGAAATAGGCCGTGCGTGGCCGCGTATCCTAGAAGGGCATCGATGAGCTCCTGTTTCTTCTTGTTGCTAAAGGTTATTTTCAATATCTTGCGTAGCTTCTGCAGCACAGGCACCGTAGCACTCTCAGACTCCAAACTCTTTCAAAGAGACTGCGCATCCATGGTAGACCTCAGAGATTCACCTAGAGCATCCACCTCCGTCACGATCATCGTTACGTTACTGCAACTAGACTATAACTACAACAACGCGTATAATTACTATACTGTCCCCTACAGCTTTTGCCTTACACCGGGCTGGTGACGTCATCGCACGTGACCCTCGGGAAAATGGTCTATGGGTAAATCAGTCTGTAGGCCACAAGTGCACACATGGCTTCAGTATGTCCACTGTGTGTTGGTTTGAGTGAAGTATGCTGTTCACATTCTAAATAGAGTGCTGGACTGAACACAGCAAGGTAGTCTGTGCACAAGTGGTCAAATGTGTACTGTGAATGTTTAGCAAAAGGTGGGATGGACCACATGGATCCACTCGATCAGAAGCCAGCAAAGTGGTCGAGCACAAGTAATGCTCTGTTCGTTGCCTCCATGTGCCATGTCTACTGAACATGTTAGAGTGGGATACCAGACATACCAAATACACAGATAACTAGCAAATTGTGACATTAATTCTTCTTCATCTTCCAAGCATGCTAGATGTGTTGATTACCTAAAATCCTTCCACATTCATACACATTATCATATTCTATTTGCTTACTGTGGTCAGCGGGGCTCACCTCACTTCCCACTGTTTGTTTATGGTCATGCACTAACACTGTGTGTAGTGAGTTCCTCACATTCCAGCTAAACCACTTGTGCACAAACTGTCACATTTTGATACTCAGGGCCCTTGCCACCTACAGCTACTGCACATTGCTGTTGCACACACACTTGTGAGTATACGTATGTGCATGCACGAATGTGCGTGGCAGGGCCTAGGCCAGTGCAATCAACATCAACGCTTTCCAGCACTATCCATACCATCAATGTTGGCCAATTGGAACCAGTCAAACTGCACAAGATAGCCTGCACCATCCAGCCGGTGACGAGAGGCAGAGCAAGAACAGCCAAAGGCCATGTTAGCTTGTATTACATTAATGTTAGCATATCAAAGGCAGCAGGTGTTTGTTATCTGTATTCCTCTTATGAGTTAGCCGACTCTGCATACATAATGCACAACAAGGATGTAAAATATATACAAACGTACCTGCTGTGGGTCATCAATGTCCTCACACTTCAGTTCTTCCACATGTTCAAAGTAAACCACAACACTACACACCACATCAAGTGGGACATGTGGTAAGGTGACCCTTTTCACACTCCTCTGCACCACATTGCCTGTAGAGAGAAAGGCTTGAAAATGAGCTGCTACAAGTGTGAGTGTGGTCCATTATAAGCTGTTTATACACAATTGACAATTAAGCCTTCCACAACACAGTTAGAACTGCATGGGTTGTGCCATGGTTGGCAGTCAAGTACAATTACCTACTACCATTACTATTACATCAACAACAAGTGAGTGAATCTCTACTTGCATTAATCCCATGTATGTAAGTATCCTAGTGAAATGACAGGTGTGTGAGTGATTAGTACATCAAACCACAAGTGTACAATATCAAGCCGTCACTAACAACTAGAAAGCTACAACAATATGAAACACTAGGACCCAGGTAGCACACAGTGCAGGTTGTAAGGAGAGCAGCTTTGAGACCCTTCAAGTCAGTATCTGCACTGGTCATTATCATTACCAGCACTAGTTGCAGAGAGCCTGGACCACTAAAGGCAATGTATGACAAGCTGTACACATTACAGTTTACAGACAATGATCACAGCTTACAAGGTCAGTGTGACACATCAAATACTGTCATTCAACTCACCATCACAAGGCCAGTCCCAGCACTGTTCTGGTAGACTCAGTGACAAATCTGTCAATGTAGTGTTGTTGCTGAGGCCCAACAAGAGGTGGTGGGTGAATAGCTTGACATCTTCATTAGGTGCCAAGTCACCACCCCACAATTCCAGCTTTGTCATTGTCCTGTTCTGAGTTAGTGATGTAGCCATCTTGTCCAGAAGGTCACGGCTCAGGCTCTGCAGTGAGCAAGGAGGTGAAGCACACATGAGCATATGAATTATCTAGAATAAGTAGTCTGTGAGAGCAGGAGGTGATGAAAGGAGTGATGGCTTACAATGAGACTGAGGAAGGAGGGAAGGCTAAGCAGCTATGCTAATAGGTCACCCATTGCAGGGAAGTGGACTGGTGAAGACTTGAGATAGGGGAACAAACAGGGTATAAGGAGGAGAAATACATAGACTGAGTGTAGGTAGCAGGGTGTGCAAATGGAATTAGAACAGTACAGGTCTGGAAGGTGCAGCTTGAGCAACACACCTGCGATCACACAAAGAGGAAAATATGGACAGTTCTGCACAGAACATGAGTACATCAGAAGATTTAAAGATGTGCCTTCTCTCAGCTTGTTCTAGTTACACCAAAAGGCATACACACAACCACATACAGCTGTCTGAAACAATGAGCAACACATTTAAAGGCTAAAGCTCAGGGTCGACAAAGAAGAGTCAAACAATAGGCAATGCACATCAGTTGCACGATAGTTTAACAGTAGCAGGTTTAGTTCAACAGATAGTCATTGCAGAAAGAAGGTCGTTATTGCAACAGTGGAGGATTTGAAAAAGGGTGAGCTGACCAGACTCACTCACACACTCACACACACTCACGCACACACACACACACACACACACACACACACACACACACACACACAGTAACTGATAGAAGAGTTGATGGTGCAGTACCACTTAGCAGTAAATGGAATTACATAGCTGCAATGGCTAAAATACAGTAAATTCCAACACATTATTATCAAATATTAAGGTATTCTAAGTGTGACTTAGTAACTATTACTATTACATCTCTCTCTCTTTGGAGATCACGCCATTTGAGAACGGTGGAATGAAAGAACATAAGAGCTCCAACCAAATCAGTGGTAGCAAATTTGAACAAGAACTTTGGCAGAAATATCAAACTACATTTCAACAATGACAGGGAAGAATGATTTCTGGTATTGTACATTCAAAACCAGTCTATGTACCTGAAGGCAAGGCATGACTCAAGATGAGCATTGCATACACCACAACTGTATACAGTGAAATATTGACACTATTAGCATTGCATCAAGTCAACAGTCATCAGCTGACAAGGTTGGTAAAAGTGCCCCAGCTGGTGTCCCAAAGAACACTTACTGTTAACACATTACTGACATGATAGATGGAGATCCCTGCAGAACACCCCACAATACAATTCTAATGGGCAGATACAGTATCGCCCACAGAGACAGCTTTGGTGCAGGAATGCAAGATTGGATCCAATTCACAGCTTGTGGATTGACATGCATGGTGCTTAGCATTTAAGGATTAGACAGTGGTCAGCAGTGTCAGAAGTGTTAGCCACATCTAAATAATATAGTACACCAACAAGTAAACCTCAGTCAAGGGCTAGGTACCAGTTGTCGGCATTGTGAAGCAGTGAAATGTCAGTGGAGTGGTGGGGCCAGAATCCCAATTGTAATGGGCAGAGTAGTTGGGCCATACTGAGATGGGAATCAACCAGGCACTGACAGCAGTGGGTGTGGTGAGGAAGCATTTCAAAACTAGAAAGCAGTTATTCATAATTGAAGGCCTACAGAGTTGAAAGCTGTTAGTGCTTGAAAGTGACTAGCTTGGACTGTGTGAGGAATGAAAACAGGCAAGAGATGGAAGTAGGCACTGGCAGAAGGAGTGATGAGGAAGGGGCTTGAGAGAAAGAACAATTGTGAGAAATGCCATGGAGTGATGAGAGGGCAAACAGAAGGAAGGAGGTCCAGAGGGAGGACGAGACACGTAGCAGTGGAGTGGAATTAAAACTTACCACACACTTCCTCTAATGACCTGTATCTCTGGTTCTCTGAATGCCGATTATGCATGCAGTGAGGTTAGCTGTTGTGTTCTTCTTCGGTAGTCCTTGCACAATTAAAGGGTGTAGGGCAGTAATTCAACCAATTGAAAGGTGTCAGTGCGACGCAGTCCAACAAACGATTGAGGTGGTTAGCCTCAAGCAGGCCTTCCCTGGGCCAGAGGTGTGGCAAGTCCTGTTTACAATCCTCACAGGCCCAGGAAATATGCTGTAGGATGGTTGATGGCAGCAGGGGAAACGACACGCTGCAACAGAGGGCGATCCAACTTCATTCGCTGCGAACTTCTGTAAGTCACCGTGAGAAGTGGCACTGACTGATGACAAGAAACGAAAACGCTGTCGATACCTCTACATTGTGGTATATTTCAATGACAGACAACGTACGAGCTCTGAGTGGCACTATTTCTCTTGTCCCTTGCGACCGCGCGTGGCCTCCATTTTAATGACGTCATAAACAGTGGCTAACATACCTCGTCACAAGGCCATAAAATGGCATGTCAAAAACACGCTACATTCACGTAGCAGACACAAAACACCATAGCATGCTGCATACATCGAAGGGAAAGTTACAAGATGCATGTGTTGGACATGACTAGATTGAAGGATGTGGACAAGGTGACTGAGTGATAACCTCTGGAGCTATCATGTCCTATAGCTACCTCTGGTTTCAGAGGCACTACTGAAGTCTCAACTTCAACAACAGCACACATGGTTTACTAAATAAGAAGCCAGTAAAGTGGCCATCCATGCAAAAGTTATACTGTCTGTGTTGCCTTCATGTGCCATGTCTTCTGAATATGTTAGAGTGGGATACCAGACATACCAAATACTCACACGTAACTGCTAGCATCATGCACAAGGTCAGAAAGTGGGTTAGGGCGGGATTGCAATGAATGGAATAAGATAGGAATGACTGGTGGGAATGGGAAGTAAATTGCACTACTAATTCTATGTCGCAGCATGAAGAATGATTTCTGGTATTCAAACCTCCCTATGTACCTGAAGGCAATTAAGGCATAACTAAAATTGATCATTGCATACACCACAACTGTATACAGTGAAATATTGACACTATCAGCATTGCATGAAGTCAACAGTCATCAGCTGCCAAGGTTGGTAGGAGTGCCCCAGCTAGTGTCCCAAAGAACACTTACTGTTAACACATTACTGACATGATAGATGGAGATCCCTGCAGAACGCCCCACAATACAATTCTAACGGGCAGATACAGTATCACCCACAGAGACAGTTTTGGTACAGGAATGCAAGATTGGATCCAATTCACAGCTTGTGGATTGACATGCATGGTGCTTAGCCTTTTAATGATTAGACAGTGGTCAGCAGTGTCAGAAGTGTTAGCTACATCTAAATAATATAGTACACCAACAAGTAAACCTCAGTCAAAGGTTAGGTACTAGTTGTCGGCATTGTGAAGCAGTGAAATGTCAGTGGAGTGGTGGGGCCAGAATCCCAATTGGAATGGGTAGAGTAGTTGGGCCATACTGAGATGGGAATCAACCAGGCACTGACAGCAGTGGGTGTGGTGGGGAATCATTTCAAAACTAGAAAGCAGTTATTCATTATTGAAGGCCTACAGAGTTGAAAGCTGTTAGTGCTTGAAAGTGACTGGCTTGGACTGTGTGAGGAATGAAAACAGGCAAGAGATGGAAGTAGGCACAGGCAGTAGGAGTGATGAGGAAGAGGCTTGAGAGAAAGAACAATTGTGAAGTGTGTGAGATACGCCATGGAGTGGTGAGAGGGCAAACAGAAGGAAGGAGGTCCAGAGGGAGGACAAGATACGTAGTGATGGAGTGGTAATTAATACTTACCACGCACTGCCTGTAATGCACTGTATCTCTGGTTCTCTGAATCCTGATGATGCATGCAGTGAGGTTCGCTGTTGTGTTGCTCTTCAGTTGTCCTTCACAATTATAGGGCAGTACTGGAAATATGGTGTAGGATGGTTGCTGGCAGCAGGAGGAAACGACACGCTGCAACAGATCGAGGGTGATCCAACTTTTTTCGCTGCGAATTTCGTAAGTCACCATGAGAAGTAGTGCTGACATATAAGAAACCGAAGCGCTGTTGATACCTCTACACTGGGTGGCTTGTTGTACGTTTCAATCACAGACAACATGCGAGCTGTGTGTGAAGTACCACTTCTCTTGTTCCTTGCGACCGCGCGAGTGACCACCCGCCATTTTAATGACGTCACAAATAGCGGCTAACATACAGCGTCACACAGGGCACATAGGGCCATAAGATGGCATATCAAAAACACACTACACTCACTTATTAAGCAGACACAAAACACCATAGCATGCTGCACACAACGAAGAGATAGTTACAAGATGCATGAGCTAAACATGACTAGATTGGAGGATGTGGACAAGGTGACTGAGTGATAGCCTCTGGAGCTATCATGTCCTGGTAGCTACCTCTGACTTCAGAGTCACTACTGAAGTCTCAGCTTCAACAACAACTTCCAAATGCAGAATAAATAGCTTTTACCTTCAGCAGCACTATACATAGAGGAGGCAACTACGGGTTTGAAAATGCCCTCATTAGAAGGTGGAGAGAAAGGACATAACAGAATTGCATAATTGCTTTTAACCACAGTAATTTTAATACACCTTACTCAGTGAAGTGCTAGGGAAGCAGTGATAGTGTCCAAGTCAGTGCCCCCTCCCCCCTTCCGTTTCTTAGAAGGGGGATAGGTCCCCTCAGTCTTCTCACACCTCACAGTCCTGGTGTCCAAGGACTACAGTGATCGGAGGAGCCCTAGTCGGTACAGATCTTCCAAAGTGCTGCTGTTACTCCTGTTCTTTCGATTACAAAAGACCTAGGCCAGATCATGGTGATGAACTTGGCTGGTGTACCAAACTGGTGACAGTAGGAAGCCATTCCATGCATTGCTTCTCTGTTGTGTCCACTGTTACATACTACAGCCTTACATCGTCACAAGCCAAGTGCTAGTGGATGATTTAAGTGCAGAATGGAGATGCAGCAGCAGGCTAAGCAGGTTTAGAGGAAGCAGTCAGCTTACAGCCTAAAGTTGGCACAGTTCTAGCCTATTTGGCCACCTTTGAACTACTGTATTACAAACTTTTCAACTGTTAATTATACACCTCACAGATACTGTTCTTTACTATTCCGATTAGCAGCAGACTTAAGTAATCCCATAAAGCTACATATCTATGTATAAGCGAGCACAACACTTTTAGACTTTAAGTTACCAAACTATTATAAACGTGTTCCAATGCCTTTGCTAACATTTGACTTTACTACCATTAGACCAATACATTGTTGCTTCTCATAACTTTCAATGAACCAAAAAGTAATGTGCACTCAAAATGGAAGCCATCTTCTGCAATAAAGGAGGCAGTAGAGGTCCATGCTGTTCCCAGGGGGCACATTACAAATGAGAGTCTTGAGAGTTGTACTAGATAGACACTGCAAATATTGCTTGCTGTGAAGATTAGTGCAGGCCCATTATATAATTACACACCAGCTGCCACCATGGGTAAATCAGTCTGTAGGCCACAAGTGCACACATGGCTTCAGTATGTCCACTGTGTGTTGGTTTGAGTGAAGTATGCTGTTCACATTCTAAATAGAGTGCTGGACTGAACACAGCAAGGTAGTCTGTGCACAAGTGGTCAAATGTGTACTGTGAATGTTTAGCAAAAGGTGGGATGGACCACATGGATCCACTCGATCAGAAGCCAGCAAAGTGGTCGAGCACAAGTAATGCTCTGTTCGTTGCCTCCATGTGCCATGTCTACTGAACATGTTAGAGTGGGATACCAGACATACCAAATACACAGATAACTAGCAAATTGTGACATTAATTCTTCTTCATCTTCCAAGCATGCTAGATGTGTTGATTACCTAAAATCCTTCCACATTCATACACATTATCATATTCTATTTGCTTACTGTGGTCAGCGGGGCTCACCTCACTTCCCACTGTTTGTTTATGGTCATGCACTAACACTGTGTGTAGTGAGTTCCTCACATTCCAGCTAAACCACTTGTGCACAAACTGTCACATTTTGATACTCAGGGCCCTTGCCACCTACAGCTACTGCACATTGCTGTTGCACACACACTTGTGAGTATACGTATGTGCATGCACGAATGTGCGTGGCAGGGCCTAGGCCAGTGCAATCAACATCAACGCTTTCCAGCACTATCCATACCATCAATGTTGGCCAATTGGAACCAGTCAAACTGCACAAGATAGCCTGCACCATCCAGCCGGTGACGAGAGGCAGAGCAAGAACAGCCAAAGGCCATGTTAGCTTGTATTACATTAATGTTAGCATATCAAAGGGAGCAGGTGTTTGTTATCTGTATTCCTCTTATGAGTCAGCACACACTGCATACATAATGCACAACGCCCACAAGGATGTAAAATATATACAAACGTACCTGTTGTGGGTCCTCAATGTTCTCACACTTCAGTTCTTCCACATGTTCAAAGTAAACCACAACACTACACACCACATCAAGTGGGACATGTGGTAAGGTGACCCTTTTCACACTCCTCTGCACCACATTGCCTGTAGAGAGAAAGGCTTGAAAATGAGCTGCTACAAGTGTGAGTGTGGTCCATTATAAGCTGTTTACACATCATTGACAATTAAGCCTTCCACAACACAGTTAGAACTGCACGGGTTGTGCCATGGTTGGCAGTCAAGTACAATTACCTACTACCATTACTATTACATCAACAACAAGTGAGTGAATCTCTACTTGCATTAATCCCATGTATGTAAGTATCCTAGTGAAATGACAGGTGTGTGAGTGATTAGTACATCAAACCACAAGTGTACAATATCAAGCCGTCACTAACAACTAGAAAGCTACAACAATATGAAACACTAGGACCCAGGTAGCACACAGTGCAGGTTGTAAGGAGAGCAGCTTTGAGACCCTTCAAGTCAGTATCTGCACTGGTCATTATCATTACCAGCACTAGTTGCAGAGAGCCTGGACCACTAAAGGCAACGTATGACAAGCTGTACACATTACAGTTTACAGACAATGATCACAGCTTACAAGGTCAGTGTGACACATCAAATACTGTCATTCAACTCACCATCACAAGGCCAGTCCCAGCACTGTTCTGGTAGACTCAGTGACAAATCTGTCAATGTAGTGTTGTTGCTGAGGCCCAACAGGAGGTGGTAGGTGAATAGCTTGACATCTTCATTAGGTGCCAAGTCACCACCCCACAATTCCAGCTTTGTCATTGTCCTGTTCTGAGTTAGTGATGTAGCCATCTTGTCCAGAAGGTCACGGCTCAGGCTCTGCAGTGAGCAAGGAGGTGAAGTACACATGAGCATATGAATTATCTAGAATAAGTAGTCTGTGAGAGCAGGAGGTGATGAAAGGAGTGATGGCTTACAATGAGACTGAGGAAGGAGGGAAGGCTAAGCAGCTATGCTAATAGGTCACTCCATTGCAGGGATGTGGACTGGTGAAGACTTGAGATAGGGGAACAAATGGGGTACAAGCAGGAGAGATATGTAGACTGAGTGTATACATACGTAGTGGTGTCCAAATGCAATTAGAAGAGTACAAGTCTGGAAGGATGCAGCTTGAGCAACACACCATGACACAAGGATCGAGGAAAATATGGACAGTTCTGCACAGAACATGAGCAGATCAGCAGATTTAAAGATGTGCCCTCTCTCTGTTTGTTCTAGTTACACCAAAAGGCATACACACCACCACAGACAGCTGTCTGAAACAATGAGCAACACATTTAAAGGCAAAGGTCGGGATTAGCAATGAAGAGTCAAACAATGGGCAATGCACATCAGTTGTGCAATAGTTTAACATTAGCAGGTATAGTCACAACAGAAAGAAGGTCATTATAGCAAAGCAACAATGAAGGAATGCACAGCATGACACACACCTTCCTTCCATGCTGAGGGAGTGATACAGGCCAACATGACACACACACACACACACACACACACACACACACACACACACACACACACACACACACACACACACACACACACACACACACACACACACACACACAGTAACTGATAGAAGAGTATGGACAGAGAGATGGTGGTGCAGTACCACTTAGCAGTAAAGGGAATTATGTAGCTGCAATGCCTCTCTCAACTTGTTCTAGTTACACCAAAAGGCATACACACAACCACCGATAGCCTGTCTTATACAATGAGCAACACACAAAGGCTAAAGCTCAGGGTCAGCAAAGAAGAGTCAAATAATGCACATCAGTTGTACAATAGCTTAACATTGGCAGGTTTAGTTCAACAGATAGTCATAGCAGAAAGAAGGTCATTATAGCAAAGCAACTGCGAATGAATGTACACACATACACACACACACACACACACACACACACACACACACACACACACACACACGCACACGCACACGCACACACACGCGCACACACACACACACACACACACACACACACACACACACACACACACACACACACACACACAGTATGTACACACAGTATGGATAGAGAGTTGGTGGTGCAGTACAGCAGTAAATGGAATTATGTATCAGTTCTACAATGCTAAAGTACAGAACAATTCCAACACTTTATCATCAAATGTTATGGCAGTTGTAAGTGTCACTTAGTACATATTACTAGTACATCTCTTCTTCTTTGGAGATCTAGCCATTTATAAGAGCTGTTTGAATGAATAAGCTTAAGATGCAGTTTTAACCAAATCAGTGATAGCAAACCTGAATAAGAACTTTGGCAGAAATATCAAAGTACATTTCAACAATGACAGGGAAGAATGATTTCTGGTATTGTACATTCAAAACCAGTGTATGTACCTGAAGGCAAGGCATGACTCAAGATGAGCATTGCATACACCACAACTGTATACAGTGAAATATTGACACTATTAGCATTGCATCAAGTCAACAGTCATCAGCTGACAAGGTTGGTAGGAGTGCCCCAGCTAGTGTTCCAAAGAACACTTACTGTTAACACATTACTGACATGATAGATGGAGATCCCTGCAGAACACTCCACAATACAATTCTAATGGGCAGATACAGTATCACCCACAGAGACAGCTTTGGTGCAGGAATGCAAGATTGGATCCAATTCACAGCTTGTGGATTGACATGCATGGTGCTTAGCCTTTTAATGACTAGACAGTGGTCAGCAGTGTCAGAAGTGTTAGCTACATCTAAATAATATAGTACACCAACAAGTAAACCTCAGTCAAAGGTTAGGTACCAGTTGTCGGCATTGTGAAGCAGTTAAATGTCAGTGGAGTGGCAGAGCCAGTATCCCAATTGGAATGGGTAGAGTAGTTGGGCCATACTGAGATGGGAATCAACCATGCACTGACAGCATTGGGTGTGGTGAGGAATCATTTCAAAACTAGAAAGTAGTTATTCATTATTGAAGGCCTACAGAGTTGAAAGCTGTTAGTGCTTGAAAGTGACTAGCTTGGACTGTGTGAGGAATGAAAACAAGCAAGAGATGGAAGTAGGCACTGGCAGTAGGAGTGATGAGGAAGGAGCTTGGGAGAAAGAACAACTGTGAGGTGTGTGAGATACGCCATGGAGTGATGAGAGGGCAAACGGGAGGAAGGAGGTCCAGAGGGAGGACAAGATACGTAGCGATGGAGCGGGAATTAAAACTTACCACACACTGCCTTTAATGCCCTGTATCTTTGGTTCTCTGAATGCTGACTATGCATGCAGTGAGGTTAGCTGTTGTGTTCTTCTTCGGTAGTCCTTGCGCAATTATAGGGTGTTGGGTACTAGTTTAACCAATTGAAAGGTGTCAGTGCGACGCAGTCCAACAAAAGATTGAGGTGGTTAGCCTCAAGCAGGCCTTCCCTGGGCCAGAGGTGTGGCAAGTCCTGTTTATAATCCTCACAGGCCCAGCAAATATGCTGTAGGATGGTTGATGGCAGCAGGGGAAACGACACGCTGCAACAGAGGGCGATTCAACTTCATTCGCTGCGAACTTCCGTAAGTCACCGTGAGAAGTGGCACTGACTGATGACAAGAAACCAAAACGCTGTCGATACCTCTACATTGTGGTATATTTCAATGACAGACAACGTACGAGCTCTGAGTGGCACTATTTCTCTTGCCCCTTTCGACCGCGCGTGGCCTCCCGCCATTTTAATGACGTCATAAACAGCGGCTAACATACCTCGTCACAAGGCCATAAAATGGCATGTCAAAAACACGCTACATTCACGTAGCAGACACAAAACACCATAACATGCTGCATACATCGAAGGGAAAGTTACAAGGTGCATGTGTTGGACATGACCAGTAGACTGAAGGATGTGGACAAGGTGACTGAGTGATAACGTCTGGAGCTATCATGTCCTATACCTCTGGTTTCAGAGGCACTACTAAAGTCTCAACTTCAGCAACAACTTCTAAATGCAGAAAAATTAACTGTTATCTTCAGCAAGATCATATATAGAGGAGACAACTACAGATAATCAGACATATGAAAATGCACTCATTAGAGGGTGGAGAGAAAGGACATAACAGAATTGCATGATTACTTTCTGCCAAAGTTAATAGACTCTTACTCAGTGAAGTGCTAGGGTCGCAGTGCTAGCGTCACACCTCACAGTCCTGGTGCCCAAGGACTATGCTGATCTGAGGAGCCTGAGTCAGTACAGATTTTCCAAAGTGCTGCTTTTACTCCTGCTCTTCTGATTAAAAAAGACCTAGGCCAGATCATGGTGATGAACTTGGCTGGTGTACCAAACTGGTGGCAGTAGGAAGCCATTCCATGCACTGCTTCTCTGTTGTGTCCATTGTTACATACTACAGCCTTACATCGTCACAAGCCAAGTGCTAGTGGATGGTTTAAGTGCACAATGGAGATGCAGCAGCAGGCTAAGCAAGTTTAGAGGAAGCAGTCAGCTTACAGCCTAAAGTTGGTACAGTTCTAGCCTATTTGGCCAACTTTTAAACTACTGTATTACAAACTTTGCAATTGTTAATAGTACACCTTGCAGAGACTGTTCTTTACCATCTTAGCAGCTGACTTAGACTATCATCCCGGCTTAGTAGCAGACTTAAGTAATCATATAAAGCTACATAAATTATCTATGTATATGCAAGCAAACACTTTTGGTCTTATCCATCCATTTTAATAGCGTTCCGGACTGTTACTACCACTAGACCAATACATTGCTGCTCCTAACTTTCAAAGGACTCAGAAAGTCATGTGAATGTGCACTAGCTCACAACAGAAGCCTTCTTCTGCAACAAGGCAGGCAAAATTGCAATGACTGGCAGTAGAGGTCCATGCTGTTCCCAGGGAGCACACTCCAAATGAGAGTATTGAGTGTTGTACTAGACACTGCAAGTATTGCTTGCTGTGAAGATTAGTGCAGGCCCATTATATAATTACACACCAGCTGCCACCATGGGTAAATCAGTCTGTAGACCACAAGTGCACATATGGCTTCAGTATGTCCACTGTGTGTTGGTTTGAGTGAAGTATGCTGTTCACATTCTAAATAGAGTGCTGGAATGAACACAGCAAGGTAGTCTATGCACAAGTGGTCAAATGTGTACTGTGAATGTTTAGCAAAAGGTGCACACATGGATCCACTCTATCAGAAGCCAGCTAATTGGCCATGCACAAGTCATGCTTTCTTCGTTACCTTCATGTGCAATGATATCAAGCAGTGCAAATTGTGACATTAGAGACATTTAGATTTGTGTAATTTGACCTATGCGTAACCCGTAACGTGTGGGAAAGTCACGTGCGCGACCGCAAACTGCAAGTCTCCGGTACGCACTACACGTTTTCAACCTGTAGACCAGCTTCTACGCGTATACAATTTACCTGTGCGTGTACATGGCGGATAACACAGCGTTCCCACGTACCGTCTTTTTTATAGTACAGCCTAACCTCTGTTCCGACACCTCGATTGGAGAAAGCGCTTTCAGGTCCCTTCTGCAACTTGTTCAGCTGTTTTTTTTTAAAGAAGACTTGGAACATGCCTCTATTTTGGTGGCCAGAGCTGATGCACGACCTGGCTCTCGCCCATGAAGTGATCTCCTGCCGTCGCATCAAGCTTCATGACTGGGCAGATATAGCGGCACCACCATAACAAACAGTTCTTATCATTCACTATATCACACATCTACATCTAAACTTTCTGTACACAACTACCCCATCATTAACAGACACTGCATTCATTTAAGTCGGAAGTATACATATAACTAGAGCTGACTGCAACACACTGATAAAACACAGAATACCCTCCACACCAATCAGTGCTCACACCTATTTGTTCAGTGTGACATTCACACTGAAATCAGTATTCACACCATTTCCGATCAGTTAAGAGAAGTACTTCATCCACACAAGGATAAAAGCCAAGTCCACAGCTACCCTGGACACAGGATATCCTAGCAGCATGTTGTGTACAGTGGGAGGACCTCCTCAAACAATAAGCAAACAAGTTTAATGTACTGTGAAGTAGAATGTGTCACCCAAAAATAATCCCACCAGGTTATATTAGCTGTGTACCACATATGTGAACGCAAATCCTCAAAGTAGAGTACAAAACATGTAGTAGAATGTACTGTAAAGTGCTTAGTCTCTTACAAACCATGCCCAATCAACGGCATGTGCATACAACCATGCAGTCTCTTGCAACTGCATGGTTGGAGCGAACAGCACACTGACAACGGATGTGCTCACAGTGGCAACCAACATGTACAAAGAGTGAACCACACCCATGTGACTACTGGTGCCTGGCTTTGAACAACTACATGCAGTAATAGTGAAAGAGCAAGAACATTGCAGCATGCTAAATGCCTAAGCAGCAGTGCTTTTGCTACTTGGCCAATATACAATGTGTTTGGGCTACTTTATATTATGCTTTTATATTATGTGTGTATCATATCATATGAATAGACAGTACTCTGATAGCTACATCACAGACCATCAACATGGAGACACGACAACAGAAGCCATACTTCCTGTGGCGAGATATGCTCTTACACAATTGGTTACATTCAATGGAAGCACGACTTTGACAAGTTTGGTATTTGAATCCAGAATTAAAGAAAAGGACTAAATGGTCCTTGCTTATTTCAATATAGTCCAGCTAGGTGCAGGTGTGACAAGGATGCAGAAGAAAGAGTGCACATACAGATGCATACGGTTGACATACCTCCAATGGATTGTCGATGTCCACACACTGAAGCTCTTTCACATGTTCAAAGATCCCCACTACATCACACAGAACATCAAGTGGGAGATACTTCAAAGAGATGCTCTTTACGCATTCCTGTGCACTACCACCTACAGAAAAATAGATATGACACAAAACAGGAAACAGCATACAACCATATGCATGAATGGCAACAGACTGCACAGCTCAGCTGAATGCAGTTCATAATACAGTAGGAAGTCACTTATCTGAACATGTCGGGACTGGAGGGTGTTTGGATATTCAAAATGTTTGGACAATTGAAGTTATCAACACTCACTGACAATACGTGACAATTTGCATATAAAATTAATTTCGATGTAATGAATTGTGTACATACATGTATCAGCTGAAGTAATCATTAATGTGGCTTGTCTTTGATTCTTTGCTCCCTTTTGGGAAGTCTCTAATAAAAGCCCATTGGGTATACCCATAGTTCCCATGGGTACACTGGGTTGTTGCTTGAGGTATATACATACGTATGTGAGCACTGTCTGCAGTGATTGGCAGGCAGTTTTTGCAAGTGAGACAGTTGAAGGAGTGACCATTCCTATTCAATCTGTGAATGCTTGCTAGCCTTCTGAATGGCTAGCACATTCTCTTCACTCTTCATGATATCGTGAACAGTGGATTTTCCAACATCGTACTCGCCCACGATACTCTGCAAGGCCTTTCTACCTTTAACAAGCTGGCACATCTTCCCCTTGTTGTCTATAGTTAACACCACTCATATTCTCTTACAACTAGTGCTTGTCATAACACATAACAGGAGCCACGGGGCGAGTTCTTGAAAACAGACAGGACACATGACAGAATTAACACAGTGTTCTCACACAATATGTACGTATAATGGCTAGGCGAAAACATCAGGAAATCTACAGTAAAAAAGGATTCCATTGCACCACACTCAAGCACTGGCTGAATTTTCAAGTAACTACACTATTCCAACTTCCTGCCCAAACGTCTACACAGCAGTGCCCTCTCTCCTTCCCCACCTTCATTACTCCCATATTCTCCCAATTCATATTCATGCACTTCCCACTTTGTCAATGCATTGTCCAATATCTTCAAATTCAATTGTTTGGAGGTACTCCTCACTGTTTGTGACTAACACCATGTCATCCGCAAAAGCAAGACATCAGCAATCTCATCCCCCAATCTCATACCATCTCAGACTGCTGAACTACTTCAAATTCTCAAATACCTGGTTTGCCCCATGAGTGTTCTCTGTTGATGATCTGCTTGAATCCCTTGTGCTGGTGGGCATGACTAACACCAAGAAAATGATCCGAGGTTTGTGCTGTGCAATGACTGGCCCCTCGGTGATGAATGTGCTCAGCCTCACAGCATTAGATTACAGTATGTAAGTACTGACATGACATAATCTTCAGATGCATCCTACTCGAGTGGCCACACCCATATCTTTGTGGACTGAACACCTGCCTTTGGTTCATTCTGCATTTTACCTGGATAATTTACTGCAATGTGGCCTCTCAGACACAAATAAATACAGCAGTGAACAAGATAAGTAATAATGGCATAATAAATCCAATGGCTGAATATCTTGCATGCCTTGCTGTAACTAATAGTTAAGTGCCATTCAAGAGGTATAATCATCCATCTGGATGGATTTAGAGCCAGGGTACTAGTTGGCACATATGTGTCACAGATACCAATTAGACAGCATTTAAGTACCATAAATGTTACACTAATGTACATTGTATAGTGAATCACACTTTACCTGCTCATCACAAAACAGTAGAGGCCAATAATTGTAAAGTTCTGTCATCAGACAAATCCAGACATAGTGTACATATCACATGACTGGCCATATGTAAGATTGTCTGACAAAATGGCTGGTTGAAGCATCCTCCAACACAGTCAGAGCAATCATTGGCATTAGTCAGCACAAGTTCTAGTGTAACACTACAGTGCTGTGTTACTGTGTCTTGCATGTGAGCATCCATGTTATGACATTAAATGGTGTAACTGTTTTTAATAATACAGTCTCCACCACATGTAAGTGAAGAGAAGTGTGTTGCATGACAGGAGATCTACTGTGGTCGCATACAGGGTAGCAGCACTGTAGATTGTGATGAGATATACTAAACACTTTATAACTACATTGGTAGATACACCAGTGTAATACAGTGTCAGATGCTGTCATGAGCTTTAGCAATACAGCACCTGATTGAAAAGAAGGCCAATTATCAATTCACCATTTCCACTTTCGAGATACTAGCAGCAGAACTACTGTTAAAGATACTAGGCATTTGACATGGCCAAGGTGTGACAGGGACAAACAGGACTAGTATCTCATGGTTCTCCTGTAGTATTCAACCTGAAGGGAATACCAATCTAAAGCATCATGCACAATTATATATAACTATAACTACATGTCTGAATTTGAGACAGATTAACAGAACTTGTTTGTATTTTTGTTCGAAGTCAGATGTTCAATTACATAGCTGCAATCATTAATCTGACACTAAGAAATTTGCCTAAAACCAATAGCATGTATATCTGTACGATTAATTGATGATCAAGCTGGAAATATTAGAATTAGACCATGTCCAATCATTCTTGGAAGCAGTGTGACACAATGTCTAATCAAAACATTATTAGCTGCAGGTCTTGGGTCGGTGTGTGGTTACGTTGTCAAAAAGGGCATCAGTACGGCTTGCTACCCCATCAGCAGTTTTCTACAGGTCAGCAGCAGATGCAGCAAGTCAGCTACTCACTGACAGACAATTTCAATACAATTCTATGTGCAGGGTCATCGAAAGCAGGTTAATTCTCTGCCTGGATTGGTAGTCGATTAGTTGCTCTACCCAGTTTGGCAATGGAACAAGTAAGCTGGGCACCCCATGCATTGTATACATAGTGACAGGTGAGACATGTGTACAGTGCAACTGAGTATGGCCAAAGTACAATGAAACCTACCTACTGTAAGACAGCCACCAATGGGTCAGATCAAAGTTAACCTGTATAAAGACATAGCCATTGATAGATTGCAATGTTTTAGTGTTATTTGGCGTTTAAACAGTGACCATCTTCAACAGGTTTCACTGTACCATTATTTCTAGCCTGTTTGGGCTGAACATCAAAGGAAATGTGTACCAGTTATATATCTCATATCACAATGACATCCTGGGTAATATGATTATCACCCATGGATGTCCTGGGCAATATGAATAATGCCCAGGATGTGGCTTATATTACCCAGGATTTGAGTAATTGATATCCTGAAGGTCCCAAACTTCCAAAACAACGTTGCACAACACAATACAGCTATGCAATTATGTAGTCTCTCAAAGTTGAAATCTTCACCTATAGCTATAGGAGTGGTCCCAGCAGGAGTAGACTCTGCTGGCACGATTCCTTGCTATATCTACCGATGAAAATAAGTCCAGCTAATGGGTCGAAAATACAGCTAGTGGAGACAGAAGCTGCTCGAAACTGATGAGCATTCACGACTTTCAGAAGCCGCTCTTGAAAGGTAAACATAGCTCGCTGGGTAGTTGCATGGGAGACAGACTCGCTTCATCCTCCATAGCTATAATTATTATAACACCAGGGTGGATGGAAATGTTTGGATACCAGGTGATCAATTTATAACCCTCGGGTGTTATATAATTGACCACCTCAGTTGTATATGGTAACACCTCACACAGGGCAATGGTCAACAAAATAGACTTAGAGGCAGCTGGCGCTAGAAACAGTGATAGTTGTGATCATTACTATGGCACCAAGATGTATACCATGCATGAAGGCATATCAATTCTGCCAGAAAAGGTTGCATGCTGTTCTCATGCTGTGTACCAAAGGCATAGCGAGACAAAGACTGTGGAATCAAAATTCTGTGCAGCAAACAGTGCATTGCCATCAAGGTACAACAGCACAATAGCCAAATAGCTGTTATTAGCAACAGCAGATATAAAAGAGGTTCAACAATGGAATAGTAACTCACACTTGATGTGTCCTGATAACCAAGGAGGAAATTCTAGCTCCACTTTCTCCAAGGTGGTGTTCGGTAAAACACCCAATAAGAGATGTTCAACAAAATGCTTCATAACCGTATACGAAGTCAGGTCTCCTTTAGCCTTTCCTTCCCTTTTTCTCGAGTGGAAACGACGTATGTAATGTACATCAGTACCAATCAGTTTCAGCACTTTAATTGTCTTGTTCTGTGCCAATGCTGAGGTCCACTTGTTCAGAAGCCCAGGGTTTAATGCCTACAATAAGAGAATGAATCTGTGCATTATGCAAGCTGAGAATATACACTGTACTTGATTAGAGGGGATTGTACTGTACATGGACTAGACAGGGACTCATGCAAGAGAGGAGATGTAGAGAGATGGGAAGAACATGAAATTGCTGTCAAAACACAGCAAACAAAATAAATAATTTTAAATGACAAAAGTAATCAAGTCATACACCAAATGCCCATATAAAACATGCCTGCTGTGGGTCCGACACCCTTTCACAGTTCAGCTGCGCTGTATGGTCAAAGACTTCCCACAGTTCACAAAGAACATCAAGAGGTATTTTCTCCAGGGTAATCTGGGGTGGCACTCTATGCACTGTGCAACCTACACAGTTACAGAGCAGTAAATGTTTAGCACTTGCGTGATGCAGCTAAATCAAAAGGATTACGCTTACGTATTAGGTACAAATTATAGAACATGTCTAATTTAGCCAACTGTTCGACCTCCAAACCTGGAGATTATCAACAGGGAGCAGCTTTAGAGGTGCATGAAATGCAATGCATTGATACTAGTAGAGACTAAGAGTAACTATACTTGGGCAGGTGAGTGCCTTAGATAGTGGCCATGCAGTTAGACAGTGGATTGTACAGAAGGTTCACTGTATGTGCAAAACATCAGGTAACAACTTTACAATTAATGGTAGATTAGGTTGGTGATAGCTGATTCCTTGTACAATACATATCTCCAGTGGGTGTGGCTAGGGGCGAGGTGTTGCAGTAGCAGCAGGGGTAGATACTACCTTTCTAACATCAAGAAATGTTCGGTACTAATTCTTAACAAGATGCAACTTCCAATAAGCGAAGTATGATCTACTAAATATTGTTTGAGCATTCAACAATTCAACTCCTGACCTGCACACAATCCAACACCAAGACACATACTAAACACGCTCTGTGCATTAATGTTGATCAAACCCGTAGTACCTTCCTCTGCACTGTGTTCATCATCTACTTGTGCACTGTTGTGCCAGTACTTCTTCAGAACCTCAGCTGCTTCCATCCAATCTAACATACAAGAGCAAGTAACAATACACTAACAAGTAGACTATAGCAATAAACTAACACTAACTGAATTTTAGCAATTTACCTTTGGAACGAAGCTTTCTGATTGCCAAGTGCTCCAAGACAGCACTGTTGACTGCACTCATCACTGGCCGTAGGAAATTGCTGATTTGAATATTAACATTCTGTCGTCCTACAATTTCCAAGCCTTTCAAATTATTGTGATGCCGAAAACAATAACCATGAGCAATGGAGCTGGAGACTGACACAATCTTGACCACTGGAATAGGACCAAAACGTGCAGGAATGACATGCTCCATCATACTGCTGTTCTGTGATTCAAAAAGAGACTGCACCAGCAACTCTTCGTCTTCAAGTTTAGAAGCCAGGTCAAGAGCTTCAAAGTTATGCAGTTTGGTTATTCCACAAAAGAATTTCCACACTTGGGCCATGTGGGGCTGTCCAAGGTACTTGTCCCAGATATCCTTCTGCACTGCAATATCCTGCCTTGCTATGTGGACAGCACTGAGCAGCTCTTGGACTGTTAAATGAATAAAGAAGAAGCTTTCCACTGCTGCTACTATGCATTCTAACTTATCCACAGGACGGGCTGTTAGTAAACCACACCCACTCTCACGATCAGAATACCTTGTTGAAAGATCATTCAGTTCAGCTGATGTAAAGATAACTTTCTGCTCCACAACACATGCAAATGCAATTTCACACAGTCGATAGAAATCGTGGTTAGGAGGAAGCTTTAAGAGAGATTCAACGTCTGATAAATTTGAATTCAGAAGTACTTTCTTAAGCACAAAGTCATGATAGGCTTCAGTCAGTGTTGGAGGTAAGTCTTCTTCTGAAAGGTATACACGACAAATAATTGATAATACCATGGGGATGCTGCACAGGCTCTTTATCTGAGGCCGCTTCTCTATCTTTGCCAAAAACTGGGAACAAAGTTGTGGTTTGCCTTCTTCATCAAAATAACGCTGAGCGTAATGCTTAATCTGTGCCATAGTAAACCCAAGTACTTCAATATTAGTGATACCACTAGCTGTAGTAGACTTGTGGAAAAGGTGATATATCTGACTAGTGAGGATAGAGCGAGATGTGAGCACAATATCACATTCGGCAAGACGACACCTTGGAGAGTGTGTTAGAAGGTCAAGGAAGAAAGGAGCCTCACGCAGTTCCTGTAGTAGCTCATCATAGCCGTCCAAAAGGAGAAGAACACCTTTGCCTTCACTTGTCTGCATCTCCCTAGCAAGCTGAACTGCTTCATCCACACTTTCAGTGAACAGCTGCAATATGTGATGGAGTTTAAAAGGCTCACCAAGGCCCTTGAATTTAATTAAGTCTCTCAATTCAACCAACAGCAACAAATCATAATCATATTTGCTCATGTCATTGCCTATATCTTGGCAGAGTTTCTTGGCCAGTGTGCTCTTACCCACACCTGGAGCACCACTGATGACAACAAGCTTCAACCTCTTTACCATGGCTGAAATATCTTCGTATTTAATCTTAACGTTATTGACTACTGTATACACCTTGTCAACTCCTTCTGGTTCAGAAATGGCTTCAACAAACTTCTTGTGTTCATCTTCAAAATCCAGTTTAAAGCGAGACAGGGCCAATTTGACAAACTCCATTGACTGACTTTTACGCCACTTGTCATCTACAACTTTCATCCTTGCATAATAAGCCTGCATTCTCTTGGAGAACTGCTGCAGCTATGAAAGGAGAAATGAAGAACAGGCAAACTGAAACTATATACTATACCTGCACCTGTGCCTGACATTACCCACTGTATATCTCTTACTGCCATGCATGACCAGTTTCGTGTAGCCAACCGCTTTCTCCCCTCCACTTTTAATTGATGATGTCATCGGTCAAGGAGAAAGTGGTTAGCTACGCGAAACTAATGCATAAAAACTTGGAGTGAGATGCCATTTGCTAGGGCTTGGTATGAGTAACTGTATTTTTACAGCTATAGCTGAATAGTAGTGCAGTAAAATAGAATGCCAATATAAACAGTTCAACCCTTCGTCATCGTCCATACCAGGAGGCAAATGGGGGCAGCACATTCCTCGCACTGTCCTCATCCCCCGCCACACAATCCTCTTCCCACCTCCCGCCTCCATACTCCTTTGTCCAGCCACTAATTCTCCACATGCTAATTACTGCCTATAATATGCACACGGAGAACTAGGGGCTGGATGAGAAACCATTCCTCCCACACAGTTTACAGTTAAATTAATAACTAATACTGTATAGCAAGGAAATGGAACTAAAGCCTTTAACCAGTTAGGCTATGGCAACAAATCTAGATACAGTCTTAAGTTGGTTGCCAAATTTACATCATTTATTCCTCCAATACATAACACAGCTGTAAAGGGGAGAGGCAGCTACATACATACTGTAACACAAAGAAATTTATGATGGGAAATTTTTGCTATATATGTGGTACCGTTACATTGCAAAAATATGCGCACGTGACTTCCAGCCAGTTAAAAGAGACAATTTGCCGACCCCAAAGGATGGCTCAACAAATCCCAGACAGACTGATGTAAAGCCAACAAACAGGTGCAAGAGCTCAGCAGTTGTGCAATGTTCAAAGAAGAGTGCATGGCGATGCAAACATAGTCGTGTCATCTCTCGCCTCAGCCACACACGGTACTGCCTTGAGCCCACACTGCCACCTAATGCTCCACTGGAGTATCTATGGTACTGCAAGGTAGCACAACCATGCCTGCTCCATTGGCTGATTCCAGTAAACATTTTGCATGCTGTGCACTGACGAAAATAATTCCACATGAATATCTCTTCTGCACTTCCAAATGGCTCTTCCTCAGAATTTAATACCCATGAATGTTTTGCATTTACAGTATCATGTAAGAATGTGTACAGGACTAGACCTGGGTAGGCCCTTTTTTACAGGTTGGTGCACATTACCTAGAATGAAAATGGACAACACATGAGGCGGAATGCAGGCCCACATCACATAAAACCCAATAAGACGGCTTGATAAGAAGGGAGCAATTTTTACAAATTTCAAAACAGAACACTAATCAATTAATGATTCACCTTGAATTACAGAAAATTACTTTGTGGTATGTAAGTAACCTTCATTTGCGTGCCATTTCAGATAGCCCCGCTACACCCGTGATCCACTTAGAGCTATGGAAGTTTAATGCAAAGTAAAATGTATAATGTAGGGAGCTCCATAGCTGATATATACATCGAGGTGCCATTTTTACAAAGGTGCGAAGCACAGAGGCAAATATGAGCACTGAGGTCATACATAGAGTCTATGGATTGACCTACTGTACTACATACGTATAATGTATTGTATGGTGAGTGCAGGGCTCACCCTTTTAGGGCTTCGCATATCCCTGCAGCCATTTATGTAGTTGGCACATGCAAATGCTAGTTATTACAAAATGGTCACTGGAAGTAGGGTAAGAGATCGTGGTAGTCATTTCGTGGAGTGGAGACTAGAAAAGGCGGTTCAGCAGGCTGCATGTGACCTGTGAAATAGATAATACATATTTTAAAAAGCAAGTCCTTGCACATGCACATTTGGTGGCTTCATTCCAAGAACAGTCGCAGCTAAAACAGTTCAATGCAGAAATTACCTGAGAAGAAGAGAAAACAGTTGTCTTTGAAGCGCCCAGAAATGCCCAAACTCAACTCCACCCCCTCATTAGTGCTGAAACCATCAGGAAATTGATTTGCCTTCACCAGTGCTGAGACAGTGGAAGAATCCCAGAAAGGCTTTGTCCCTGAAAACACTAAGAAAGCTACTGAATGGTCTCTATGAGTGGCATGTAACAGCACTGCCACCAATGATCAGTGTCCAAATGACATCCTTCTAACTGAAGATTCTGAAGCCCTCAGCAAATGGATATGTTACTTTTATACAGAAGTACATAAGGCCAATGGTGAACTATATACACCACACACCATCTTGCAGATACTAGCTTGCTGAGACATGTGAGGGAACAGAAGAAACATGCTTTTAACATTATGGGCTGCAAAGCTTTTCCTAAACTTCACCGATTGCTAAACTCACTGTTTAGGAATCTGCACGTTCAAGGAGTGGGAACAGACAGGAAGCAATCTATAGTGATCAGATTTGGTGAGGAAAAACAGCTTTGGGCAAGTGGCGTTATGAGCACTGACACCCAACTGGGGTTACTTAATGTCATCATTTATTATAATGGGCTTAACCTGGCTTTGAGAGGTGGAGACAAGCACAAGGGGTTGAAGCCCTTACAGATGGTGGTTAAAGTCGTTGAAGATCCTGATGACCCATCCAAAGCAGTAGATTAATTGCTCAGTGTATGGTGAGCATTCAAAGATTCGTCCAGGTAACGTCAAGCTAGTCAATCTTGAAACAAGGTTGTCACACAATTTTCCAAGCCGGCACCGGGAGATACATAATGTACAATGTGCAACTTGTGAAGAAATACATTTCAAAGCTTTCTCCAATTGCTTTTTACTGGCGACCAAAGAGACTAACAACTGCTACTTCACCAGACCATGCGCAGTACGACTCTGTACCAAGGCAAAAATGAAGGAAGTTCTTGAAACAGCTGGTCTTAAACTGAAGCAGTAAGCAACCACATTCTTCGGCCACTGGAATCTCATGCCTATATGTAGCAGGAGTGCCAGACAATGGAGATGTATGATCACCTTAGCACAGAGGGTGTACATTCCTACAAGTGCAACACAGTTCAACAAGAAAAGGCTGTTTCAAGTTTGCTGTCTGGCCCAAGCAAACTCTTTGTTGATGCTGTGATACCAGTTCCTTTACAGAAGTCGTCACGACTACAGGAACCAGCTATTGGAAAGGAACCACCACCAGTAATGAAGCCTCCATCTCATATTGCTGAAATGCAAATGCCATCAGAGTTGCCGCCTTTGACATGCATGCAACAGGATCAGCTCTTGGAACAAAATGCAAAATTAATGCTTCAGAGGTGAAGCCTCAATCTGAAGCCGAGAAACTGAAAGAGATGTTTGCCTTGTCTGGCTGCACTTTCACGTTAAACATGCACTTCAATCGTTAAAAGGAGTGCTGATAAACAACTACTTGGGTTTGTTTTGGCCATTTGACTTGATTTCCCACTGGCTTTTTGCTTTTAGTCTTTTGACTTCATGTTTTACTTGCTTTACACATATTTAATGACATGTCATGCATTGTTTCTCTGTTTTTATATTATGAGACCTATTGTGCAATTTCCTGAATTTAGCATGTATTGATTAGTTGCATACTTCAATTTCAAAGCAATCTCATGAACAAGGCACTCTAAAGGTGGCCTGGTGCAATCGTTCACTATTGTGATTCAATCAAGAACTTCCTTTTGTTACGTATATGTGATGACGGTCAAGCTTCTATATTGAGTACTTTTCAAGTCTGTCTGATAGAATGTGGCCAAAGCTGGAATGTGAGAAATACACTGTACAACCATGTCCATAGAAAGGGGCACTCCCCAACATCCTTGCAATCATCCCAATTGGAAACTATTGTGTAACTCTGCCAAAACAACTTTCAGTGATTGGTCATGACCTACGTAGCTGCACAAAGACCATTGAATACCCTCCATTACCTGACACAACACATATTCACAGCTCACAAAGGTGAGAGACACAGACTGTCACCAGGCCATGCATGTAACTACTGTGGTGCTACATGCATGGCATGTAACACCATAGTAAGTACATGCATGTGCTGAAAATCAATTTATGCTACATTCGACACCATAATTATACGCACATCTATTACTCCTACTTACATCTTTAGTGGAACATCTCTTAATTTGCTGTATTTCAGATTCCCCTAACTCGTGCACACAAGGAGAGATCCATTCCAAACTTCAGAAAGCATATTACACTCCAAAGCCAATAACTGTACCAAACATGTGCACTGCCAGGTTGTTTGATCCATCACTTTCCCTTCCCTACCTCCTTTACTTGTACTAGTGTTATGAGTCCATCTATCTGCTAGTCTACTGTTTGAATTACATTGAGTAGCTTCGGACGTTGACGTACAAATCTACCAACAACATGTCCTATACTAGTACAGCATCCGATCTAAACAAATCGCACAGTGGAACCCATCTAAAACTGCCACCTGCGGGCCATTTACATACAAATGGCCTTTAGAGAAGTGGCTGCATTACAGAGGTAGACGGCAATGCCTTACTGCTATGTGGGTTCCAGACAACATATTCAACTGTCGGCAAGAAGCTAGCTGGCAACAAGGAGGACAGATTCTGTAAAATTGTTGACAATCTAGAAAGTAATGTGTGCACTGCTCTCATGCATTCATCATTCCTCTTTGAGCACAATGGTACTGCAACTGACATATCACAACTATACTTCAGACACATGGTAATGAATAATTAGAACACTTGGCTGTGCACATTGTTAATATTAGAGCCTAACAGTGGAAATTAGAGACAGGAAAGTCAATTAGAGTACATATAAAACAAAATATTCTTATGCCAAAATATTAAGATAACAAATCTTAGTTCAGTTATGGTAACTGAAAGTACCACACAGTAGAGGTAATGGACCACTTCGGCGCAAAAGCCCAGGTATGATGTCTTCACGAGCAAACTTGTGGCCTACTAATGGCCACCACAGTGATCTCACTCACATACGCACACACACACACACACACACACACACACACACACACACACACAGCAGCAGCAGCAACCAACCTCCTTGCTGCTCTCACTCTGTGATAGAGTTGACCCCTCATCAGGTCCTCCAGTTCCTACTGCAGAATGCAATGGTTGAAGGATGGTCACACTAAACTCAACAACATAGTATTATAACAATGTCATGTGACCCCTGGACGAACTTGCTAACCATCATCAAATTTATGCATGCATGTGTGGAATATATCAATGTTTCCCACACATCCCTAGAATAGCAAGTGACATACACACAAGTTGTACAAGCTGTACAAGTTGGGATATTGTAACCTGTAGTGAGCTAAATGATTGCAGGACAGCCATCATAGAAGAGTGGCTAACATGTTGAACTGTTAGAACACATGAGCACATTGCCTGATAAGCATTCCTTGCAACTCAATCACACAATGGCACTGGTTAGTAAAGCTGTTTCTGACATGGCTTCAGCATGGGCTGTAAGATGCTGATATTGAAATGGTGTCCACGGTGACCACATGTACTTCACACTAGGTGCCCCGTGCAGTTAGATGCGTTCTTAGTGGGTGAGGTCTGAAGTACAAATGGGACCAATAAATGGCCACCAAATCAGATGCAGGGCCACATCCTGATTAGCACACACAAGTACCTTTCTCTCCTCTTGTCTTGAAGTGCTCTGCCTCTCTCTCCAGCTCATCTGCCCATACAGTATGATTGCTTTCTCGCAGCATCACACAGAATGTCTGAAATTCTTCATCACCTTTACCACGTAGGATCTCAATGACTCGGTCAATCTGTTCCCTGTCGTTGGGGAGTTGTCTTACCATCTGTGCTTCGCCACGACTCATAAATCCACCTGTCACTTTCTCCAGCTTACTACTGAGACCCGTGCTCATTAGTACATTCAGCATTAGCTTCTCTCTAAGATAAACTAAGGCAGCATCATTCCACTGACTCATGGGAGAGGTTCTGCCTTCTGAGATATAAGACAGTTGGGAAGGGAATGCATGCTTCAATTGGCAGTCCATAATGTTTTCACAACACTTTTAACTAGGTAATGACAATCATCTAAGCCTAACCTGGCAATTGCACTGCCTTAGCCATGGGACCAATATTGCACTGATCAAGTACATGTAACAGCAAAGTGCAGCGGTGTAGAAATATCCCTATCAAATGGCAACAATAGCAACAATTACATACTAGAAATAACAAAATCTTTCTTCAAAACTAGTAAGGATTACATAGGGATTGCAGAAAGTCCAGAAACAAGTAAAGGTAGCAGGTGTTACACATTAACCATGGTCATTACATGCAAGAATGATGCATCATATAGTCCTACATCCTTGAATGTAGGGACGATGGTTAATGCTCCACCATGTAACACCCTCTATTTGATTCTGATCTATTTATGCCCTCCCTACATTCTTACCATTTTTGTAGAGAATCATTATTTCTAGTTGCTGTATTCCATAGTGTGTAGCTGTAGCTACATGTTAACCCACAACCATAGAACACTGGTGCAGGATTAGACCTTCTTTCTGTAACCTTGGAGCTTGAGGTGTCAGCTAGCCATTCCATGCTAACCCACTGAAAAATACACAGAAACCAGCAACTCACTGGAGGCCGACTGTGCAGAATAAACTATAAATGGCAGAAATGCATGACCGTGGATGTGCTTGGAAACAGCGCAAGCAAACTTTGGCCAAAGCTGGTCACGTACAACTCCAAACAGAGATCTTACAGCATTGCATGGCTATGGAACCAAATTTAAACTGAAGGATGCCCGGCGCACAAATGGAGACAAACTGTTCATTTACGTCATCATAAAATGACATCTCATGCATAGCAACGTCACATGAAGGCCCAGAAATCCCCATTTGTGAAACTTGCTCGCATAGGTTTCTGTACATTTTGCCATCCCAACGTCCCTACTATTTTTGTAGAGAAATTTTATTAATTCTACTTCTGTATGATAGAATTATGGTCAGTATGGTCTTGTGACCTGAGACTGATTCATCATAATATTTTACTGACCAGTTGTCTGCATGTCATCTATAGGCATACAGTACCAAACACAAATGTCATATCTCCATTTAGTCTCGTTTCCAGCCCCCCAAAAGGTTGTCTGGCACATTCACTTAATATTCTGATTAATTGAAAACTTTCGGTATGTTGCGTCACATGTATGCAAGAAGCACAAGGTTTGGGACACTAGCCAGAATTGCCTCAAGGGGCGGTAACAGACATTGAGAAACTGTACCAGGTCACCTTTTGAAATTGTGGAAGTGGTCACATTGGATGCAGATTGGTCTCACTTGATAGACTCACGTAGGTGAACAAATAAAGCTGCTACATTGCGTATGGCAAGACATGGAGGCACTTGCCAAGATGTTGGCAAACGCCCCAAGGGTGGTGTCAAAATATCGAACAAATGTGCCAGACCACCTTTCGGGCCATTGCAAAATGGCGGCCTAAAGTGGGCTGGGGATGAGACTAATCTCCATTAGACTAGTGACCATCTGCCATTATCCTCAGCTCCATATACAGGAAAGCAACCCAACATCACATATACACAATGTTTACACACGCTAATCCTTCTCCTGGTCAACCTCATCAGCTCAAAATCTCTATATCTCACAACAGTAACTAGCAGCTAGTCCTGCCCAAGATTACAGTCAAGATAGCAGCACAAACAGTGAGTGCTGACATGACCTGTACTACGCAGGACACAATAAGTGAGCTGTGTAAACTGACCATTTAACAACAACTACCTACCTCTCTCCATGGGTCCAGGATTAGTTTCTATGTCACCACTCAGGAATAGGAGGATCATTATGACAACAAGAAGTGAAGTCCATTTGGTGCACTCTAACAGCTCCAGCAAAGGGCTTAACCGACTCCTGTCTGTGCTGTCTCTGCACTTGCTGTTTTGTGTAAGATCACACAAGCCACTGTACAAGACATCAGCTGTGGTAACCTGATTGACCAAAGAGTCTTCTTTGTGTTTCTTTCTCCCTTTCCTCTTTAGCATGGACTTCTTTTCCCCACTGTGTGATTGACCTGACGGAGAGGATGCACCTTCCTGACTGGACTCTGCTCGCTTCACTCCTCTCCTGATGATGAGTGTCTGCTGGATGCGGGCAACCCACAGTCCTACAGCCACACGCCACTGCTCATTTGAAATAGGCATGACACCTGCATAGATAGAAAAGTGATAAACTAGGTTATACCGAGATCCGAGGTGTCTACGGGATTTAGAACACCGTGGGAAACCGATTACTATAGAGCCCCGGGCGCGAAGAGCAAGGGCCTCTATATCGGTTTCCTAGGTGTTCTAAAACCAGTAGACACCGAAGGAGCTCGGTATAAGGTGTTTAAACTATGATAGCAATCAGCGTCAATACGGAGAAGGACCGCACTGGCCAGTTCTACCGAGAAATGACGACAAAAAGGCAGCTGAGTAGTCAAATGGCAGCGTAAACTGCGCGGAAACGACCCTGCGAAGCCCAGCTTCCGTGAAGTACCTCGGAACGTTGCCAAAGTTAATTTCGCTCCAAACTTGTCGCAGGTATGTTGTCGAAAGTTTGCCTTAAAGTGCTAGAAGCTACCAGAGGTGGTATAAGTTGAACCCGAGGTGGTATAAGTGAATCAGAGGTGGTATAAGTAATTTAGAACACCTCCGTTGGACCAATCAGATTACAACATTTTGTTGCATCATGGTCTAATCATACTTACCCATTCAATACATTACACCCAACCTTAGTCACCTGATCAACATCCACGAGGGCCAAGTCTATTTGTATTAGCTGTTCATTTGTGTACCTTCCCTTAACTGGCAGCAATTAACCACCCCTTACGTACAGGGCACAGGCAGTAAGAGTGGGAACAGTACACCAGTGTGGGATCTACTGGTACCAAATATTGACTGGACTGAAGTCTAGCTGAGACACTTGACACAACCATGACAGGGCTCAGGTAGTCCAGGGTGATCACAGGCTTTATTGGCATCTGAAATACGTGCGTAGATTGTACAACACACCCATTCTGCGCAGTGTTAACTCAATGGAGTCGATTAAAGTCGTCTACGTCACTGGCTAATTATAGCTATTAGCTAAGTACCGCTGTCCACTACACGGCAACCCACAAGACAAACACACTGGCGACGGACAGGTAACGAAGAAAGTGAGAAATCACACAATTTAACCATGAGTAGCAGGGATGTCACTAGAGTGGAGTGGGACTAGAGTCGGTACTCTTCAATAACGAGCAGTTCAGTCTAGGATTGAAGGGTTGATTTACCTGGCTAGCTAGCTAGCTATGTACGGTATTAACGAAATACTCACCTCAGTGATCGTGATCTGTGAACAGTTGGCAATTCCACGAAGGACTTAATTTGGGGTTTCTTGCAGTCTCTCAACGTGGCTACACAGATTTCACTCAGTACATGAAACACTCCAACTCGTGATAGGTAGGGGATATCCCAAGATGGCGGCTATGACGTCATACACCTGTTGCAACTAATGTACGTGCATGTTTATAGGTATGTGTACAATACTACGTACAGGCCACACAGCTGATGCCAGCATGGATATTCGCCGACTTTAGGTAGTTTTATTTCCCGTTGCTAGATGGTTGCTATGTTTATTATGCACTCATAAATGTTCTAAACCATCTCTCTAGCTAGCCAGGAGGAGCTAACTAGATAGGAGGATCTAGACATAGCTAAGTGTTGGTAGTATATAATCAGTTTGAAAAGTCAAAACTCAACCTATAGCAACTGGTAACATTAATCAATTCTAACCTACACCTCCAGGAGGTGTTATAACTAAGTAATACTTAGATAGTTAGCGACTACTATTAACGTCGCTACATAAAAGCTAGCTAGCTATAGTTATTTCATCCCTCTTTTCATTCAGATTTTCGTACACACTATGTCAGCTCCTCAATTACAACCAGCTACATGCCCCCCTGTAGGTGATGAATGCATGGCCAAGCTAGCACACGTATGTACAGGGATGTGTAATGATTGGCACATGCACCTCCAACAGGTTGCAATTGATCATGACACTAAAGGCCAGAGTGGTAATAATTATTTAAGCTATAGCTACAGTGGAACCTCACCTTGTTTTACCATATAGGCATATAAGCCATATCTCTGAAATGCAGACACCCCTATAATCAGGAAACTTCTTCTTGTTCTGAAGGGTGTCCGCATTATAGTGGTTCCACTGTATTAGCTGCTTGGAGGGGTGCAATAAGAAAACAACAATAGCACTAGCAATACACATTTATTAGCCACTATAACTGAATGCATGAGCACATTTTTAAATATAGTTAGAGATCACTAGCTATAGCCATAATTATAGTATAATTCTACTCCATGCAGGATCCTTCATGCAATAAGCTTAAGTGTACAGTTATAACAGCATCAATCTATTCTGCGCAGCTGTCTGGCATAGCCAGCTCTTCTCAGCTGTATAATTCTGTACAATATACCTCCGGTCCATATATAGTGCACAGCTGTGCACACAACAGCAGAAATGGAGCTCAAGGAAAGTACGTGTTGCATGGGACATTAGCTAGCTATGTTTATTGTGAAGACTTAGTCTATATTATCTGTATTATAGAGATACTATATGTGATATGGTACCGGGTATATTAATTGTGCTATGACATTGTGTTATATAATTGGCCGAGACATTACACGACAGCTCAACACCTCAAACCAGCAGCTCCACTCTCATGGTCTCCAATAAGGTACTTCATTGCTTACACAAACATATCCATAAGAATACAATATGATTTGTGGCAAATGAAATTTAATGTCCCTAATTACAGGCATTAGAGCCAAGTGTGTACTGTTGGGACAGTGTTTCAAGAATCAGTTGAGTTAAAATAAGAACTGACTAGGACAAAAGGTGATGCGAGTCATAAAGCACTTCCCTACACACAGACTATGTGCCTTCTGTTCAGTACCAACCAGGACACTGCCCTCTTCAGTCTGAGGAGGAGCAGGTCACACTGCTCAAAAGAGATCTGGAGGAGGAGGTGTATACTGACTGGTCTACTGACTGAGGTCCAGAGCTCCAGGCCTCTCAGCTATAGGGACTCACTTGGAACACATGACATGCAAATGTTTGGAGGGAGCAGTTCACAGGAGGAGGAGGCAAAGGATGAGGTGCTCCTCCTGTAATGCTAGAGAGAAGAGTGTGATCAACCCTCCTGGAAGCCGTGTACACCTCCTTGGATACACGTAGGGATGGTACTATGTCGCCATTAGTGTTACAGCTTAGGCCTCTCACCTGGCTTTGTGGGCGGGGCAGTGGCTGGGCAGGGGGTGAAGTAGAAGGTGGAACAGGGGGTGGGGCAGGGGGTGTAGTAGGGGGTGGAGGAGGAGTAGTGATCCTGAAGGACATGGAATAGTAGCAGAGAAATGGAGGTATGTTCTTCTGAACGGAGAGGGAAGATTACATTAAATTTACAGACTAGTACTATTACTCAAAACAGGATATCTCCAAATGAGCCCAAGCACTGACTGGAAGGATTTAAGGACAGCACGTATGGGTCATCCACATGAAAACACATCATGCAGATTTGACAGAACATGACTTGCATTCACAGGCATAGAGTAGGTTGAGGCAATTATATATTTGTTGCAAAGATTGAGCTGTATGAATTACCAGTTGCCATGGTAACACGCTACTGTACTGCAGAATAATATGGAGCCACACCAGATTGGTGAGGCTGGCCATGTCCGTTGTGGTGGGATTGAGGAGATATATAGCTGATGCTGTGGAGGGTGCACCTGTGTACTGTGGTGTGGTCCCATGGTGCATGTCACTCTGCATGAGGTGTTGGCAGCAGTATATGGGGAAGAGTATAGCAATCAAAGTGGAGCACATGCAGGGTCAACGTGTGCATGCAAAATGGCCTTTTTCAGTGCAAATAGCATGTGATACGTATGCTATGTAAACTCAAAGTGTGCACTGAACTATAGCTAACTTCTACGATGATCACATGAGTGACTGCGATATCGAAGATTGCCATTCTTAACTATATTCTTTCTGTATTGATCATGATGTAAGATGAATCATATGAGTGGGCCAGGTGGCATGATCTGATTCATTTTCAACTTGTACACGCTATAATATAAGTTTGTTCTATATTATTCATGATCTCAAAAGCATACAATTATAGTAGTCTATTATGGTGGCAATTAAATAGAAGGTCAATGGCATCCACTGGCCTTTTGGGCAATTAAAGATCATGCACAGCTGTACTTGTTTGGAAACCAGCTGAGCCTTAGGACATGGCAAGGATACAATATTAACCTTGAATGGGTTATAGACTTAATTGGCATGAATTATAATAATGTTATAATTATGCAAAAGAACACAATGTCATTTTGCAATTGGCAAGCACACACTTGCACACGTGTCATGTTCAGCTATGAGGGAAGAAGCTTATGTTTGCATGTGGTCTCAAGTTCCTGTGTGTATCCAAATTGATAATGCATAATGCATAATGAAGAAGCCATGCAGACTGCATGCATTAGTATAGACGAGAGGGGATCAGTGTAGCCGTTTGCAATAATTGTCTATATATATATACCACTCACGCAGATAACCAGCAGCCATGCAATATGCTCACCACACACACCTACAAATGCCACACAGCACAGATGTGGTGTATGATGTCCCTACAGCTATGTATAGCTATATATGTATATTGGCTTGCTAGTCTGACGTAGCCCAGACCTGGCCATGCACTTCCAGCTATTTATATTGTGCAAAGGGCCCTTTGCACAATATACATATAATGGCTGGAAGTGGGTCTGGGCTACGTCAGATTATATATTGGCTTGCAGGAAAGTGGCACATGCAATGCAATGCTCACTCACATACACCTACACACTAGCCATTCTACACACTGCAAGATGTAGTGTACAATTACCACATTATAGCTGATACAAGGAAACAGTACTGGTGTCACCTTTTTGGATGCAATGTTAGTGGTAAAGTACATACCTTAAAGTAACCCTAATCACACATTTCCTAACAATTAGTCCTGCAAGACTGCTAAAAAGGTAATGGTAAAATAAAATGTCAGCACAGAGTATTGCCCTATTAGGTCCAGCTAAGTCCGGTGTATGGTATCAGGCAAGAAGATCTCCTTTACAGAGCAATCTTGTTGTTTAGCTCTCCTGCACTGAGGCAGCCCAGGTCTTGTGATCCATGATGGCTTGAGCTGTATTACAAGCAGACTGTATGGAGAGGTTGACACAGACCACACACGCATGCGCACACTACCAGTAATATGCACAGTTGCACAAGCACCATGATCACACACATACACACACAAACAATTTCCCATCCCTCCAAGAATACACATGACCTCAGCTTGTTATCACTACTAACAGAAAAGATGTTCTACAAACACAACTGTTATTATTGTACTACCCTCACACACACCCTCTCTCCTTTTGTAAGCAACATTTGTGAGAATTAGTCTGGAGGGCACTTTGTGTGTATACATGTGTTGTAAATGATACTTTGCTTGACTGTGCACAGTTCTGCACATAACACAGTGACATTAGTTGGGATGTTATGTGTATTGGTGCTACACACACTCACACACACACAAACACACGCACACACACGAACGCACGCACACACACACACGCACATGCACACACACACACACACACACACACACACACACGAACGCACGCACACACACACACGCACATGCACACACACACACACACACACACACACACACACACACACACACACACACACACACACACAAACACCTACAAACGCTCACATACATGCATACATATGCACAAACACATACAAGTGAACGTATACACACACAACATATTCACATTACCTAGTGTGTGTATAATGTGTGTTTGGGTGAATGAGAAATGGAGAGGCATAGTTGACACTCAGTCACCAACTACTCTGGAAGTCACTGTGGTGCATGCACAAACACACCACACAGAGGTTGACACTGAACAAAAGGACAGGCAGTCTCACTACAAATGTCTCATAGATACCTTGTCTATTCAATGCTAACATCTCCAATTCAAGTGCTAGTGACCTTTGTCCTTGGTCCAGATCCAGTACACCTGCAAACTTACTCATACTGCATTTCACCAGGTACACCTAGATAATGTATGTCTAATTACAGCAGAATACCTCCATGCAGTGCATAGTGCAGGCAATCTCACTACAAATGTGTCCTAGATCACCTGTCCATTCAATGCTAATTATGTATCTCAAAGTGTGAGTGAAGTTTGTTCTCGGCCCAGATTGTATATGCCTGCATACCCACCCATACTACACTTCACAAGGTCAATGTACATATGGTGTATGTCTAATTACAGTAGACTACCTCCTTGGCTGCCCATGCAGTGGCGCTGCCCTTCAAATGGTGTAGTCTCGTTCCCAGCCCACCAGTTCCGCTAACAAAATGGCTGTGGAAAAGTTTGTCTGGTATCTCTGGGCCGATTCCTTGGTTCTCGCCATTCCAAATGATTCTGGCCAATCAGATCGCTGCTTGGTCACGTGTCTGCTGAAAACCACGCAGAACCTCGTACATGAAGCTGAATAGGGAGGAGTCTCAAAGTGTAAGTGTTCTTTCTTGGATTATGGATAGTCCACGATTGGGATCCAGTTCTGTGGCATATCCAGGATGCATAAAAGAATGTTTGAGAGTCATTTTCCATGTCTTCACGTACGAGGCTCACGCGTGGTTTCGTAAGCATGTGATCAAGCGGCGATCTGATTGGCAAAAAGTATTCGGAATACGTCGAGGCGAGCCAAGGAATGGGCCCAAAGATACCAGACCACCTTTTCCACAGCCATTTTGTTAGCGGAAGTGGTGGGCTGGGAACGAGACTACAAATGCATGGACTACTTCACCACATGCCCCACCCTGGCCCCACCCACCTGGAGGTGCCTGTGGCCACTGCCATGGTAGGACCATCAGGGTGGGCTGCATCATGATGAGGTAGTTCATCATAGCTGTATAGTGTGTAAGGTCACATGGAGAGAGGGTGCACACAGAGGTCAGTGGAGGGACTCACTGCATCCATCATGCAGACATGACATCACACAGGGGATGAACAAGACAACACACATGGCACTGAATATGTACAACTCACTGCATGCCCGAGGTAGTTGGTAGTATTACAAACACTTACATGACTATGATATAATATTACATGAGCCACAGACTAGTACACACAGCACATGGTCAGTCCATAGGGAGTTAGCAATTCCCTATGGACTAGCCACATCATCCACTGCTGTCCACTGTAGAGTGCTATGAACAGCACAAGGAATAGCTCAAGGAATTAAACTAAGAGAGTTCCCACTGTCCCATCAGTGCTATGTTACTGACACTCGGCAAGTCAGCACTATGTAATTAAGCTGTCCACTAACTGCCATACCTTGTGTGTCTTGGAGGTGGAGTGTAGGGTAGTTCTACAGAGTGGGCCTCACTCCTTGGTTGGGTCCACTACTGGAGGACTGAGACACCTGACACTGCCAGACATTGCAATAGAGGGAGGGGAGGGGGAAGAGTAAAGGAAAGAGAGGGAGGGATAGGGGAAGAACACGCATACATACAGTATAGGTTGCACGGGTTGAAAGGTGAAATGGAGTATAAACAATTGAATTAAAAGATTGCACCAACAATATGGTATTCACGTACAATAGCATAGCAACAAATTACATTGCTGTACAAAAAGTAGGTTTCCCTGCCTTGGCCCATTAAGTATTGCAGTGAGTGACAGACTCCATCTGGGCAGGTTGCACTGTATCTGTGCATTGTGTAACAACATGTCAATGAGCGCCATTCTACCCTGGGTTGGTCTAGCGGGATAGCCTGCTAGATGGAGCACAAGTAATGGAGCATGCAGAGGGTGAGGTGTGCACACTCTGCTGTGGACTACCTGACTGCTGCTGGGGGAAGTAGTCTGGGGAAGAGGAGTGGGGGCAGAGGTAAAAGGGGAATCCATATTGTACTGGGAGGAGTACTGCAGGCAATGGTGTGTGTGTGCTTGCACCTCCTGGTGATTGGTAGAGGGAGAGATAATTTGTAATGAAACAAGAATAGTAGTCAATCCAATGCGGAAGAGATTTTGTTCTTCTGAGTATGAAGATGTGGATGAAGCCTTACTGTAGTGGTTTCATGGGACAAGAGACCAAAATGGTCCCGTTTCAGGGCCTCTTTTACTTGCTAAAACCAAGGAGTTTGCCGATAAGCTAGGGAATCTCAGGTTTCAAGGCAGTGCAGGATGGCTAGCTAGACATGAAGTACCATTCAGGTCAGTATCACTTGAAGATTACATGACTGCAGACGAAAATGTTGTTGCAACAGGTGTACGTTCCAACTGAGGACAACATCATTGCCAGTGTCCAATTAACTGACAGCTCTCCACCTGACTTTCAAGAAGAATTTGATGATGACAATGACAATTACGATGAAGAGCTCATACCACCAACTTCCAAAGAGGCAGATTGCTGCTGGAACACTCAGGGCATACGTTTCATGTAAGGAGAATGTCAACACTGCTGTTTTTCGCAACCTATTAGCCACTGATCACACTCTTGCATACGCTCTAGCTAACAGTAAGACTCAAACAGACTTCTTCAGACTGTCTAATGAATTATAAAGGGATAATTATGCATCAATAATCATTATTGTCTACTTTCCATCTTATATTTATGTAACCTTTTATCAATATGACAGCATTTAGTATGTTGCTCTGTTATAGTGAATTTCTCTTGTAAAGAATTTTTCAGTTTCCCTATGAGATTTGTTATAATGAGACTCCACCGTATCTCTCGATCACACATCCGTGGCTTAGAGTCCCATGCATTGAAGTGTACAAGATAATATACGGTGTAGTAAATGTCTCATGTTAGTTACTGTATATCTGTGCTGTATTTGTATTACAGCCTTGGCCAGCTAAATCTATATCCATATTTGTACATAAGTCTCTCATCTCAGGCCATGCCGTGGCCAGATGACTTCTTCAAATTCAATCAGACAGGGGTAGAGGAAATAGGCATGCACTGTATATATACAGCCAGTGCACATGCATGTGTGGTTTTGTGTGTGTGTGGCTATTTAGACATGACATTGTGTACCTGCATTGTAAGTGCATGAGAGAGTGTCCTGCATGTGTAATAATGTGTATAATTATGATATATATATTTGACAACACTGATGTTAGCAGCTGTAGTTGTTGAATTATAATTAATTAATAATGAATCCATGATGCGTCATCCGAGACCTCGACGACGCATCGATATCATGGATGCCACCCAGGAGCCCCTCTCCCACCACAATTTCCGACAAAGAATTGCTGTGGCTGTTCAGCGAGGGAATGCTGCGGCCATACTGGGCTCCATGAGGGGTGTTGACATGGGACTGTAGACTAGACTGTATACTAGGGCATGCAGCCATATTTACATGATCTGTGTAGCTGCTTCTTTTCACTTGTCCATTTGTAAACATTCATTATATCACTAACTAATGGTACACTTTGTCAGAAATGTTAATGCATTATGAATGTGCCTAGCTATAGGCCAGTGTGTGTTCTGCTGGAGTATGTGTGAGCATGCTGGCATGGCATATGGTATGCTACTGTATGTTATGTAGTGTTCTATATGTTCATATAGGTTCTGTGTATATGCATCATATATAAACAATTGGGTTATGTCAGAGTGTGATTGTCTGCTAACATTCAGTGTTGTCTGTTCACCATGCATATAACTGTATAATTATATTGCATAATAATATATTATAAATTTGAAGAAGCCAGACTTCATGACTTGTACAAGTACTGTACATGAATAACAAGGGATTGATGTAGTGAGTTGTCAATGCCAACTCAAGCAGATAACCAGCAGCCATGCAATATGTCCACCACACACACTAACAAATGCCACACAGCACAGATGTGGTGTATGATGTTCCTATAGCTATTGGCTTGCAGGAAAGTGGCACATGCAATGCAATGCTCACTCACATACACCTACACACTAGCCATTCTACACACTGCAAGATGTAGTGTACAATTACCACATTATAGCTAATACAAGGAACATTACTGGTGTCACTTTAAGTCACAGAAATCACACACTTCCCTACTAGTCATGCTAAACAAGTGCTAAAAGGGTAAAACAATAATTATTTCAACACGGAGTACTGCAAACTTACGTAGGTCTAGCTAAGTTCGGCATACACTAACAGTCAAGAACTACTCCTTTACAGGGCAATCCCAAAATTTACTCCTCCTGCACTGAGGCAGCCCAGGTCTTGTGATCCATGATGGTTTGAGCTGTATTACCAGTGAACTGCATGGAGAAGGTGAGAGATCACAAATGAATGAAAGACACAAGCCCAAACAATATGTGTACACACACATCAACATATATGCACGCACGCACACACACACACACACACACACACACACACACACACACACACACACACACACACACTTGCACATGTACAAACACAATGATTACATGTGTATGCACACAATTTAACCCATTAGGGCCCAAAGACGCAAATTTGCATCAAATATTTGTATGCGCTTAAGGCCCAATGACGCAGATTTGCGTCAAGACAAACTTTCCCTTCGTTTGGCTGCCAAGAACGGAGGAATGGTACGAACTTTTCACAGCACGCCTAGTAGTCATTTGGCAATCATTTTGGACTCTCGCTGTCTCTTCTGGTCATTCTCGCGCCGCGCAATCAAGCGCCGAACGTTTTGCGAAAGTACGCACCATTTTGGTGTGTGACCAGAAAGCTACCGGTCCGCGTACCACGTAGCGACAAGAACGAATGCAGTCGGCTGTTGAACAAATAGTCCAGCAGCTAGAGCGGCTCCTGGTTTCATTTCTGGATCACAGAAGTGCCAGCAAGTAAAATACAAGCATTCGTTTACCGTTCTCGTCTTCTTCAGCTGCACACGCTTGCGAAGAATCTAGAGCTGGGCCACAAACACCCAATAGCCTTTCTAAGAAACAGCACCATGGAATGCAACACCCAATGTCAACATTTTGCGCGAGGAAAGCCAGGAAAGCCACGGAAAAGCAAAAGTACGGGGCTTGTACGTAGCCGCCATTTTTAAGTTGGGCTCGCAGTACACGAGCGCAAAGTTTGAAATTGGGTCCTAATGGGTTAATACTACGACAAAAGTACTAAATGTTCAACAAACACAACACTGCTAAGATTGTACTAACACCACCACACAGCCCCCCACACAAAAAGTATAGACATAGCTCAGACAAGGCTTTTATACATAGAATTTACTCAAAGAGGTCACTCCACTGAATCTGCAATGGTGCAATAATGGAGGTGCAATACACAGTAATATTTACACATAGCATTCACAAAATGGTATAGTGTTCCAAATACACTAATTAGACTCTGTACAAGGGCAGATTTATAGTGAAGTTGCACATGGTATCAGTACAAATGCAAATTTGCCTGACTGGTAAGAAATTTTAGTGCTCAGATCCACACAAGTTTGAATGAATGAGTTACAAAGTGAATTAGATGGCACCAAATCATTACAAGTTACATATTAACACCCTTAACAGCATTTTGAGCACAGCACCTTTGTAGGCAAATACAGGGAATGACTCTGGAGTGCACCTTGTGCGTGTGTGTGTGTGTGTGTGTGTGTGTGTGTGTGTTGTAAAGGATACATTGTTTGAATGTACACAGTTTGCACACTGTACACTGTGACATGAGCTGTTGTGGTGTTATGTTGGTGCTACACTACTGCTGGTTGCATGTAATCTGTACACTGCACATGTACTATGTGTGTACTTGAGCTTTGAGTGATAATGAGTACTACTTTATGTAGTCAAGCCTTAGCACATCTGACATCTTTGGGAATCACCACTACACCTGTGGCCTGTGGCTTTAGGGTTCTGGGGAATGTGTGTGTGACTCAATTGAAGGGAAGTCTTCTGTTCCTAGGCTGTCTCCAGCGCACACCCACCTACAGACATGCATACAGACACAACACGCGCATGTACACGCACACACACATTTGTCATTTTGGACTGTTTGCGATTATGTGCACGTGATTAAAGTACGTACATGGGTGCACGTACGCTTTCTGAAGGCGGGCTTTCCTGCTTGTACGTGTGTACAAGCAGGAAAGCCCGCCTTCAGCGAGCGTCCCTGCTCCAGTGCAACGATGACGGCATGCCGGCGCCTGTCTGCCGACGCTAGCATGTTGTGCGACGGTGTGTTGATGTCAGCTGGGCAGTATGCTGGTATCTGCAACATCATGTGTGCATGGCATGTGAGTATGCAGGGGGGAGCATTAAGCAGATCGTACCAGTATTGCTGAGCCGAAAGGCGAGGCAAGTAATCGTGATGCGTTGTCGTCCCCCGTTTGTATATATGTATGTATGTATGTATGTATATATGTATATCCGTCCCAGTCAACCCAAGACACCTAGATTGTGCAATAACCCGGTGCTCTCCGCAAGGGCTCACGACAACAAAACGCTCTACTTGGCCACCATTGGCCACAAAACTGCTCAACACTCCACGACATCACTGCACCCCACGTTCAGGTTGTTGTTAACGTCGCCCATTGCTCCAGCGAGGGCTACACGCCTGTTGGCCATTCTGCCATATTGACTGACGTCATTTGCCCCGCGTGGCCGGAAACACTTTCACAGTTCACTTGGGTGAAGCAATAACGAGCACTGTGTTAGCACAGCACGGACTGGCTTCCCTGCGCAGCTCCAAATAGGTAGGTGTCGATTGCCCAGCTGCCATCCAGTGCTTCGTCTGGCTTGCTATCCCTTCTTTCTGACAGCCAGTGAAAGCAGATTACAGTTCTATTGCCCAAAATGTACTTGCCCTGGCCAAGTTATGCACTGTACATTACTGAAATAGCTAGCAATATACATTTCTAGCGAGGCTGGTTGCATTTTAATGTATGCCCTAGTATAGCATGGAGTGCCAGCAAGTGGAGAACAAGCCAGTGCACATAGTAAGGGAAAATGCTATGCCTGCAATTTAGTGTATGTAATAACTGGCTAAAGGCATGCATGTGCATGGTGGTGATTTATGTACGTACTGAGGATGAGGCTGTGCGCCGATATAGTGTATGTAGATTGTCTGTCGGAAAGAGCATGTGTAATTCCTTAAATTAGTCACATTGGCATGCACCGACGCTAACAGGAAGTGACGTCACATTCTTGTGGCGGAATATAATACTGTACGTTGTCAAGGGCTGCAAGAGTGGTCAAAAATGGCGTCTCGGCCCGCCAAAAAATAAGGAAGCGCGCTCTTCAGCACCCCTCTAAGCTCGCATCCTTTCACTTCCTTAACTGGCATGGTTCGCATCAAGTCCGCCAATGACCGATAGTGTAAGGGGCCGGTTGATAGTTGTAGAAGTGGCATGTCGGCCCACGGAGCACAGACGAAGGACATCTCGTTATTCGACCGCAAGGTAGCTAGGCGAACGGCACCCCTCTAGGAACCTGGCCCCGAGTCCCTCAACTGGCACGGAGCATCTTGAGCCGATTCCTTGCAAGGCACTGATTTTATGAGGTAACAAACAAACATAAAAATCCGATATTCAGTGCATTATAGTAAGATGCTTGTGCATCTGTGTACCTGTATGTGTTTGTGCCACTTGTGTATCTGTGTATGTATGCTGTCAGATACCTTTATGTGCGTGTGCACCCATTACACATGGTCAGAGTTGTCTCTTCCCCTCTTTGGCTGAAAAGGAGGCTCATCTCTAGCACTGCGTTTGCCCTTTCTAATACCTGCTGCAAGGGAACATGTAGCAAGCATAGCAAATGACACAATCTCCAAAATCGTTGAAGACTTAGATACCTACTTTAGTTGCACTTCAGTAAAAGGGCCCACATGTGCAGTGTACAATAGATATAAGTGGGACTGGCCAACTTGCACGTTGGAATCATGTGACATTCACATGTTACGCATTTGGCATTTTTAGCCAAATTGAACAGTTTTGATCTAAATGGTTCCTCGTAGGTCATTGGGTTAAACTATGATAGAAAAGGCCGAATTGTATGTATCTGTGCTTTATAAATAAGTCGAGCAGAATGATCTGGCCTAGTTTTAACCTAGATGGCACCCTATAATACAATGGTGTTAGTGAATACTACAATAGCAGAATGCATGAATTAAGTCAACCCTCCAACTCAACAGTGCACTTCACTTACCTGCTGCCACTTCCATTACTTCAGTATCTGGTACTGTCCCAGGACCACTTATCTCCCCCACCTCAAGAAGGGGAGGTGAAGGGTCATTTGAGGAGCAGTGGGGCTGCATTAAGGAGGAGGGGATGGACAGGTGGAAGGTGAAGAAATAACCATATCTTTAAATTCTTCCATTATTGAATCAAATCAGCAATCACATGTTACATTGCATTAGTAATCTTATTGGTCACTTGTTCCAAACACCTTTAGGAATGCAGTGAAGGTGTAGCCAGATGTGCCGTGACCCCTTCCACTAATGGAGAAGGTCAGGTACTGCTGTATACATTGATCTGCGCACAGCGCAATTATAGTTTTGCTCCAATTAGATTGCGGAACAGTTCATTATTACCTACATTTGTGCTAATTAGAGTCTACATGTAATGGTATCACCAGCGAAGGTGATCAAAACAGCAGCGCCTGCTGCTGTTCAGCACCCAGGTTATGCACATTTGAAGTCTGAGCAGTTGCCGGTTATATGTCTGGCGTAACTTCTGGCCAAAATGTCTGCACTGTTTTGCCAACTGGTTTTTGGGGAAAGCCTGTGCTTAATTCACATGTCATCCTGCTCAAATTGCATCTGTGCTGTGTCCATGTCATTGCATCAACCACTGTAGGATTGTCTTTCACAGACATAGCCAGCCACGAATGGAAGCTGTGCAGCTTACTATATCTGTTCAAACAATATGTAAGTATATGGAGCATGCTCACGCAATGACACAAAACACATTTCATCTGCCATACCTTAAGTGCTATAATTTTCGCGGGGTTCGTAAATTTATAAATTGTTAGCAATCATTACGGTACATATATCGTGGCTTACTGTAAACTGAGATGTTAAAAGATTCATAATCATCATCATCACTACCCAAACGGTTTTGTCTCCTTGGCAGGAGGTAGCCCAGAAGTGCACATAGACACATGCCTATAAGTATATAGAAACATATGTCATAATATTAACATAGCAGCTACTACATACAAATTAAGGGGAGTTTATTGGAAAGTTTATAACGCCCTTTCCTGGGTCATCCCCGTAGTCTCCTGCTTCTCGCTTCGTCCATCCACACTTTCCTCACCAATCTGACCTCGCTCATTGCCTCCCATTTATCCTTACAATTCATTTGCTTTTCCTTCACTACATATGTGTAACACTTCTTCTAGTCCGAGTGCCTTCCTCACTTGCTTATTTCTTACTCTGTCCATCCTTGTCACACCTTCTACCTTTCTCAGCCACATTATCTCAAAGGTTTGCAGCTTGCTTTCATGGCTTTCTGTATTGTCCATGTCCCACACCCGTAAAGTAACATGGGCACCACCATAGCATCAAATACTTTCATTTTATTTACTTCTGCATTTCTCTTTTCAAAATTTCATGAATGGCTGCTAATCCGTGAAAACCGTGAACGTTAAACCTCGCGAAACATAAATCACATTCAGTAATTGCATTACTGACTGACAGGTCAATGTATGCAATAGTACTGACCCTTCCCTTTGTGAGGAGGGATCAAGTGACACCTGACTAGTGAAGGTGGTGACAAGATACCACATCTTCTTAGTAGCACAGACCTGAACACTTGGGTTTGCATGGCTTCTACATGAGTCCATGGACACAGAAGTGGCACCAGCACATCTGTCACCTGTGAGGTAGTGTAGGCAGAGAGGGAGGAAACAACAGGTGGACACTAAAGCAGTGCGTGAGGAACAAATATGTTGTGTGTGCTATGAGTTGTGCATGCTATAGCCTTGCATGGCCATGCATGCCCTTTCAGGGCCGTAGCACCCAGTCCGGCTGGTCCGGCCATGGCCAGACTGGTTTTTGCAGCTGGAACAAAATTTCTAAATATTGAAGATATGCATTTTAAACACACTTTCAACTTGGGGGGGGGGGGGGGGAGGGGGGACTGGCCTAAGGTTAAACAACGTTCTAAAAGCAGAGTGGTCTTGTTACAGTGCTGCAGGACTTAGCTTGACCAAGGAATAGCCAGATACTTAGTCCTCTAACCAACCTTAACGGCAGCAGCCATTTTACGGATGTCGCATGACGTTTTCGACGTTTTCATGACGCATAAAATGGTGTGTAATCGATCGCTGTGTTTTGATGGTGCCTTCTAGCCGAGGAAAGGAGAGATTTGTGCTGCCTAGCATCGGAGAGACAGCCAAAAACCAGTAGATTTCGATTTTTAATGCGCTGTCTTCTTAGTTCAATGCATTGTATTACCTGTTACACGGCACTTGATCGCCTTTCCTGCTGTAAGTGCCTGTTTGTCTATGTTACATTTTATCATACTCATTGGAGAGTTGATGGGCCTAGAATTGCCCCAAAAGTACTCACAAAACATCTAGATTTATGAATTTTCCAGGGAGGCATGCCCCCAGACCCCCTACCTTGCATCGTGTCATCTATGGCCTGACCGGTTTTTATCTTGGCGCTACAGCCCTGCCTTTCCTCTGCTTCCATTCTTGTGCAGTCAATTTAAGCAAACATTGCATAATAAACAGCACAAGCAGAAGACATGCCTACAGTACATGACACAAGCACAGACTGTTTTATCAGCTTCTGTTCCTTGTCAAGGGGAGCTAGGTGTATGGGAAACTGTGTTCAATCAAACTGCTATATACAACATTTTCTGTATTTTGTGTATCAAGTGTGGAAGTAATAGTGCAATGTTAATAAGGACTTGTGTAGGGTGGGGTGTGTACAATGAAAGTTGGCAAATGGGTGATTTCCACCAAGGAGGCAACTACCTCCTACCTCATGGGAATCTATCTAAGGGATTTAAAGGTTGGGACAGTATTTAGATGAGGACAGTAGAGACACAATGCAAACAGTCGGTCAACCAGAGACACACAGCAGGAAAGTATGGTTATCAAATTTAGGAATGTGCTCAATAAAAACGTCTACTCCTAATTTAATGTATTAATGCACTACGGCGAAACTAGCCAAACGGCAACACCAAAGAACAATTGAAGGCCATGGATAGGCTTTATTCTATATATTGAAGACGGCAGCACAGCCAAAGTCAGCCAGGAGTAGCCATATAAGAGCCATATAAGAGAAAAGCATCAGAGGCTGCTCTTACCCCATATGTCCTTATGTTTGTGACGTCTATTTAGGAATGTGCAAGATAAAAATTATTGGCGTGCTTCAGCAAAATTAGCCAAACGGCAATGGCAAAGAACAATTAAAGGCCATAGATAGGCTTCTTTGGATGTATTGGAGACGGCAGCGCACCAAAAGCAACCTGAAATACGCGTACGAGAAAAGCATCATAGGCTGCTCATACCCCATTTGTTCTTTTTATATTATTCTTACTAACCTTCGGCAGGCTTCCCTGCTCCGGCGCGTCCACGACGGCATGATGGTGTCTGTCTGCCAACCCCAGCATGTTGTGTGACAGTGTGTTGATGTCAGCTGGGCAGTATGCTGGTATCTGCAACGCCATGTGGGCATGGCATGTGAGTATGCATGGGGCAGCATTACTCAGATTGTACCATAGCATGGAGTGCCAGCAAGTGGAGTGCATGCCAGTTTCCTTAAATTAGTAACATTGGCGTGCACCAACGCCAACAGGATGTGACGTCACATTCTTATGGCAGAATGAAATGTGACTGTATGTTGTCAAGGGCTGCATAAGTACTCAAAAATGGTGTCTCGGCCTGTGGAAGAAAAGGAAGCGTGCTCTTCGGATGCAGGACAGCTAGGTGAACGGCACCCCTCTAAGCTCATGTACCCCCACTCCCTTAACTGGCATGACTCATATCAAGTCCGCCAATGACCGGTAGTGAAAGGGCCAGTACATAATTTGATAAATGGCGTGTCAGCCCACGGAGAACTGACAAAGGACATCCTGCTCTTCGGCCGCAATGCAGCTAGGTGAACTGCACCCCTCTAAGAACACGCCCATCCCGTTCCTCAACTGGCATGGAGCGTCTCGAGCCGATTCCCTGCAAGGTGCCAATTTTATGACTGAACAAACAAAATGGAGAGATGGAAGGAGTACTTCTCAGGGTTACTACAGGCGGGGGGCAGGAAAACGAGAGCCCAAAGAAAGCTGCAGGTTCATGCCCAATGTATGAAGAAGACAGCATTGGTATTGAGGAAGTTCTGGAAGCCATAGCAAAGTTGAAGAGTGGAAAGGCCCCAGGTGTATGTGGAATTGATGCAGAAATGCTGAAAGCAGGAGGCATGGTGGCAGCTGAGTGGTTACACAGAGTCATAGAGGTAGCATGGGCAAAGGGAGAAGTGGCGAACGATTGGAAGAAAGCAGTTATTGTACCACTGCACAAGAAGGGCAGTAAGATGGTGTGTAGCAACTACAGAGGGATAAGCCTGCTCAGTAAACCCAACAAAGTGTATGCACGAATCCTGGACAGCTGAGTGAGAAGCAAAACGGAAAGTAAGGTATTGGAAGTGCAAGGGGCCTTTAGGCGAGGAAGAAGTTGTGTAGATCAAATCTTTACAATCAGGCAACTAAGCGAGAAAGTGCTTGAGAAGAACAAACAGATGGTGATAGCGTGCATAGATCTGGAGAAAGCATACGATAAGGTCTGCAGAGTCAGGTTATGGCAGGTGCTGGAGCGCTATGGAATTCAGGGAGGTCTAATGACAGCAATCAGGTCCATGTACCTAGGGAGCCAAGCATGTGTCCGTGCTAGTGGGAAAATGTCAGGATGGTTCCCCATTACCCAGGGAGTGAGGCAGGGGTGTGTGATGTCACCATGGTTATTTAATGTGTTCATGGATGGAATAATAAGAGAAGTGAAAGAGAACCTACAGGGTGGGGTGCAGCTAACAACTACCAACGTACAGATGCTACTATTTGCAGATGATGTGGTGATGGTGACTGAGAAGAAGGACGACATGCAGAGTAACTTGGATGAGATGAAGAAAGTGATGGAGAAATGGGGAATGAAGATGCATTAGGGAAAAACGAAAGTGATGATGGTAAGCAGGGCAGTAGAGGAATGTAAATTGAGCATCGAGGGTGAAGATATCGAAGATGTTAAGAAGCTGAAGTACCTAGGAGCAATGATCAGTGCAGATGGGATGTGTGATGAAGAAATTGAACAGAGGGTTGGGGCAGCAGCAAAAGTGGTAGGAGCAATGAGAAAGGAGGTGCTGGAGAGAAGAGAGCTACTGAAGAAAACTAAGCTGAGGGTGTTCAATGCTATGGTGGTGCCCACACTCACCTATGGCTATGAGACATGGACTATGCAGAAGTGACACGAGGGTAAGATACAGGCATGTGAAATGATGTTCCTAAGAAGAGCGGAGGGTGTGACAAGGATGGACAGGGTGAGAAATGAAGCGGTGAGGACATCTCTTGGACAGGAAGCAGTGTTGGACATTGTGAAGGAGAAGCAAAGAAGGTGGAAGGTGAAAGTGGAGGAGATGGATGGGGATCGATTGGTGAAGCAAGTATATGAAGAAGAAATGACGGGAAAGAGACTGAGGGGAAGACCAAGGAAGCGATGGACTGATAATTTTAACTAATCCGTTAGAACTTTGACTATAGAACATTACTATTCCAGACATATACTATGTTACCTATTGTACATTAGGCTACCTCCTGCAGAGGAGACATTGCCATTATGAATGATGATGATGATGTTGATGACAAACAAAAATAAGAATCCAGGATCTGGTGCATTATAGTAAGATACTGATTATTCTCCTTCCCACAGAATTATTGCGCACTCCTAGCACACAACATAGGCACCTATTGACCCCATTTTCTAAGACTACTTACATGCATATGTGAAGGACTAGGATCCGAGTGCTGGTGGCAATCCAATAAGTACAGCGCTGGAGCGAGTTGGAAATTGGTCTTCCCCGTGTATTAAAGATACCCTGATGCCACCATTTTGTTGTGCTGGTACGTATACCATTACGGTAACACAGTAGCTGGTTAATCTAGCTATATAGAGTGGCATAACTGTGCATATATATCATATAATATCATACACAATACAAATTATTGTAAGTAACCGCCAGAAATAATAAATCAATAAACACTAGTCAATACACATAATTATACACACATACACACAATATCATAGCAGTGTTTTGCCCATGCAGAAAATATTTCAATAAGGGTACACTAGGTCACAAGCCATGTAAGGAGTGGCTAATGGATGGTTGGGCATGGGAGAACTGCCCATGTCTTGTGCACATTGCAGTACCTCAATACAAGGAAAGCTTCTTAAAATTAAACGGTGTGTAGTGCATGCAAATGCTATTGCCCACACCATATGACTAGTAGTAACTTTCATTGTGGGTACAGTGCCATGGTAATAGCCTCAAGGAAGGTTAAGAGAGCAAGAAGGGTTATGCACACTTCAAAAACAGCCTAGGGTGAACATCTACACAGACACACACACAAGCACACATACAAACATACACGCATGCATGCACATACAAGCTACACACACACACACACAAACACATGCACACGCGCGTGCGTGCACACACACATGCACACAACAATGCATCCCACCAACCAACCTATTCTTGCCAAGTCATCCATCATTGTCCTGCCAAGCTGTTGCATCCTTGGACAACCTTGTGCATCTAAGGCCCATTTACACCATTCCTTCAGAGTCTCAAATGTGCCATATTTGATCAAATAGTCATACAAAATCTCCTTGGCCACATCATCACTGCCGGCATTATTCAAGGCTGTTTCAGCATCTTCTGAAATTACTCCTTTACGTTTCAGTTTGAGCACATTGTACTTGGCATTCACAGTCTCGAAGAATTCAGTCTCATAAGTCTTGAGAATGCCATTGATTGTGAGCGACAAGGCTGCATTGAAAGATAAGAACAAAATTCGCAACCTGCAACCATGTGCACTGAGGATTAAAGTATGAGATACACAGAACCTCATCAGAGACTGACACTCCCACAGCTAAGCAAGCAATCAACCTGCCAAGTGTAAAATTCTCACATTCGTGAGACATCCAACCATCATCACCACTGTCAAGTCACAGCACTCATCTAACAGGCAGGCTTCATGGTGCTGACATTTAATACAACAGTTTTCATCATGCACACCAGATGAATTTGTTGTACGTACTTCGTGATCAGACCAGGGTAAAGAAGCATGACCGTAGGGAAAGTTATCAAATAGCAGCAACAATACAATGTCAATCAGTTTGAGTTTAACTACAGTATAACAGTGGACAACAGTGGATGATGTGGCTAGTCCATAGAGAAATGCTAACTCCCTATGGACTGACCATGTGCTGTGTGTACTAGTCTGTGGCTCATGAAATATTATATCATAGTCATGTAAGTGTTTGCAATACTACATCACAACATCACTACATCACAACTGTGACAGTATAGTATTACTGTATATACAGTACTTTTTGGGTCGGTTGTCCCGACCGGATGGTTGCAATCAGTTATCGGTTATTAATTATCGACCTAGTGACGTCGTTTTTATGTGACCTTTAGTATACACAATTCTGTTGGCAGACGGTGTGCAGGAGATTCAGAGTATGTGGTGAAGGCAGGTGACTGGAATCACTGACTGGTAGTGATTTGACAGCTTTCTCAGTGGTCTGGAATGCAGGTTACAGAAAAGCGTTGCATGCGATTGGTGCGAGTCTGTTTAGCCCCATGCTGTCTGTTCACTCATCGTGGTGGCGTTTTTATCTTGGTACAGAAATGTCCTCACCATTCTTAGCCTTAAATCGCCCAAATACGCTTTATTTCAGTCTTCCTCCATCCAAACACTGCAGCTTCAACTAGTTTGTAGCCTCCATAATGACATCACCAGGTCGATAACTGATAACTGAATGGGACAACCAACCCAAAAAGTACTGTAAGTGCTTGAAGTTAAAAAGTTTACATGTGACTGAGTGAAAGAAACATTGTTTCACTGTATACAACACAAACTGTGCTCACCCATCCTTCTACTTTCCTCCACAGGAGTAGGTAGTGTAACTAATCTGTCACCTGCAACAATTGATTAATCACAATTAATACAGTGTTTACCTTGAGTAACTACGCTAGACACACCCGATGGTCAGATGACAACCCATAAATATATTCATCATGGTTAATACCCATACTGATGTATTGGTCTAACTACAAAAAGTGATCATTAGTTACCCATATGCTGTGGTACCCAAGTCTCTACAGCTAACAGCAGAAAGTACCTATCTTATAGTCTAGAACTAGATATTAGACTATTTTCTGATAGCAGAACAATACCTCCAGAAAGGCTTCGTGGAGTATGGAGGTACAAGATGCAGTTAGGGCAAAGAAGATAGTATACAGAAAATAGCTGAGTCAACAGTTCAAGGAAGCAAAGCTAGCCTACTATGAGGCCAAGGAGGAGGCGAAGTGCAAAGTCAGGAAGGCCAAGAATGAGGAGTGGATTAGGTTGGAAAAAGAAATGGAGAGGGATGCCAATGGAATGCAGAAGAGGTTTTGGTCAAAGAAGAAGACTAAAGAGGTGACAACCACATCAAGGGACTAGACAGAGAGTTATGATCTGGAGAGGAGGCACTGATCAGATGGAGGGAACATTTTGAGAAACTCCTCAAAGGTAATGCAGGAAGTGGAGAAGAGATTAGAATAAACGGAAGGGAGGTACAGGGTGAAGAGGAAGAGATCTGTGTGGATAAATTGAGGAGGACAGTGAAGAAGATGAAAATTGGGAAAGCAGGTGGGTTATGTGGTATTCAGGTTGAGATGGTGAAGGCTGGAGGCTACACAATGGTGCAGTGGTTTAAGGAGTTTTTTAATGTGGTTTAGAGAAGTGGAAAGATCCCTCAAGAGTGGAGGGAGGCTACAATCATACCTATTTATAAGAAAGGGTGTAGGACAGAGTGTGGTAATTACAGAGGACATTGATGTGATGGGGAAGATTTTTGCTAGGCTTGTCAGTGATAGATTGAATGCAGGGGTTGGAAATAAGCATGAAGTGTGTAATGTCAAAGTTAAGGATGAAAGACTGGAACAAGTAAAGGAAATGAGGTACCTTGGGACAGTGATCAGTAGTGATGGGTGTATGGACAGTGAAGTGGAGCAGAGAGTAGAAATGGTATCCAGGATGGCTGGGGGCAATTGGAAGCACAGTGCTGGGAAGAAAGGAATCGGCAAAGGGGACAAAATTGAGGGTGGTTAATGCTACGGTGATTCACACATTGACTTTTGGGTGTGAAGCATAGGTGTTGCAAGCTAGATATAAGGGAAGAACACAGGCTATGCAAATGAGAGTGTTAAGATAGATAGAGGGGGTGTCAAGGTTAGACAGAATAAGGAACATGGATCCTAGGGGCAGATTGAGGCAGGAAGAAGTTATGGATCTGGTAAATAGACTGCAGTAGAAGTGGAAGCAAAGATTAGAGGAGATGAGCAGTGATAGAGTGACGAAGGTAGTGTATGATGGTGAGGTTCCAGGAACATATGGTAGTTATACCTGGAAACCACTAATTATTATTATTAGTAGTAGCATATAGTGGTATTATTATTCCACAGCAGAAATAAAAACATTGTTAATGATATATTATTAGTGCTGCAATCAGTCTTCGTTTGCCATTTCCCTCCACCTTGCTCTGTCAGCGGCCGTGCATCGAAGCAGTTCTAAGTAATTGGTGTTGCGAAGGATCAGGTCTCTGTGTTTCATGTCAGCCTTAAGGATGTCCAGGAGATTGGTTGTATCCCATGCCTGCCACTGTATGTTTTGGCACCTTCCACAGCATACTGTAGTGCGTTTCGTGCTGGAGCACTTTGGTCCATGCGCAGCACATGACCTAGCATGTTCCATCTAGCTTCTGCTACCATCTCAGATAGGGGACTAGTGTTGCATCGCCTGTTAAGGGCATCGTTAGAGATCGTGCTGTGTGGCCAGTGGATGCCAAGAATGGATTGTAGGTGATGTCTGTGGCAGGCATCGAGTTTGTTCAGGATGGTCTTCGGTGCAGCCCAGCTGCTGCAGTTGTACAGCATGGTGGACACACATAAGGCTTGGTATACTTGAAGTCATTTCTGCAGTGGAATCTTAGGCCCTCTCAACCAAATAGACCAGAAAGAATGGAAAGATAAATTACCAAGCACACAAAGATGCATAATGTCTTTAGAACTGCACAGCATGGATCCCAGAGACTTGCTGCTGCGCCATGACACGTTTCCGTGGCTGCACCTTGATCGCCCACTTCTTCAGCATCCGCAATGTCCTTCAAACGGCGCACAAGCTAATTTTGGCTGAGGCTATCCACATATACCCACATGTGTGACTTCAAATGGCCAAACGACGACGTTGCTAAGCAATTAAACTGTCACTGAAAATTGGTCCTGAAAATTGGTCCTAGGACCAAATTTTCAGACACAATAATGGTCCCTAGACCAGAATTATCTGAATCATAGGTCCTAGCCTGAGAATGTGGTCCCTTTAAGCACAGGTATGTATGAGGACAAGGTAGACTATGATATTACTTAAGTCGCTATTGACCAATTACTTTGACTGAGGCGTAGAGCAATGCGAAGAGCTCCAGTTTGTAGAGCAATGGGAAGGAGTCCACAGATAGCTTCTTATAATGGCAAAATCTGCCTGTTTCAGCAGGCTTAGATTATGTCATCCGAAAATGGCATCTGCCCCCTTTAGCCATGCGCCACATTGGGTGTCCATGCCACACCGTCTGTCTTCCACACCACGAACTGCGTCGCCTTCAAACCTGCAAAGGAATACAGCCAGGCAAAAGTAGGGCAATCTGGTGCTAGAAGCGTTTTCATGGTCCCTTTGGCTCGTGCGCTACTACTGTCAGAGAAGAAGACAAAACATGAGAAAAGCCAGGTGCGCTTTCTACACAAAGTTGCCCTGTTGCTCACAACCAAAGTTAGCCATGTGCACTGCTCAGTCCTCATGGGAAGCTGTCATTTGTCGGTTTTCAGTCCTGATTAGGAGTAGTGCAACTTTACCATAGTATTATAGCATACAAACAACCCCTGCAATCCCTACATTAGATAGCAATGCCGTGCTGTCTGATAAATTAGTCCACCCACATCTTGTAAACATACAAACAGACTACATTTATTGATATGCCCATCAGTGCCAATCTGGATTGAAAATGTGAATGAGATAGCCATTCTGACTGGTCACTGGACCATGTTGATTTACCCTCTCTCAGTTAACTGGCTCTGCTACAGTTATTTGGTAAATGTTGCTGTTCTGACAGATTGCCCTTTCCACTTTAGGTTCTTTCAGTGTGGCTGACTGCACTAAAATCTAAGTTGTGGCAGTATAAGTGAAGGAAATGTTGTCTGTAAGAGAAACATGACAGATGTATGGGAATTGCTGTGTTCACAACTATGTGACTATTATCATGCCTGTGGGAAGAAATGGACGACAGAAACTGAGCTATGGTAAGCCCAATAACAATCAATAATAACCAAAATAACCAAAACAAAGATTAAATACATTCAATAGCCTTCTTCAGGTGATATGAGTATCACACTGTATGGTTGCTATTCCAATGGGAGACATGTGACATGTTCCTCATGCTGAAATTACGTACAGTAAGTTGATGTTCCAGGCCTGTGTTTGGTGAATTGAAGCTCAGAGCATAGTCCTAGTAGTAAGTAATTCCAGGCAAATTGCAACATTCCTAAACTTTCATTTGGAATCTAGTAGTCCAGCATCACATATATAGTACAATCACACCCACTGCCCATTGAGCTGCTCACTTGGAACCTTTACTGTGAAAGACATAAAGTCAGTGGATGAGCAGAGCATGGAAACCTTCAGTGATGTGTTCACATCTTGTTTCACGGATGGATTGTTGTACCTCAGATCACTATGAACACAGGGAGGATATTCCTCGCGATCAATCATTCCTTTTAAGTTACACTGTTGCTGTTTCCATGGGAACCAAGATAGCACCTTCTTGAATACTGAAGACAGTCTATGGTATTCCTTGTGCACTGGATCATGTACCTCATGCAGCAGAACCTGCAAAAGTGAAAGCCAGCAGAAACACACGCATGCAGAAAATCATTGCATTTGATGAAACCTTGCTCAGTCTCCCTTGTACATAGAAACAACTGATAGAATGCTTTGCATTGCTGGAAACCTACATAAGATTTTCCTTGACATTCTATTTTCCAGCCATCTCCACTGCTAGGTACAAATCGTGCTCTAACACCATCTTCGCGGTCATTCAATGTGACAACTTGTGAAGGTGCAAATCCCTCTTTCTGCCAACCTTTGGACTCAACACAAGTTTCCATTACCTGAGCAAGAAGTTAAGTAGGTACACTACACTGTACTGTACATATGAAGAATACTGCATGTATACGCAAACACCCACATGAAAAACAAATCATTTTACTCAATAATACGTACAATTGAATGGTTTCAATTGCACAGATGTAAACTACTGAAACAGAATGATAAATTATTAAGAAATGGTTCTAAATGGTTCTGTGATAATATTACATACAAAATTGGTAGGTGTGGGTCTGCCATGCTAGGTGTAATTGTTGGCAGAGGTATGTGGATCCAGGGAAGATGGTGTTGGGGGCAATTGTACCTTCTTTCAGGTACCAACAGAAGTTCTATTTCCTTGAATACTGTCCAATAGTTGATTTTGTCAGAGAATCGTAGCTTCATCCATAGCAATCATAGCTTGATTTAGTAACCTACTGCCCTAACAGCTCATGCAAGGATTAGGTGCTATATCATAATAACATCACACATTGATTATTATGCAAGAGTGTTATACCATATCTAATCAGTGACATTGGCTCCCTAATTGTTTGGCACCCGCCTAAATAGGGTTGGATCATACTCGAATTCTTGACTAAAAATGGTTGCCCCTTATTGTTCATCTCTGACCTCTAATAAGTCATCATCTGCTGCAGAGTCTAATGAATCGTCAGCTGCTTCGTTCTAATGAATCGTTAGCTGTTGCCATTTCGTATTGTCAAGGTTTTGTTTGTTTTTTTGCCGATATGGACATTGAAGAAGGCTTCAATTTCCAGCAACACTCAAACCTCCCACTCTTCCTGGCAATCAAACTCCAAACTGATGGCCACCAGTGACTCTGTCCCTGTCAGAAATGTCTTCGAACAGCGACTCTGACTGGCAATTCAGCAACGAGTTTTTTGTTTCCTATTATTCCGTCGCGCACTCTAATTAGTCATCATAATTTCCAAATGTTCCGTTGTGCTTCCAGTCGCAATCCATATATTCCTAAGTGCCGACTTGGATCTGTGTTTTATTCTGCCAAAATATTAGGGACAATACTGCAATATGTCCTGATTCATTTTTATCGCTTTGAGGTGTGAATATCAGTCTAAGGGAAAATCAGTGAAAGAAGAGACAGAAATGACAACGTGAAGGATTAGCAAAGAGTATGGACATAGTAACCGTCATGTATTTTGAGTTTAAACAAGTATTTCGAGTTAAAAAACTCGTGGGGCGCCAGGGCGCCCCTGAACCTCGAACTACTTGCTAGCAATTTTCCCATGTACGTTCAGTAAATCAGATAGTTGGGGGTACAGTATTGTTGTTGGCCTGAAAGATACATCAAGACACACTAGACCGTTGGGTTTGCAAGAGTTTCAAGTCTCCAGAGCAGCCAGTCATATCCAGTGAAAGCATCCCTACCAAACTGTCAAATGTTTGCCTACTGCTTTTTGATCTATATGACATTCTAAATGAGCAATTGTTACTTTGTGCCTGGAGGAGGAGTGTGCTGGCTAAAAGGCTACCCTATGATGACTATATGAGCGAATCATGGCTATAATTATGTGTCATGACTCGCTGGTCCTCCATTATTGGCCTACGGGTCACTAGACTTCTGTTGTATTTAGGGCTGTACCTCGCAGAAAAACAGTTAAGTAAGCTTCCTACCACAATAATATTACTTAAACATCTTCTAGAAACACTTTGCGTTCTTTGGATACACGGCTAAATCTAAAGAGAATGGTTTTGAGCCTAGCAAACAGAAAGCGTCGAGCGCGCGGCCATTTTACAATGTCCGTCAGTGATAATTGGAGCTGTCTCTCGCAGAAGAGACGTTCCTTAGGCTTTTTATTATTAGTATCACTCTATTAACACATCTTTATGACCACATTTCGTTCGATTCAAACACGACGAAACGTCATTAGAGAGGGTTTAAAGCTTTGTAAAGAACAACGTGAGCGCCGCCATTTGCAAAATGACAGAAATATATATATATATATATATATATATATATATATACGAACATGAAGCCATACGAAGACCTAAATCTGAAAACAATATAGGGGCGCCGAAGGCGCCCCAAAAACTCGTGGAGTGCCGAACTACTTGCCCAATTGTTATTGTAAGGTAACTAATTAATCATTCCATTTAGCATCACCTCAGCATTAGTTAGGTGTCCCCAGGAGCACACACACACACACACACACACACACACACACACACACACACACGCATGCACGCACTTGCACCCCCCCCACACACACAGAGAGAGAGAGTGCGGTAGACAGAAAGCATTAGCTAGCAAGCTAGCGATGTGTGTTGCAAATAGGGGGGAACATTCGATGCATGTTACCTGTCCATAGTGTAACTTCAATTCCTCTGAGAGTGCTAACCTTTGCACACTTTGGTGCCATGTTTTCCTGAAGTGTGCTGCTGTTCCGCCATCTCAATGAATGCTACAATTCCAAGTCTTCTTGATATTTGGAGCTACATCTCACAGGAGAGCCATTCAATAGGCTTCTTACTAGCATTACCGTGCAAACACATACCTATATCCTAATTTCACTTGATAGAGAGACGGCAAATTGCAAACAAAGATGATTGTGAGCCTTGTAATACATAAGCTTCAAGCACGGCCATCTTTAAATGCCTGAAACGAACATGAAGCCATACGAATACCTAGTGAAAACATTATAGGGGTGCGATGATTCGGTAGAGGCTCATAGCTGCGATTGTAGATTTAGCAAATAATTAGATGAGCAATACTGCAGCTTGAAGAAAGGAGGGTCGCAGGACGTTTCGGCTCGAGAGCCTTTGTCAACTGCTCTCGAGCCGAAACGTCCTGCGACCCTCCTTTCTTCAAGCTGCAGTATTGCTCATCTAATTATTTGCTAAATTATAGGGGTGCCCCACCTCCTTAACAGAATTTCTCTGGGTGAGGAAGCCCCATTTTCAAATTACAGAATGCACTAAAGGGTGGGAATGTTTTGAAAGATTACAGAATGATTCCTTTTACAGGTGTTATTGAGATGACCTCAATAGCTATACAAGTTTTGTCTGCTCTATAAAGCAGACCCTACCCAAAAACACACCACAGATTGGACAAATTGCTCGATCAAACAGAATGGAAACAGAAAGAAACATTAGCATTACATTGCCACTTACTGTATATAGTTACACAGCTTAATGCACACCACAAATATTGGTGAATGGGCATACCTCACTCCATGAACTGTGATCATAAGTGATGTACAGACGAAAGGATGTAACTTCTATAGTCTGTTTCTTCTTCAAAAGATGAACTCTGCAATTGACTGGATACGGGAGGTGCCCTGTGTTCTCTACAGCAACAATTACACAGCAAAGATCTTCTCTCAATTCCAGAACTGCAAACTGTTCATCGTCTAAGAATGAGCCATGACTGTATTTCATAAAGGGAAACATCGCATTATTGTCTGCCACATGAGGTGCCTTGAGGAAGGTCATAGTCTTGTCTCGACCCTTTCCAGCATACCAGTGGTTGAGGTGGAGAATCAAAGGTTTTGTCACCAGGGATGTATCATAGTCAATATACAGAACTGGGCTGACTATATCACAGTTATCTGGAATGGAAAATGGCCCATCCAGGAGAATAGCATATCTGACTTGCAGCTCCTGACCTTCAGGAATAGCACCACTGGGTATGACAAGCTTGGCTGATTGTTCCTTTCCTGGTCCAAGAGTCAC
>OZ025871.1:5220712-5420712 GCA_964019415.1 Ianthella basta | reverse complement strand
TGATCACAGCAACTTTTCCTCCCTCACTGCATTTATATGATAATGCTACAATTAGCTAGGTAACTCACTGCTAAAATGTTTCTCACTTTTGGGTACCATAAATTTCTGAATGCAACTAAAGTGATAGTGTGACAAGTGGTGCAAGGACAATGTTACCTAGTCTATGAAAACAGGCCCTCATTGGATTGAATCCATGCAGTATTGGCCCGGAGCTTAGCATGTTGCAATGAAAGTTTATGAGCTTCGAGTGCAGTATTGACTTCAATAGGATACAGAACGTTTCGATCCATGGATCGTGACCACGCAGTAATGAACCTCTACAGTATCAGCTTAGCATGTGTAGTATGAAGCCATTCAGCTACTGACATGGGTTAATTGTTTTACACCTGGAAAAAGTGGAACTGGAACTGTCTCATGTGACTGTAGGGGTTGAAGTATCTATGCTTGGCTTGCAACATGTGGAACTGAGTGTGCCCACTGTGACAAGTCAGCACATGGAATTAATTTGTGGTTAGTTGTGTAACAGTAAAACAATAAAACTGTGCCTGTGACATGTCTTCTGAGCTGTGCAAGTTGAGTGGCTTCTAACAGCCCCTGGAACGGTAGAACTGTGTGTGTGATGTGTCTGCTGAGTTGTGCAAGGGGTGTGGCATTTAACAGCCCCTGGAACTGTGGCATCTAGCAACATCTAGAACTTCAATTTGTCTTGTGTGGTGTGGCTACTAACAGCTGCTTGAGCTGTGGCTGTGCTTCCACACGTTGCGGAGCTCCTTGAACTGTGTTGTGTGGCATGGCTCTAGCATAGAACTTCACTAATCAAATTTATGGCAAAATGTACTCAAGTTGGCCAACCCAGGGACAGTTCTGTTTGGGATTATTTCCTATACAGTGAAGAGAAAGAAAAAAGAATCTGCCAAGTGCCTGTTGGCGAGGGAGGGAACATTTGTGGGAAGGAGATCAAAGGGAGACATACAACAAACTTAAAGTCACACCTAAAGCATTCCCATCCAATTGAGCACACACAGATGCAACAAAAAAGTGAAGAAAAGGAGAAAGAGAAAGAGAAGAGCAGGTGAAAATCTGACGAAGGATCTTCACGGACACAGATTAAGCTTTCAGAAGCCTGCAGTCTACGAGGTAGTATGCCTTACGCCAAAGAAAGCCCAAGGTACAAAACAGTTACACGAAAGCTTGCAACATTTGTTGCAGTTGCCAATGTTCCAAACAGCATTGTTGACAATAAAGAGTTCCAAGAACTAATCACAGAACTGGACGATCGCTATATTACACCAGGACGAGGAGCAATTACTGGTGAAATGGATAAATTGCTTTTGAATTTAAAAGCAAGGCTGCTTGCACGGATGAAAGAAGCATGAAAAGTAGCCATTTGCATTGAGGTTTGGTCAAAGAAGGGGCTGACAGCATCTTTTCTGGGAGTAACAGCTCATTTCTTCACTGCTAAAGATCACAAGCGACACAAGGCCACACTAACTGTAAGGAGGCTGACTTCACCCCACACTGCTAAACATATTGAAAGTACAGTGGTAGAAGTATAGCCTGGAAGGGGAAAGTCATGATTCTAATGATTCAGAAGAAGTTGATGACACAAGTTGAAGGTAGTGGTGCGTCAGCTGAAGAAACGGATGAAGACAGTAGTGAGGGAATAGGAAATGGCAATGTGGATGCAGAGATTGATGAATTTGATGAAAACGTACTGGAGCACAATACTGCATTCACCTTACACAAGCATTTAAGTTGTATTTCCCACAGCTCACAACTGGTTGTGAGAAAGTTTGATGCAGTGAGAGGACCGAAACGAACCATCTCTAATGCCCATAAAATTGTGTCCAAAGTGTGCAAATCTGCCAAAGCAACAGAGAAACTTGTCTCGCTTTCTGGCCTCAAGCTAGTGAATGATGTACCAACAAGATGGAATTCTACATTCATCATGATCTCCCGTCTCCTTCAAGTTTGTACAGAACTGTCTCAAGTTTTGCAGGACTTGAGTTGGAACAATCTGCTAAACAACAAATGGAAGCTGCTTGATAACCTTCACTCACTGCTGGAGCCCTTTGCACTTACCTCTGAAGAGACATATACCACCCTTTCCATGGTGATCCCGTTTATAATGGAACCAAATTGTCACCTGGATGTAAACATTGTTACTTTTTTACAATTTTACTTGCAATTTTTTTACAGATGAAGAAATCCCTGGTTCACAGCAGTTGGCTTCAGCTCTTCAGAATGAACTGAATATTCATTTCTCAACAGTGCTAAGGCCTCAAGTTGCTGGCTTTAATGCACTCTATGTGATGGCCACAGCTCTAGACCCTCGATATAGCATTCTTCTGAATGCAGAGCAGTTGCACTGTGCAAAGGCAGAGCTTAAGCGACAGGTTTGTGCCATGCATATATACCTTGTGCATTCCCTCACACCTTCACATTCTTGATTATCTTACCCATTCAGTTCACTACACAAGAAGAAGAGAAAACTGCCAAGGACAACAGTGACCCTGAGACAGAAACAGAGCAAGAAACAGAGCCACCTGCAAAGAAGTCAAAGACTTTTCATTCTTATCGTCAATAATCAAGAGGAAACAAAAACAAGAACAAAGCAGCCAAGCCAGCAGTCCTGTATGTCCTGTTGAAAATGAGGGGATTGTGCGCTACCTGGAAAGCTCCCCATGTGTGGATGAAGAGATCGACCTAGTGGAATTCTGGATAGAGAATGCGAAGTCCCATCCAATGTTAAGCCCACTGGCTTGCGACCTTCTTACCATTCCTGCATCTAGCGCACCTATCGAGAGGGTTTTCTCAACAGCTGGACTAGTTACATCTGGCAAGAGGAATCGATTAAATGACGCACATTTAGATAGAGAAATCCTTCTGAAGAATAACAAAAAATACTTATAACTGCAAATACAGTGGAATCCATGCAATTCTATGTAAAGTTGCACCGATAATCGGATCAGCAATTGGTATCGGCTGATATTGGGTCTCTGTAACCTTATTGGTAATCGATTTTTTCCTTCATCCTCTACCAATATTGCGATTATGTCACCTCGAGCAAGTGACGTTTGCGAGTGAGTCAAGTGGTTACGTTGTTGCACTGTTTGCCATTGGTTTGTTCTGGGTCTGCAGCGCATGAAATCGCCAGGAAGAAAGATATCACCAACATGGGACTACTTCGCTGTAAACGAGGACCTCTTAGTAGTGTGCCAGGCCTGCAACAAGAAGGAATCCGCGTGGTGGTAGGAATTGCACGAGTTATATTATGGGACTATACGAATTTGGTGCAGCATCTGAAGGACAAGCATGCTCAACTACACAGAGAGTTCAGCAAAAGGTTGAGGTGCAGAATGCAGCAACTTTATCAAGTAGTCCAGCGCCTTTCTGGCAAATATCGCTTTGAGCCTGAAAGTGGAGATTGCATATGAATCTGTAGGCTAAGCTGTATTAGTGATGCGCACACACAGCGTATTCACGGGAGAACTGGTGAGACAATTGCACTCTATTGTCAGTCGTTCTCTGTGGCTGAGGACCAGGGCTTCAGGCAGTAGATCAAAGAAACCAAGGTACACACTGTGAAGCAAAAATCGGAATATCGGATCGGTATCGGCACTTAAAAATCGGAAATCGGATAATCGGTAAAAAAACATATCAGTGCAACTCTAATTCTATGTTTGACAATGCAAAGTCTAATTTGTTCAATGAGTTTCCTGCTAGCATGATTTTGTGCCTATAGGCTTAGTATACTAATGGATGAGGATTTGGTTATAGTTAGGCACATCAGCATTTTTCTAGTTAAAGTTTCAATTAGTTTCATAGCATTTGAAAAATATAGTTAGTTATAATTGTAATTAACTAAAAGCTCTAAAGCCTTACTAAATCATATTCTAGTTATAATTATGATTAACCAAAACAACACTGCAGCACACTCTCACATTACTACAGTATACCAGTATAAAAATGCCATGAACAACTCAAACACTACTGCTATGGACAGTGAGTGCACACAAAGACATGCATGAAATACTGTCTCAAACCACACACCAAACCACCTGCATGTGCACGCATACACGCACCTTGATACTGTCCAGCAATGTGTGGTAGATACCCTATAACAGAAGGGTCAGTGAAGATTGGTCTTTGAGCAAAGGCCTGGAGGCGAGGGAATGGACCCCTTCTTTGTGGAGGAGGACCTGAGTGAGTAGTGAAGGAGAGGACAGTCAGTAACCTATCAGACTACACCCCACACACTGTACGGTGCACCATATTGCATGTCTCCATTGGGGAGTGTCGGTTGTGGCAATGGGTGTGCCTCTCCTGCACAGGGTAGACACACAGTGTGTGTGTGTGTGTGTGTACAGGAGCAGTGGGACTGACTTTAGTAGCTAACCCACAGAATATGGTGTACACCATATCAAGTAACTAATAACAGGAACACAGTGTAGCTAGTATCACACTCAAAGGGAGGTGCCAGTTGTAGTGTGAACATGTAGTGTGCATGAGGTCTGTCACTGTACAGGAATGGATGTGGATACCAAAATTACAGTTTTGCAGTCGCAATGCATGCCCAACGATTCTTCAGTACCTTGTGTGGGAGGGTCCACTGCAGCTCCAGTGGGGAAGGCTCCCACTTGGCTCCTCCCTGACTGGCAGGGGGTCTGTCTCACAGAGGAGTCCTGTAGTGATGTGAGGTGGGGAGGGAGGCAACACTGCATGCTCACTGAGGCTATAGGTGTATCCACCCTTCAGCACACAACATTAACACAAACATGTTGTCTGCAGATGTCACTGCAGCACCTTATCACTCAACACCACTGTTAATCGGACAATGGAGTGAAACACATTGATTACATTGCTATTACGTACAATAGAATTTGGTAAATTTGTTGTTAGGTTGTAGCACGGCAGAGATGAAAGAGGCACTACTGCACAATGTGAAGGCAATGCAGGAGGCACTGATCAGATGGGACCTAACGGTGAATTGGAAGAAGTCAAATGTGATGTGTGTGGCCGGAAAGAGTACTACAATGACTGTCAACACCTGTCAAAGAGCACCTGACCTAGAAGAAGGATCCAGTAGAGTCCATGCAGAGAGTACCACATGTCTTAGTAATGTCTAAACAGACAGAGACAGGACTACGGGTGGACATGCTTGTGAGGGGACACACAGAGGATGTCCACATCCAATGGAGACAAACAGTATGTAGAGCTGTGAACTCAGTGGACCATAACTGGTAACTGGTACTGTAATAACTGGCAGTAAACCTGACAACTGGTCAGTGAACAGTTGGAATGGGAATGGGTCCAATCATTGGGAAGATCAGTGATCACTATACATGTGCAGTATCTTATGAAACAAAACATAGTACACACGTAAAATCACTAACAAAAGAGATTGAGAGAGAGTACCAATCTCTTTGTCCATCTTGTTATCCTACTTGCCATGTGAAGGATCATGTGAGGGCTGGCATTACATAACCAGTGACAACTGGTGCTAAACTATGAACCATAAACAAAGGTACAGTAGCTGATGAATAATAACTGAGAACTGAGAATTGCAGCTCAACTAGTTAGCAACTGATTAAAGTGTATGTATGTATGGGTGATGTCCTGAGTATGTCCCAGTCTGACCAGTATAGGGACTCACAGGACAAGTTAGACAATGTACAGGTAAACAGTCACATTGCAGACACCATGCAGGACAGGACAAGGAGGGCAAAGGACAGGGCAGGCTCTACTGGACAACTGTGGCATTGTGTTGGAAATGGTACAATGTAGACTGCTCTCTGAAATGTCACTGACCTCAGTCCTGTCCAGGTCCATCACTGAAGAATAGTTATGCTGTCGCCATGTTTACGGATATAGTAACGAAAGGGTTACGGGCCGTTTTCTCGTAATTGCGCCGAGCGTATTTTCGTACTTTGAGTCAATGTATCTCAGGAATGAGAGCAGCTATTGAAGCGCATCAGTGAGCCCATCAACTGTGCTGTGACTCAGTGCCACTAACTCCTAATTGACCTTTAGCGCGAAGTGGTCTCTTCTCTCAGATCCGCTCACAAATAATAACTGAGAACTGAGAATTGCAGCTCAACTACTTAGCAACTGATTAAAGTGTATGTAAGTATGAGTGATGTCCTGAGTATGTCCCAGTCTGTCCAGTATAGGGACTCACAGGACAAGTTAGACAATGTACAGGTAAACAGTCACATTGCAGGCACCATGCAGGACAGGACAAGGAGGGCAAAGAACAGGGCAGGCTCTACTGGACAACTGTGGCATTGTGTTGGAAATGGTACAATGTAGACTGCTCTCTGAAATGTCACTGACCTCAGTCCTGTCCAGGTCCATCACTGTGTCTTCATTAGTTGGCTGGGAATCTGTTGAGTGAGGAGCATCACCCAATGAGGTGTCACCTGTGTGTGAGTGAAACAGACAAGGACAGAGAAAGTGGACATCTCACTACATGAGGCTCACTCTACAGGAGGTGACCAAACACCACAGCATGTGAACAGACAGACACACAGGGCAAGAGGGGAAGGTGGTGTGCTTGAGTGACTGGGATGAATAAGGAGATCTCCTTGCACACAATGGGAATGTATTCCAAAGTCTAACCACACACAGTAATGTACTTACATACCTTACACACACGAGGGATAAATCTCCTACGTATTTGGATCCATAAACTAGTGCTCAAGCGTTAGGACAATACCACCATATCTAGTAGATATCTAGTAGCATATCTGCACTCTACTACACCTCAACTGACTGCACTACAGCATTCAGGCAGCAATGTAGCTCCTGATACATGTACATTGGGTGCTACACATGCCCACTCATGTAGTAATTACAGCACTGCAGCTCAAGGCAGTCACACAAGTAGCTCACTTCACAACCTACAGGTGATACAGGGTTCACACACAAGAGAGAGCTAGCCCCACCCAACCCAGCACAGCCAGCTGGGGAATGAGGTGCTGCTTCTCTGATACAACTGACTGAGGACTGACAGACACAGCACAGACACTGCATGAGGAGACTGACTATGCACCACTCACCAACTAGACAGAGCTCAATGGAGGGGCGTCCACCTCCATCTTGTCCAACTTTAAACTTCCTCCTCTCATCTCCTGTGAGTTGTGCTAGTATACCATCCACTACCTGTTGGTCATATATCCAAGGCTCCAGTTGAAACTCTGTAATGTTCTTGTTCCTGACAACTCCTCTCACAGCTGCCACTCCAAACTTGTGTATACGTGTTCGTGGTGATGTCTGCAGGAGTGAACAGTAAACAGCTGCAGTACAGAGCACAACAGCTTATTGTGCTATAACAATAATAATGTGTACACAAAGTGAAAAGTTCAGAATAGAGAGTTTTAGATCCGCGTTATGCGACGAATCGTGACGTCACAACATTTACGGTACAAATGGTAATTTACATATGCTGGAATGTGACAGAGTGACAGAATCTCAAGTATATTACTTCCCACCACACATGGCCAATTAGTAGTAACAACAACACAATGACATACTGCAATGAAGTCACATTGCATGAGTGGACTCTGAAACAAGACTGTTCCATCTTCTGTCTGACTGCAATGAGTGTGCACACATTACTGTGCATGGTCTACTGAGGTTGAAATCACTACAAATGGATAACATATGATGGGTTCCATTTGGAGCTACGTCAACTACTGCACATTAAATGCAACTAAAGTGAGAGCCACCTGTGAGACAATACCATGCAAGCAGATGAGCACACATGCCAAGTCCACACCATGTCTGGAGCTGAACATGTTGGAATGAAATGTAATGTGGTCAGACACAGCCAGAGGAGTATACTGATACACAGCTCATCAAGTCCTGTCAGAGTCACATCACTATAGTGTTCACAGAGTGGTTTAAGTCTTCTCAGATAATACATTTGACCACCTCCATCAATGCAGTGTGGATTGAATGTAGAATGTGATGGTTAACTGGTGCATGATGTACACAGTCACTACCTGACAATAGTCTGTTGGAGCCAGTACACCTGAACTATAAGAACTGCATGTGCATGTGTCTGTGTAGCCTCATTTCTAGCTCCACTTCCTCTACAATGGCTAACACAGGGGTGGAGACAAAGCTATAGTACTGCAAATACAAAGGACCAATCAGATTGTTCAGAAGTCATGTGACATTGTTCAGATGTGCATATTTCATAGTAATAGTGTTTGTTCGTCATAGAGCAAAGCTGGTAAACATGCCATTGTTGCTGTTCTTACTGTCCATTTAGTGATGTAGTGACATTTCTACTCTGTTAATCCATCTGCCAAAACTGATGTTAAGAACCCACAAACAATACATTCATCTGCCATTGCAAACGTAGCCATGATCAGCCACTGAGGTGTCAGCTGTCATGTACCTATCACATGGCATCCACCACACAATATCGAAAGTTAGGGAGCAGACCCACTGTTGGATGGTTTCAAAATGGCAACTGGAAGTGCATGGGATGGGCTCAAGACTAGTATCTGTGTGCCTCATACAACCAGCTAACCAATAACTGGTGGCATAAGTAACAAGCCATACAACTACATGGGCAAGAGGGGAAGAGCAGTGCACAGACATAACACTGCCAGTGTTATGTCTTATGCTCTGTTCACCTCTTGACAAGCAACTGAGGCCCACTAATCCAATACTGGTACAATGTTGGCTACGGTACCCTTGTGGGACCAGAGTGATTTGGAATCAATATGCAGTGTACAACTGCTGAAGAGACGGAACTTACCTCAAAGACAAATATCAACTTCTTCAGCCTCCCATGTCCAGCCAGCTTTCCTTCAAGCTCCTCCAGCTTATGGCCATCCTCTGCTACTCCACTCTAAAGAATGACATGATTAGATCTAGTAAGCATCCCACACACTCTCTGCAGTCTACACAGTGTATGTAAGGTAACAGGACAGGTAGATACCTGTCCACTATCCAAACTGAATCACAGTCAGCAAGACAATGAAAGACACAATATGCTACAAATGGAAGGATCACTCTGGCAAACACCAAATGACTGAGGAATGATGAACATTGTATAAACCATGACCACACTGAACAACAAAACACTTAGCATAGCATGAAGTCATCTGTTGTCAACTGTGGGTCTGAGGTAGGAGTGGCTCATGCAACCTTCATTATACAGGCTCTTTAGCATCATCCCTGACATGATAGTGGGAGAAGATTTAGGGCATGCTATGAGGGAGGAGTTAGACTAGACAGCTGCCTGGTGCAGGTGGTAATGGCACACTCAGTGTTGATCACACAGGCAGAAGACCACTTGAGCTGGAGTTAATGTAGCAAGGTTATGAAGTAGTGATGCAGCACAGGTTAACTGGTATAAAGTGAGTGAAGATAAATCTGTGGTGATTTGCAGAGAGCCTACCAAGTGTACTGTGGAAATTGGAGATGTAAAGAACAAGTGAGGAAGATTGTCTATCTGCAGGAGTTTAAGTGAGGTTGAATTAATGGAGAGACAGAAACAGTCTTTCAACGACAACGGTTGATGCAGTGAAGAACTGTTGGGAGACAGAATGTCCATACAAAAGAGATGATGGTAATAATGCAATGGTAGTGTCACCCTATAAGATATGGCTGTGGGAGTTGGGTATTTGCAGAACGTCATATGGAGAGATTGTTAGAGGTGGAGATGAAAGGTTTGAAAAGGGTGGTACATAGATGAGCCATCATGTAAATAAAACCATTGTAAAGAGGTGGAAGCAAGGAGTATGGCAGTAGCAGTGCAAATGAAGAGATTGACTTGGTGAAAAGTGGCAGAGTTGAAGTCCACGTAGAGTGTGACGTGACATCAAGTGTAGGGTAGGATTGCCAGGGAAGACAAGAAGCAATAGAGTGCTAGTTGTTCATATACACAGTTGTTGGCAACAGTTAAAGGAAAGTCTGCAGAGGCATACAGAGAGACTATTTTGGAGGAACCACAACTGATTGCTGTACACAGACACAGCTGATGTGGATGCATACATTGCTACTCTCCAGTCATGGGACCACTGAAGTGGGGTACACAGGTCAAAAGTGAGTCATTACAGCTCAGCAAACTGACCCCACAAGGGACTAGACAACACATACATAACTCGAGACAGGTGGCCTAAGTGAGGTAGCGAATAAGGTGTGAAGTTAACACAGCACTATAATGACAACTAGAGGGCGATAAAGTGACTTAGACTATAGAAAATTACATTGCCATCCTACAATCCTAGGGAATCAAAATGAATAAAGTTCTATGTACGTAGCCAACAGTCAGAGTCTCCCCAATATTGTTACGTACCTGCTATTGTAGCTACATTAGTGAACAAGTCTATGTGAGCTCCTACCACAAACACCATCCATCAAGTGCATCAAATGGGGGATGTGAGCCTAGGGCACTGACTGATGGTACAACTCAGCACCTTCTGCCCGACCTCCATTATCTCTACCCTCCATGGACAACTTGCACATCTCCTTGGTGGTAACCTAGCAACATGTAGTGCACTAGAAGCAAGGCAACTGCTCAGTTTGTTCTGTACGCCACAATGAGCTTTCTTGCTCGCCAATGTAGCAGGGAACATGCCTAGTTCAGGACTGGATTGTGACAGAGTGACTGGACTGCAGCCATGTCTGCCACTTAGTGTCAGAACAGCATTCCAGTTGAATGATCCACAGGTCAGAAAGGTAAACAGGCTACAGATAGCAAAGGCTTGAGAAAAATATAACTACACTTCACTGTGTGAGGTGTGAACATGAGGGGAAGATGTAAGGAAGAGTGAATAGAACAATGCATCAATTTAACACTGGTCACAAGATAAAGGTCACCATGAGACGTCAAGTGGGATGAAGGAGGTCTTACAGATGGAGGCAGGGAAGCAATCAAGTGATGTTGCCAGGTTAATGAAGAGCCCATGTGACATATCTGGCAAGTACAGGAGAGCAGTGTGCATGGGTTGAGAGGGAGTTGAGAGCATGTCTTTCTCACCCGAGGAAGGGAGGTCAGGAGAGGAAGAGATACTAGTTTGGAGGTTTTTGGTGCACAGACACACAGCTGACGGGAATGAATAATTACATTGTTACTATCTAGTTACTATGGGGCCATTCAAGTGGGAACCAAGAACAAAGAACAAGACATTTGAGTTCAACTGTCTGACCACATAGTAACTAACCCATCCTTACTGTATAACACATAAATGTTTTCTGGTGTTTGTTATCTGTATTCCTCTTCTGAGTTAGCGGCTAATCTGCCTAATCTGCATATATAATGCACACACAGGAAATAAACACATACCTGCTGTGGGGCCCTGATGCCCTCACACTTGAGCTCTTCCACATGTTCAAAGTAATCCACAACACCGCACACTACATCAAGTGGGACCAGCTCTAAAGTGACCCTTTCCATACTCCTCTGCACCACATTGTCTATAGAGAGAAAGGTTTGTGAATGAGCTGCTACAAGTGTGAGTGTGGTCCATTATAAGGTTTACACACCATTGACAATTAAGCCTTCCACAACACAGTTAGAACTGCATGGGTTGTGCCATGGTTGGCAGTCAAGTACAATTATCTACTACCATTACTATTACATCAACAACAAGAGAGTGAATCTCTACTTGCATTAATCCCATGTATGTAAGTATCATAGTGAAACAACAGGTGTGTGAGTGATTAGTACATCAAACCACAAGTGGACAATATCAAGCTGTCACTAACAACTAGAAAGCTACAACAATATGCAACACTAGGACCCAGGTAGCATACAATGCAGGTTGTAAGGAGAGCAGCTTTGAGACCCTTCAAGTCAGTATCTGCACTGGTCATTATCACTACCAGCACTAGTTGCAGAGAGCCTGGACCACTAAAGGCAATGTATGACAAGCTGTACACATTACAGTTTACAGACAATGATCACAGCTTACAAGGTCAGTGTGACACATCAAATACTGTCATTCAACTTACTACCACAAGGCCAGTCCCAGCACTGGGGTGGTAGACTCAGTGACAAATCTGTCAATGTAGTGTTGTTGCTGAGGCCCAACAGGAGGTGCTGGGTGAATAGCTTGACATCTTCATTAGCTGTTAAGTGATAGTTCTCCAACGTCAGCTTTGTCATTGTCTTGTTCTGAGCTAGTGATGTAGCCATCTTGTCCAGAAGGTCACGGCTCAGGCTCTGCAGTGAGCAAGGAGGTGAAGTACACATGAGCATATGAATTATCTAGAATATGTAGTCTGTGAGAGCAGGAGGTGGTGAAAGGAGGGATGGCTTACAATGAGACAGAGGAAGGAGATAAAGCTAAGCAGCTATGCTAATAGGTCACCCCATTGCAGGGAAGTGGACTGGAGAAGACTTGAGATAGGGAAAAATGGGGTACAAGCAGGAAAAATACGTAGACTGAGTGTAGGTAGCAGGGTGTCCAAATACAATTAGAACAGTGCAAGTCTGGAAGGTACAGCTTGAGCAACACATCAGCAGTCACACAGAGAGGAAAATATGGACAGTTCTGCACAGAACATGAGTACATCAGAAGACTTAAAGCTGTGTCCTTTCTCAGCTTGTTCTAGTTAAAAGGCATACACACGATCGCAGACAGCTGTCTGAAACAATGAGCAACTCATTAAAAGGCTAAAGCTCAGGGTTGGCAAAGAAGAGTCAAACAATGGGCAATGCACATCAGTTGCACAATAGTTTAACATTTGCAGGTAGAAGACTTGTATTTGTTCTTGTAATACCACAGCCAAGACGTGACTACATGAACCCCATGGTAAGCCAGCAGGTTGCAACAAGACCAGTGGCACCATTGGCTGCAAAGACACTAGTCTTATCATCTCAGTCACATCAGAAGACCTAAAGCTGTGCCCTCTCTCAGCTTGTTCTAGTTATACCAAAAGGCATACACACAACCACAGACAGCCTTATCACCCCAGTCGCATGGCCCCCTCGGTGCAGTAAGGATACTCACACACACACACACACACACACACACACACACACACACACACACACACACACACACACAGTAACTGATAGAAGAGTGTGGAGATGGTGGTGCAGTACCACTTAGCAGTACATGGATTTATGTAGCTGCAATGGCTACATTACAGTACACTTCCAATACATTACCATGAAATTGTGTCATTCTTACATGTGACTTAGAACCTATAGTACATCTCTCCTTATTTGGAGATCATTCCCTTTGAGAACTGGTCAATTGAAGGAACTTAAGATGCCGTTTCAACAAAATCAGTGATAGCAAATTTTAACAAGAACTTTGGCAGAAAATATCAAACTACATCTCAACAATGACAGAGAAGTATGATTTCTGGTATTGTACATTCAAAACCAGTCTATGTACCTGAAGGCAAGGCATGACTCAAGATGAGCATTGCACACACCACAACTGTATACAGTGAAATATTGACACTATTAGCATTGCATCAAGTCAACAGTCATCAGCTGCCAAGGTTGGTAGGAGTGCCCCAGCTAGTGTCCCAAAGAACACTTACTGTTAACACATTACTGACATGATAGATGGAGATCCCTGCAGAACACCCCACAATACAATTCTAATGGGCAGATACAGTATCACCCACAGAGACAGCTTTGGTGCAGGAATGCAAGATTGGATCCAATTCACAGTTTGTGGATTGACATGCATGGTGCTTAGCCCTTTAATGATTAGACAGTGGTCAGCAGTGTCAGAAGTGTTAGCCACATCTAAATAATATAGTACACCAACAAGTAAACCTCAGTCAAAGGTTAGGTACCAGTTGTCGGCATTGTGAAGCAGTTAAATGTCAGTGGAGTGGTGGGGCCAGTATCCCAATTGGGATGGTTAGAGTAGTTGGTCCATACTGAAATGGGAATCAACCAGGCACTGACAGCAGTGGGTGTGGTGGGGAATCATTTCAAACTAGAAAGCAGTTATTCATTATTGAAGGCCTACAGAGTTGAAAGCTGTTAGTGCTTGAAAGTGACTAGCTTGGACTGTGTGAGGAATGAAAACAGGCAAGAGATGGAAGTAGGCACGGGCAGTAGGAGTGATGAGGAAGAGGGCTTGAGAGAAAGAACAATTGTGACGTGTGTGAGAAATGCCATGGAGTGATGAGAGGGCAAACGGAAGGAAGGAGGTCCAGAGGGAGGACAAGACACGTAGCAATGGAGTGGTAATTAAAACTTACCACACACTGCCTCTAATGACCTGTATATCTCGTTCTCCAAATGCTAATGATGCATGCAGTGAGGTTAGCTGTTGTGTTGATCTTCGGTAGTCCTTGCACAATTATAGGGTGTAGGGCACTAATTCAACCAATTGAAAGGTGCCAGTGGGACGCAGTCCAACAAAAGATTGAGGTGGTGAACCTCAAGCAGGCATTCCCTGGGACAGAGGTGTGGCAAGTCCTGTTTACAATCCCCAAAGGCCCAGGAAATATGGTGTAGGATGGTTGCTGGCAGCAGGAGGAAACGACACGCTGCGACAGAGGGCGATCCAACTTCAGTCGCTGCGAACTTCCGTAAGTCACCGTGAGAAGTGACACTGACTAATGACAAGAAACCGAAACGCTGTCGAGACCTCAACTCCTGGTGGATTGTGGTATATTTCTATGAGATACAACGTGAGAGCTCTGTGTAGTACGATTCCTCTTACGCTTGTCCCCGCGACCGCGCGTGGCCTCCCGCCATTTTAATGACGTCATAATCAGCGGACAACGTTCAGCGTCACACAGGGCAATATAATGGCATGTCAAAACACACTACATTCACTTATTTAAGCAAACACAAAACACCCTAGCATGCTGCACACATCCTAAGGAAACGTTACAAGATGCCTGTGCTAGACATGACTAGATTGGAAGATGTGGACATTGGAGAATGTGGACAAGATGACTGAGTGATAGCTGAAGCTACAGTATCATGTCCTGGTACCTCTGATTTCAGAGGTCTCCCTCCCCCCTCTCACCCCAGTTTCCTCAGAAGGGGTCAGGCCCCCTCAGTCTTCTCACACCTCACAGTTCTGGTACTGATTTGGAGAGCCCCAACCGGTACAGATCTTCCAAAGTGCTGCTTTACTCATGTTCTTTCAATTACAAAAGACCTAGGCAAGATCATGGGGCTCACCTCACTTCCCACTGTTTGTTTATGGTCATGCACTAACACCGTGTGTAGTGAGTTTGATTGGGTATAGTGATTTCCTCACGTGCCAGCTAAATGTATCAGACAGTCACATTTTGATACTTGCCACCTACAGCTACTGTACATTGCATCGTAGTGATGAACTTGGCTGTTGTACCAAACTGGCGACAGTAGGAAGCCATTCCATGCATTGCTTCTCTGTTGTGTCCACTGTTACATACTACAGCCTTACATCGTCACAAGCCAAGTGCTAGTGGATGGTTTAAGTGCAGAATGGAGATGCAGCAGCAGGTTAAGCAGGTTTAGAGGAAGAAGTCAGCTTACATCGATCCTAAAGTTGGCACAGTTCTAGCCAATTTGCCCACAGTATTTTGAACTACTGTACTACAAACTTTGCAATTGTTAATTATACACCTTGCAGAGATTGTTCTTTATCATTCCGACTTAGCAGCAGACTTAAGTAATCCGATAAAGCTAGATACCTAGGTATAAGTGAGCAAAACACTTAGCAGCTGACTTAAATGTACACACAAACAAAACAGTTTAGTCTTATCCACCCATTTTAATAGTGCATGTTCCAACGCCTATGCTAACAATTGACTGTATTACCACTAGACCAATACATTGCTGCTCCAAACTTTTGAAGGACTCAGAAAGTCACATGAATGTACACTCAAAACAAAAGCCATCTTATATCTGCAACAAGGCAGGCAAAATTGCAATGAATGGCAGTAGAGGTCTATGCTGTTCCCAGGGAGCACATTCCAAATGAGAGTATTGAGAGTTGTACTAGATACTGCAAATATTGCTTGCTGTGATTAGTGCAGGCCCATTATATAATTACACACCAGCTGCCACCATGGGTAAATCAGTCTGTAGGCAACAAGTGCACACATGGCTTCAGTATGTCCACTGTGTGTTGGTTTGAGTGGAGTATGCTGTTCACATTCTAAATAGAGTGCTGGACTGAACACGGCAAGGTAGTCTATGCACAAGTGGTCAAATGTGTACTGTGAATGTTTAACAAAAGGTGCACACATGGATCCACTTGATCAGAAGCCAGCAAATTGGCCATGCACAAGTTATGTGCCATGTCTTATGTATCTAATTATGTTACAGTGAATACCAAACATACCAAATACAGAGATAACAAGCAAATTGTGACATTAATTCTTATTCACCTTCCAAGCATGCTACATGTGTTGGCTACCTGAAATCCTTCCACATTCATACACATTGCACTTTACAATAAGTTACGTCTGATATGCATACCAATGTGCAGAACAACCTGTACAGCAGTGTACTTACATACTGTTACTGTAAATACCACAAGATAGACACCTGCAATGGTGTGTCATGGTAAACACACTGTATTGCACTCATGTGTCACTGACAACTAGTGCTTCCCCCTACTTGGTGCACCATTACTATAGCTACTGTAATTAATACCATTACAAACAGTACTTATCATTTACAATATCACACATCTATATCCGAACTTTCTGGACAAAACCATTCCATCATTATCAGACACTGCATTCATTCCAGTTGGAAGTATACATGTAACTACAGCTGACTGCAAGTCACTGTTAAAAATACTGAGTGACCTCCACACCAATCAGTGCTCAGCCTACTTGTTTACTATGACGTTAACACTGACATCAGTATTCACACTGCTGGTCACAACATTTCTGATCAGTTAGGAGAAGAACTTCATCCACACAAGGATAGGAGCAAAGTCCATTAGCTACCCCAACACAGTGTAGCCTAGCGGCATGTTGCATGCAGTGGGAGGACCTCCTACACCTAAAGCAAGTTTAATGCACCACCCATGCATGCACAAACAATCCCACTAGGTGGTATGTTGTGTACTACATACGTACTTGCAAATCCTCAAAGTAGAGTACCAAATTTGCAGTAAAATGTACTTTAAATTGCTTAGTCTCTTACAAACAATGCCAATAAATGGTATGTGTGTACAACCATGCTGTCTCTTGCATTGCATGGTTGGAGTGAACATCACACTGAAATGGATGTGCTTACAGTGCCAACCAACATGCATTACATGAAGGGCCATCAACTCCTAGGCTGCAAATAACCAAGTGCTTTGGCACAAAGAGTGGACACACACACCTGACTACTAGTGCCTGGCTTTGAACAACTACATGCAGTAATAGTGAAAGAGCGAGAACATTGCAGCATGCTAACTTCCTAAGCAGTAGTGCTTTTGCCACTTGACCAATATACAATGTGTTTGGGCTACTTACATTTTATACATAATAATTATGGGTGTATCATATATATTGGGTATAATAGACAGTACTCTGATAGCTGCATCACTGATCATCGAAATGAAGACATGAAACAGAAGCCATACCTCTTGTGGCAAGATATGCTCTTACGCAACTGGTTACATTCAATGGAAGAAAGCTAGACTTTGACAAGTTTAGTATTTGAAGCCAAAGTTAAAGAAAAGCATAAATGGTCCTTACGTACTTCTATATAGTCCAGCTAGGTGTAAGTGTGACAAGGATGCAGAAGAGAGAGTGCACATTGAGATGCATACAGTTGACATACCTCCAATGGATTGGTAATGCCCACACACTGAAGAATTTTCACATGCTCAAAGATCTCCACTACATTGCACACAATATCAAGTGGGAAACCCTCAAAAGAGATGCTCTCCCTGAATTCTTGTGCATTATCACCTACAGAAGAAATGGATATGACACAAAACTGGAAACAGCATACAACCATATGCATGAAAGATAATAGAGTGTACAGCTCAGCTGAATGCATTTCATAATACAGTAGGAAGTCACTTATCAGAACCTGTTGGGACTGCAGGGTGTTTGGATAACCGAAATCTATATAATTCAGTTCGTTCCTTTGTTTTTTTGCTTTCACGCAAAAACTAATGACACAGAACAGAACGCCACCATACTTGCAGGGATTATTAAGAAAGGAAGGAAAGTATGCTCCACTGGTCGAAATCGTCCTCTTACTGTTCTTAGGTAGATATCCTTCAATTTCCAGTTCTCATTGACAGCGGACCGACATTTTATTGGGGTGAGCCCAAGCAAGCCCCACCTAGTGCGTAGTATGATAGAAATGCACATGTAATATGATAGAAAATGGCTGCCACCATTGTTGTGCTAATTGTCACTATGGAAATCGTGTTGCCCAATCTGAGGTGCCTATTCCAGTTACTAAGTGTATAACAGAGAAACACAACAATTACAGTGCATCTGTTTTTTCTCCTTTTCTGGGCTTTAACAATAATGTTCATTTGCCCTGTTTGAATACACCAATTATTGTCAGTCTGCATGGTGCACTGAAGTACAATGCACTGGCTTTGACATGCAAAAGGCGTCAGAGATGACATACTGGGACCCACACAGCTGTTGTCAACGTGCTGGTCCCCGAGTAGCCATCGTCATTGTGCAGGCGCCAGGTAGCCTTCATCAGTGTGCCATAGCAGGGAAGCCCGCCAAAAGCGGGCTTCCCTGCTAGTGTTAAGATAATTGAAGTTATCAACACTCACTGACAATGCATAAGCATTTGCATATAATTATATACAACTTTCATGTAACTGTAACTGTATGGACACACATGCATTAATTAAAGTAATCATTAATGTGGTCTGTCTTCGATTCATTGCTCTTTAATGGGAAGTCTCTAATAAGTCCATAGAAGTCCATTGAGTATAACCATAGTTCCCATGGGTGTTGCTCAAAGTACATATGTGTGCACTGTCCGCAGTGATTGACAGGCAGTTGCATGTGAGATAGTTGGAGGAGTGGTCCCTCCTTTTCTGTAAATTCTGGCTAACCTTCTGAACAGCTAGCAGTTTCTCCTCACTCTTCTTTCATCATGAACAGTGGATTGACCAGATAGGACCACGGAGTGACCAGACAGGACACATGACAAAGTATACAGTGTTCTCACACAATGTGTATAATGGAAAAGTGTATAATGGCTAAGTGAACGTAACGGGAAATCTACAGTAAAAAAGGATTCCATTGCGTCACACTCATGCACTGGTTGAATTTTGAAGCAATTATACACAATAGCTGACAGCTCTACACTGTAGATCCACTAGACAATCGTGATTCCGCTCTCATATCCGTGGAAATAAAACCACATTTCTGTGTCCCCTGAGGCAATCTAACAGCCTGTGTGACAATTATGTGGTGACTCACTAAGTTCAGACTAAAACCTAAATGCTCCTATCACACTGCATCACTATCATTCTTTACCATTTGCTTCACTTCAGAGGCATGGCTTCATGTCTATTGCTCTGCAGTGATGCTACTACTCAGCCCAATTCCAAGACCTCCAGGAACCAAATTTCAGTCAAATATGATGCAATAATTGTTTGCCGTTTCACAAATTGCCATTGTCCATCTGCCACTGCATTGGTATGCCCTGCACTCAGAAGTTGCTGTTTCACTGAATTGGCAAGGCCTAGACAATAGTCTAGACTATTTCAATCAATCAATCAATCAGCCAATGGGCAATTTCTCCTATGCAGGAGGTTGTCCTTATATATAGTAACCATAAAAAGACGAATTGCTACGTACAGTTATGAAATATCATTGGTATGTCATCGATTAAAAATTATCATCCCATATTTTCTTGGCTGCCCTTTTCCTCTTCCTCCTTCCATCTCAACTTCATATACTCTCTTTACAGGCCTCTCTGGACCCATCACTGCTAAGGCTTCGCTCCATTTCCTATGGCTCCTTTATACTTTCTCAAACACACCTTTTTGCCTTCTCTAATCACCACATTCCCCACCCTGTCCAACCTGCCCTCCTCTGCAATTTGCCTTAACACCCTCATTTCTGTTGCCTGGATTGCTGACTACTGTTGTTCATTTAGTACCCACATTTCACTTCTGTACATCAGTGTGGGTACTATGATGGCATTGTATACTCTCAACTTAGTCCTCCTAGTCAGCTACTTCCTCTTCCATACCAGTTCATTCAACACTGCTATTACCCTTGCTGCCTTTCCAATCTACTACTGACCTCTTCCTCCATCCTTTCTTCCCTACTTATTATCACCTCCAGATACTTGACTACCTCCACCAATTCCAACTTCCTGCCCCCGACTTTTACACAGCAATGCCTTCTCTCCTTCCCCACATATTCCTGTCTTCTCCCATTTCACTTTTACTTCCCACTATGTCAATGCCTCATCCAATTTCTGCAAATTCATTTGGAGGGACTCTTCACCGTTTGCCACTAACACCATGTCTGACTCATCAGAAAATAAGAAGACATCAACAATCTCATCCACAAATCTCGTCCCCTCTCTGACCCCTTGACTAATTCAAATTCTCAAATATCGGGTTTGCCCCATGAGTGCTCTCTGTTGATGGTCTGCTTGAATCCCTTGTGCTGGTGGGCATGACTAATACTGGGAAAATGATATGTCCAAAGTTCTGTGCTGTGCAGATGACTGGCCCCTCGGTGATGAATGTGCTCAGTCCTGCAGGATTAGTTCACAGTACGTAAGTACTGATATGACTAAACACATAAGCTTCAGACATATTCTACTCTGTGGCCACACTTTTTCACTTGCACGATCAGTCAGTTGGTGATTAGATGACAGCTAACTATGAGCCAAAGAGGCATTCTGCACTTCAGCTTCAGACTGGTAATGTGGCCATTCATCGAGTTAGTAACTCGCCAATTGCACTTAGAAAGTCTGCTACTGTTCCATTGGCTACAGCATCAATTTTATAATGCCACCGGACTGATGACATTAGCATAGTAGCGATGACATCATGGGCCATTTTTGCATTTGCATCCTCAGTCTCCAATGCCTAGTTATGCCCCTAAATCTAATAGCTAATTATCTTGCATGCCTTGCTGTAATTAATAGTTAAGTGCCATTCAAGAAGTATATGTATCTGGATAGATTTAGAGCCAGAGTACCAGGTTGCCTATAACTTAGAGACACCAATTAGACAGTATTTAAGTGCCATAGATCATAAACAAATGTATAATATACGTACATAGCAAATCACTTTAGCTGCTAATTGTAGTTCTGCTTATGGCAATTAATTGGTGAGGGAAAACAGCAGAGGCAAATAAATATAATTTTCTGTCATCACACAAATCCAGACATAGTGTATGTATCACACGACTAGCCATTTTGTATCGTTGTCTGGCTGGTTGAAGCATTCTACAACACAGTCAGAGCATCCATTGTTTAATAGTGCTGGCACGAGCTCTAGTGGTAATACTAGTCTCGCGTAGCCAGACCGTCTTTTTGGGAGGGTGGAGTCTGCGCGTGACCAAAATGGTGGTCTGGCTACGTGAGACTATGGTAATACAGTGTCTGATGCTGCCATGAGATTTAGCGATACAACACGTGATTGAAAGAAGGTCGAGCACAAGGGCAGATTTAGAAAGTGTTGTGACTAGTTTCTAAATAGAGTATATACCATATAATATCACTACTACGTATAAGGTGCAAGTTATAGCATATCAACAAGTATAATTTAAGGGAAACATTAAAATGTAGTTTTGCAATTATGCAAATAATTTAATTTTTTTTAGAAATGTTAGCTAACCTCATTCGACATGGATGCATGGTAGCAAAGTCTTTCGCTACTGCATTAATGTGATTTTCTATAGTGATGTGTTGGTGAATGCGCACAAGTACTAGTCCTTTAAGTCTGTCCTCCCTATTGTGCTATATACGTAGGTATGGTTTAACATGTCATAAATGAAGAAAACAGTGTTTTACTTCACATGTTGTTGTCTACTAAAATGCTGGGAAGATGGTAGATGTTTGGGAAAATTTCTGGCTCTGTTACCATCAGGGTGGAAGCATTGGTGTTTGGCAATGCGACATTTTCTTTAGTTAGATGGTGTTATGATTAAGTGCTTGCTACCAGTGTTTTCAAGGTGCTGCTGTTTTAGTACCTTCCACTGCTCATCCCAATTGCCAGCTTACAGCTAAGATGCACTAGTTCAAAATCGAGAGTGTGCAGAGATGGCAGTTCATTTGCATAGTTTTCAAGGCTTCCTAAAAGGTTAACTGCTTTGCCATGAGGGGATCACATGAGAATTGCAGTGTCACATGTTGACATAACAGAAATCCCGTGTGATCCTCACATGGCAAAGCAACAAGCCCTACAGGAAACTGTTATTAGTTACTTTCACAATTGCATATGACATTACAGAAATGATGATGTCATCATTTCAAAATGGAGGATCGTTTAATATAGGCAATGAATACATGGCTTCAATGCAGTTGTTTAGTTCTGTAGATGGTTGAAACTACTAGTCAAAGGTAAAGAGAGTGAGTGGCTATCTTGGTTGGTTATATTCTGTGAATTGTAGTCAGAGGTAAGGAGAGTGAGTGGGTCTACCATTGGTTAGCTAGTTAGCTGTATGACTGATAGTTGAAAATCCTAGCCAAAGATAATCTGATCAGTTTCTGGAAACCTTGGAAACACCCCTGGATCCACCCTTGAAGCATCAAGACACTATTTTGACATTCGAGAAAATAGCAGCAGAACTACTATTGAAAACACCAGTCATGTGACATTGCTGAGGTGTGACAAGAACAAACAGGACAGGTATCTCATGGTTCTCCCATTGTATCCAGCCTGCAAGGAGTACCAATTTAAAGCAAGAGTTGTTTCGTGAACAATTATACCTATAATTACGAGTCTGAATCCAAGACAGATTAACAGAAGTTGGTTGTACTTTTGCTTGAAATCAAATGTTCGATTACATAGCTACAATCATTAATCTGACACTTGGAAAATTTGTCAATGCTTAAAACCAAAAGGTAAGTGTAACTGAACATTTAATTGCTGATCAGGCTGAAAAATTAGTGTCAGAACATGTCCAATCATTATTGGAAGCGGTCTGCACTGTCTGACTAAGACATTAGTACGTATCTGTCTCTGAACAGTGTGTGGCTGTTTGTCAAAATGGGCATCAGTACAGCTTGCTACCCCATAAGCAGGTTTCTACAGGTCAGCAGCAGATGCAGCAAGTCAGCTACTCACTGGCAGACAACTTTACTACACCAATTTTATGTGCAGGGTCATCGAAAGCTGGCTAGTTCTCTGCCAGGGCTCGCAGTCAATTTGTTGCTCCACTCTAATCGGCAATGGAACAAGTAAGCTGGGCACCCCATGCATTGTATACATATAGCCATGCACAGTGACAGGTGAGATATGTGCAGTGGAACTGAGCATGGCATATGTATATACAAGGAAACCTACAACAGCCACCTATGGGCCAGATCAAATTTAACCTATATATATTGGTGGCTGCTGGACAGAGGTAGATTGTAATGTATTAGTGCTATTCGGGGTTTAGAGAGTGACCATCTTCAACAGGTTTCACTGTACCATTATTTACTAATAGTGTTTCACTTATAAATAGTCCAGCCTGGCTATACCAGAGCACAAACGCCATGCCTTAGTTAGAGCCCAGTTGGACTTAGAACCCAGGCATAAATCCAATTTAGGGCAAAGCTCAACGAACTAGACCATGGTGTGAGGCAACTGGCGTGATCAACAGATTTAGAAACAGCGATGGTTGTGATGCAACCATGCATGACACCTAGATCTATACCATGCTTGAGGCATATCGATTCTCAGTAAAGGGTGCTGTTCAAGCATGCTGTGTACCAAAGGCATAGAAAGTCAATGACTCTTCTCTATCTCGAAGTAAAGGGTACAGAAGATTCTGAAAACTAAAGTTCTGTGCAGCAAGCAGTGCATTGCCATCAACGTACAACAGCACAATAGCCAAATAGCTGCCATTAGCAACAGCAGATATAGAAGAGGTCCAACACTGCAACAATAACTCACACTTGATGTGACCTGACAACCAAGGAGGAAAGTCCAGCTCCACCCTCTCCAAGGTCGTATTCAGAGGGACTCCCAGTAGGAGATGCTCAATAAGATGCTTCATAACCGTACACTGAGTGAGGTCTCCTTTAGCTTGTCCTTCCTTTATCTTTGACTGTAAACGAAAATCACGCTCATCAGCACCAGTCAGTTTCAGCACTTTCATTGTCTTGTTCTGTGCCAATGCTGAGGCCAACTTGTCCAGAAACCCAGTGTTTAGTGCCTACGATAAAAATGAATCAGCACATTACGCAGGCTGAGAATATGCATGTACTCGATTAGAGGGTAACATGCTGCACATTGAATAGACCGGGACTCATGCAGGAGAGGAGATGTAGTGAGATGGGAAGAACATGAAAGCTGCTGTCGAAACACATGTACAGCAAACAAATAATATGATTTCAAATGACACAACTAGTCAAGTCACACACTTAACATTCATATAAAACATGCCTGTTGTGGGTCCGACACCCTTTCACAGTTAAGATGTTCCGTATGGTCAAAGACTTCCCACGTCTCACAAAGAACATCAAGTGGGATTTTCTCCAGGGTAATCTGGGGAGGTACTCCATGCACTGTACAACCTACACAGAGCAGTAAAATGTAGTTCTTGTGATGCTAAATCGGATGGATTCTACATACGTATTAAGTACAATAGAACTTGTCTAGCTAGCTGTTCGACCTCCAAACCTGAAGATTATCAACAGGGAGCAGCTTTAGAGGTGAATTACAGTGCATTGATACCAGTAGAGACCAAGAGTAGCTGCACTCAGGCAGATGGGTGCCTTAGATAGTGGCCATACTGTTAGACCACATTAGTATGTGGACTATAGACAAGTTTCATTTTACTGTATGTGCAAAAACATCTCAAGCACCAACTTTACAACTTGATATAAATTTGGTTAGTGATAGCTGACACCTTGCATAGTAGACTAGTACACTACACATGCTCAGTGTGTGTGGCTAGAGGGGAGGTGTTGTAGCAGCACTAAGTAAAGATATTACTTTTCTAACATCAAACAATGTGAGGTACTAATTCAACATCTTACAAAATTAATGCCAATTCAAGTGTGAATCTACTAAAAACATTTGAGCATTTAACAATTCAACTCCTGCACACAATCCAACACTAAGACACACAATGAACACGTTCTCTGTATTAATGTTGATCAAACCCGTAGTACCTTCCTCTGCACTGTGTCCATCATCTACTTGTGGACTGTTGTGCCAGTACTTCTTGAGAACCTCAGCTGCTTCCATCCAATCTAACATACAAGTGCAAGAACACCACACTAGCAATTAGACTAGACTATAGCAACAACTGCACACTAACTGAATTTTCAATTTACCTTTTGAACGAACATTTCTGATTGCCAAGTGCTCCAAGACAGCACCATTGGCACTCATCACTGGCCGTAGGAAATTGCTGATTTGAATATTAACATTCAGTCGTCCTACAATTTCACAACCTTTTAAATTACTATGATGCTGAAAACAATATCCATGAGCAATGGAGCTGGAGACTGACACAATCTTGGCCACTGGAATAGAACCAAAACGTGCAGGAATGACATGCTCCATCAAATTGCTGTTCTGTGATTCAAAAAGAGACTGCACTAGCAGTTCTTCATCTTCAAGTTTAGAAGCCAGTTCAAGAGCTTCAAAGTTATGCAGTTTGGTTATTCCACAAAAGAATTTCCACACTTGGGCCATGTGGGGCTGTCCAAGGTACTTTTCCCAGATTTCCTTCTGAACTGCAATATCCTGCCTCGCTATGTGGACAGCACTGAGCAGCTCTTGGACTGTTAAATGAATAAAGAAGAAGCTTTCCACTGCTGCCACTATGCATTCTAACTTATCCACAGGACGGGCTGTTAATAAACCACACCCACTCTCACGATCAGAATATCTTGCTGAAAGATCATTCAGTTCTGCTGATGCAAAGATAACTTTCTGCTCCACAACACATGCAAATGCAATTTCACATAGCCGATAGAAATCATGGTTAGGAGGAAGCTTTAAGAGAGAGTCAACACCCAATAATTTCGAATTCAGAAGTACTTTCTTAAGCACAAAGTCATGATAGGCTTCAGTCAATGTTGGAGGTAAGTCTTCTTCTGAAAGGTACACACGACAAATAATTGATAATACCATGGGGATGCTGCACAGGCTCTTTATCTGAGGCCGCTTCTCTATCTTTGCCAAAAACTGGGAACAGAGTTGTGGCTTGCCTTCTTCATCAAAATAGCATTGAGCATAGTGCTTAATCTGTGCCATAGTAAACCCTAGTACTTCAATATTTGTGATACCACCAGCTGTAGTAGACTTGTGGAAAAGGTGATATATCTGACTGGTGAGGATAGAGCGAGATGTGAGCACAATATCACACTCTGGAAGTGAGGATTTTGGGGAGTGTGTGAGAAGGTCAAGGAAGAATGAAGCCTCACGGAGTTCCTGTAGTAGCTCATCGTAACCGTCCAGAAGGAGAAGAACACCTTTGCCTTCACTTGCCTGCATCTCCCTAGCAAGCTGAACTGCTTCGTGCACACTTTCAGTGAATAGCTGCAACATGTGATGGAGTTTAAAAGGCTTACCAAGGTCCTTGAATTTAATTAAGTCTCTCAATTCAACCAAGAGCAACAAATTATATCCATATTTGCTCATGTCATTGCAGATATCTTGGCAGAGTTTCTTGGCCAGTGTGCTCTTACCCACACCGGGGGCACCACTGATCACAACAAGCTTCAATTTCTTTACCATGGCAGGGATGTCCTCATACTTAATCTTAACATTATTAACTACGGTATAAACCTTGTCCACTCCTTCAGGGTCAGAAATGGCTTCAACAAACTTCTTGTGTTCATCTTCAAAATCCAGTTTAAAGCGAGACAGGGCCAATTTGACAAACTCCATTGACTGACTTTTACGCCACTTGTCATCTACAACTTTCATCCTTGCATAACAAGCCTGCATTTTCTTGGAGAACTGCTGCAGCTATGAGTGGAGGAACAAAGAACAGTCAAAATGAAACAATATACTATACCTACACCTGTGCCTGACACTACTCACTGTATCAGAGAGTATGATAGTACTCACTATGCAGAGATTGCACAGGGTGTTTCGAATTCGCAATACATAGGTATAGGAACAAAATAACGAAAAGCGCCAAAAACCGCCTAAACAAGGGTAGGTAGAGTTAAATACAAACTATTCCTACATTAAACTGACATGAAAGGCAAGTGAACATGGTCTGTCAGCGAAAACATGACACACAAAAACATACATTTTCATCTTCATATTCTTCTTCGCCAGCTGTAACTGACGAACAGAATTAGCTATCAAACTAATTCCAAGATGAATCTACTGCAAATTAACCGAACTGTATTCTTTTGTAGGTTAGAAAACACTGCGATGTGTTCTCTCGCCTCAGCCACACATGGTCCTAACCCTGTACCCAGTCTTCATTTCCATTTCGAAGTTGGAATGGATATAGGAGCTGGGTACAAGACTAACACAGTCCTCCCTTGAGTCCACACTGCCACCCAATGCTCCACTGGAGTATCTAAAGTGCTGCAACATAGCACAGCCATGCCTGCTCACTATATTGGATGATTCCAGTAGAAGCATTTCAAATACTATGCACTGAGCAAAATAATGAATATGTCCACTGTACATACAAATGGCTCTACAAATACCTGCAAAATTTTACGTTTACAGTATGTAAGAATGTGCACAGCACTAGACCCGGGTAAGCCCTTTCTGTCACAGGTTAGTACAAATACATAGAATGGAATGGAAGACACAAGAGGTGGAATGCAGGCACACATCATAAATATAATCCAAAAAAGAGGGAGCGATATAAAGGGACTAATTTTCACAGATTTCATAAACAAAATACCAATCAGTTAAAGAAGTTAATGCAAAGTAAACTGTACACTATGCATACACTACTCCTAACAGAGAGATCATTGGAATGTTATGTCAGCATTTCAGCAAGAAACGTCTGAATTTAGTATGTACATGCATCACAACAGAGTAATTGGTTGGTTTTCACACCTCAACTTCAAAGCAATCTCATGAATAAGGCTCTCTAAAGGTGCTCTGGTAAATTGTTCAGTATTTTGATTTAATTGAAAACTTCCCTCTACTATGTGTCGATGGTTGTGCAGTGAATTAGACATACCAAGTCAAATTTTAATATTTTAGTACCGTATCCGCTCTAAAAATTTGTAATTCTTATTTTTGTCAGGGAAAATAAATCTGCTCAAGTGTAATCTAATCATGATAAATTTCCTGTCTCTCTAATTTCCACCATTAGCCTCTAATATTCGTCATGAACAGGAAGCGTTCTAAAATTTCGTTGGAAATGCCTGCAACATGGCTGCAACGGCCAAGGAACAAAGCCTATGAACAAAGCCAAAACCGCTACAGCATAACTGTCCTCCTCATTGCCAGGTTCTTGCTGACAGTCGAATTTGACCCTGACTGCCGGAGCCCAGATGTGCTTGTACATGTGTTCGCATGGTCAACGTGAACAAGGTCATTTCAGCAAAGAAGGCCCCTACTGAAACACGCTCTAATATTCTGTCTTCACTCAAATGTTTTGTCCAAAAATGCTAAATATTCGTCACCTTCAATCGTCTTCTCCATTCCAGCTCTAATATACAACGTTAATCAGGAATAATATTATACAATAATAAGTAGAATATATGTCATGAAACATTGATTATGTCAGAATACATAGTGAAAGATAGCAAGTGACAAGATGATGTATCGTCAGGAAATCGTTAGTTAACCCTATAGTGCTCAAGTTTAAAATTCGCGCCATACTCTAAATGCCCGAGTTTAAAAATGGCTGCGCACACGAAGATATTGTGCACTAAATTTTCACACTTTCTGGTCATTCCTTCGCCCAAACAGCGACATAAGGAGAAAGGTAGTGTAGAGTGATATACTGCATGACGTTTGACAGTGTAGTTGAACCAAATCCAGACACTTCGCGCGAGTGCGTGGTGCCATTGAGGAAGACGTCGCACGCCTACTCTTCAAGCTTTTTCTCGGCCATGAAACGTGACGATGTAAGTACGTACGTAAGCGAATTGTTGGCGCAGTATCACAGGAAGATGTAGATCCCGTACTTCACCATTTCGTTACACAGCACGCGTTCTTTGGCTTTAACTACAAACGAGAAAGGACACGGCGTTATGTCGCTCGAACTAAAGCAGTTGCTTGCACGCAGCTTGCGCGACCAGAAGACAAGGTACGCTCGCTGAAAGAAGCTTTTTCTACTGGTACATGTCCTTGGAAACAGTTGCTTGTGTAGAAGACTTGTAACCACTGAAGCAGCGACGTTTTTCAGGCCTCTTTAGTTATGACACCTTTAGGTGTCAATGGGCCTTAACGACATTGCGTTTTATGACACCTAAAGGTGTCATTGGGCGCTAAAGGGTTAATTGCGCTCCACCCGACCCTCGGACATTGCAAGGTCCACAGCACTCATGTCGATTCGGCCTGGGTGGTGATAGGTTGACCGTGCACTCCTGAGGCATGCGATAGCTGATCGCAAGAGGGCAAAGCTGAGGCGGCAACAAAGCAATTCCATCACCATGCTGTAGGTGGAGTGGCACGTGCTTCTCGGCTTGCAAGGCTGCCAGCCTTTGGAAAAACAAAAAGCTCCAGCTCTAATTGTCAAAAAATATTAAATTTTCACTGCACTAGGGGTGACAAATTTTTAGAGCGGATACAATACTTTTCAAGTCTGTCAGTCTACAGGATGCAGCCAAAACAGGTATGTGAGAAATTAAGCTGTCCCTTAGGCCTAGGAGGGAGTACTTCCCAACATCTTCGCATTCTTCCCAATAGACAATTACAAACTATTGAGTAACTCTGCCAAAACAACTTTCAGTGACCTATGAAGTTGTATAAAGACCATTGAGCACCCACCACTACCTGACGTGACACACATTCACAGCTCAAAAAAGTGAGAGATTCAGATTGTCACTAGGGCATGGAAGTAACTACTGTGGTGTGCACCCTGAAAACATTTTAAAATACTTTATTAAATGCACGGCCAACTTGGGTAGATGATCAGAAGAAATTGGAATGCTTACCATGAAAAGATGTAGAGCATGATATAGCCAAAATGTGCTGAAAATGATTGTGTGCTATGGAATATCCATTGGTTGCATATTACACTCCAAAACCAATACCTGTTCCAAAACATGTGCAGGTTGGTCCATCACTTTCACTTCTCTACTACCTTTAGTACTTATACTAGTGTTATGAGTCCACCTGTCTTCATAGTCCATTGTTTGAGTTACACTGAGTAGCTTTGGAAGTTCACAGCCTACCAACAGTATGTCTGCTAGTGGTACTGCATCCAATCAAAAAGAATCATAAACAGAATTTTCATTTGAGGTGATTCAAGCTGAAGCAGGAAAAGACTGTCAAGGAATGAATAAATTATGTCAAATTGCCTTGCGTCTAGATTGAACATACCTTTAGAATGCGCCTTAGGTTAACTGCATTCCTATGCAACTGTTAATTAGTAAACATGCACCAGTTAGGGCCTCCTGGCTGCCACCTTGGCAACCTTTGTTCTTAATACTAGCTGAATGCCCGCCCTTTGGGTGGGTTGCCAGTCTACGGTTTGTAATTCAAGTGTTTAACCAATCAAAACCGTCCATATAATTGGGAGCATTCCGTGGACTCGCTCCGTAAAACTCCATGCGGACAGAATTTACTTATGTTAATCCATTTTGCCTACAGGAGTTCAGTGGCGAAGGTACTAACCACCTTAGGTCACCCCCGTATTGCCGTGATGTGTTCTTCTAAGTTTGGCAAAATTGGTGGAAAATTGAAGGAGGAGTTTCTGGACAACGAAACACAATTTTCCCCTATCTCTTAAGATATGGCGGCGACCGTAATAGTGGCAAGAACTCAGACGGAACAACCTTAAACCAAATTTTAGCTCGGCTAGGTTACCCACACTACGCCTCTTCGTAATCCTACTGTGTTTCATGACGTTCCGTTCAGAACTGAAGGAGTATATCCCGGACAACGAAATTATGCGTTACGTTTATTATAATAAGATTGGACTAGTATATATGCTGACTTGCATTAAAACTGTTATCAGATTTGATTGGCGCTTGGATTCATGTTGATGTGAAGTGTCCTGTCACCTGCCTAAACGATCAGAGCAATTGAGCAAACCTTTACATTGGAGGGCCTATCCGAGATGGAGGGAGACTCAAGCGCAACAGCAAGGATACAAGTCCAATGATGATGCAATGCGATCTCTAACCTGATGTGCCATGACTCAAGTGAGCAATGAATAGGGACAATGGCAACCTACCACAAACTTACAACCCCCTTCTTAGTCACTGTCACACCCCACATTAGATCACAGTATGGTTCTTTCAAGTGGTTTGCATCCTGTCTTTTGCCCTTTCCCCACATCACTGCCCTTCATTCTTTGTCCATTGCCCACCCCACATGTCAAACTTTATACCCCTGATGCCATGGCAACGGGCTGATTAATGATGGGGTATATCTGTGATATACACGAGATTTGTTGACTGGTTCATGGATATATGTGTGAAATTTAGAATGCTACTTATATACGATTGGCAGCAGTTGGCTGACAATTGAAGACTGTACACAAATCTGTATAATTTAAACTTCCAATGATTTCATTATAGAGGCTCATTGCTACGGTTTTCAGATGATCAGTAGTGATAATGAGCAATCACGTAGCAGGTCGACAGATGGAATAATTGCAGAAATGTATGATGTTTTGACTGTACCTGACGAAGACCTTCGCGGTCACAACATCGTACATTTTTGCAAGTATTCCATCTGTCCACCTGCTACATGATTGCTCATTATCACTACTGATCATTTAAACTTCCAAGTCATCCACAACATTATCAAAGCCAACACAGTTGCACCACATTGGCATACCAGAATTCATGCAGCTATGATTTAATTACCCCAGCATAGTTTATTCCAAATTGCACTCAGTCTAGCCACTAACCCCTACTTTATACTAAACGTAGGGTGTAGCAGAAGAACATGTGGAACATGAAGTAGCATTTAAATTCCACACCTCACAATCAAAGCACTACTAGGCATTTACCAATAACGTCGATTACAAACAATGTTGCCAAATAATACTCAGTAATAAGGGCAAAACAACGGCCAGAGAGTGGAAAACATCATCACGTAGGCTTTTGTTGTGGATTGCAGGCCTTGTCACTTGGCATTACATAGAAATAACTGAAACCATGCTAATTTGCATGTACTGGTTGTAATTCCTAAAATATCTGCAATAATCCCTACATTCGGTTACATCTCGGTGTGCTTAAAAACTAACATCATTAACAGCCATCAATTGATACAGTCATTTTGCAAATTTCAAGAAACAAGCTGGTGCTTACCTTGTGCGCGCACAGTAATAATACAAAAAATCCTTCTAGTACCCACTAATTATCATGTATGGACTAGGCACAATGCTAGCCAACCTTCCAGTGTTCTCTAGATGCGAGGGTGGCACACACACAAAAGTGTGGAAGCTAGTGCACATTTCAAAACTAACTAAATTTTCAGCCAGGCTTACCACTTTTATATCACTAGTGGACATCAATCCTTCATCAACTCCTCCTTGGTCCTCAACTGCAGAGCACAATAGTTTAGAGAACAATCAACTAGCAACATATTATTAAGTAGAAGAACGCTGTTGCTACACACACATTTCAATTAATGCGAAGGCAAGCAATGTACAATAACATAAATCTGTTGTCTACAGAAAGCCATGAACCTGGTCATTCATACCACATTGTCACTTGTTCACAGGAAGAAGTATATGTACTGTAGACCCCTGGCAGGTACCAAAATGCACAATGATTACCTAGAACAAAGCTTGTGCAAATGCTCGCACAAACACAATGTTATCACAAAGTTACAAGTGCCAGAACAGAATCCAGAATTATTAAGACAATAGTTTTGCTCCATGTATACACTTTAGCACAGTAATCATACAAGTTAAATGATTTTACCCTATATATAGGGCCCAAGCTCAAAATTCGCACTCTATACCAAACACCCCAGTTAAAATGGCTGTGCATACCAAGAAATTTGCACACTATGTTTTCCCACTTTCAGACCATTTCTTACCCGAACTACACATACCATATGTACTCTTATTTTCGTCCCAGCAATTATATGTCTTCTACACCAAGTGTTGCCGTTTGTCTCTAATTGATGATGAAAATTACTGTTTTCTAATTCCTTGTTTTGACTTCTAATGAGCCGCCATGAGCATTCTGTGGTTCTACTCCTTGTACCTCCACTTCACATACCACTTTCTTCTAGGCGCATCAGCTTTTCAGTTTACCTGTTGTTTTGTCAAAATCGCATGATTTATAGAAATAAGGCCAGGCAAATTCAATTCCCAGTTTATCAATTCCTGCCCACATGCATTTTACGCAGCCTCTCCAACTTTCATTATTCGTCTTTTAGATCACCAGCTACAGGTTAAGTCTGCCTATCCATGCAGAGTCCCAAAATAACACCATTTTGCTAGCTGACCTCACCTGCCAGACACATCATACTCACACAGGGCAAACTGCTCCAAATCAAAGCAAACAGATTGCCAGCTAATGATGTGTTTTGGTGTGAATGAATAATGAAAGATGACCTCCTGCCCTCATGCCCTTTTCAAATAACTTGACAATAAACTGTGAATCAAGTTTTCATGGCCTGATTTTCTGCACCGTACGTGGCGGCCATCTTCCTATGACATCACATTTACTTCCGTCCAAGATGTCCAAGCACATTGTCTCCATCTCTGTGCACTGCTACAGCATGTGTTTGTCTTGTTTGTTGCCCCACTCGTGACGACAGACAAATTCTTCGCCAATCGCAGGTGTTCAAATGTCCTTGTAGACGTGGTAGCCGTGCACTGCTGCTTGCACCGTTAACTGAAAGGTGCCCATATCAATTTCTGTGATAGAGCCCCCAAGAAACTGTCTCTAAACTATTGTCGTGTACTCCAATGATATTCTAAAACATTCTAAATATTGACATTCTAAGTATTCCAAATATTCGTCACATTTCGCAATCTTGTTCGTTATGCCCATAATCACCACAAAGGACAGAATGTTTTATAAAGTGTACGAAAAATTAGAGAACATACGGCAAGTGGAAGTTAGTTTAGTGTGATGTACCCCATGATATTCGACAGTCCTTTTGAACCCACTCCAGACTTATCGTGTGAGTGCATAGTTTTACTGAACAAGACATCACACGTTACTCTCCATGTCCTTTTCGGCCCTGAAAGGTGATGTAGATCTAGCATCACCAAAAATTGTAGAGTCAATCCTTCACCAATTCATCACACTGCACACATTCTTGGGTTTCAACAATGAACAAGCAAGACATGGCGTAATTTCGCTTGAACAAAAGCAGTTGCTTCCCATGCATTACAGATTAAGGAGGCTGGATGGCTAAATACACCTTTGACAAAGAAACATACATAACTTACTTCCCAGCAGCACATCTGCAGTATGTGATAAACATTGAAAGATACAATGTGGTAGCCAATGATCATCATATTAATAGCAATGTCCAGCACACAGCATATGACCCTTAGAATCTCACTAACACAACTATGTAGCAAGCAAACTGCACCTTTGAGGAGTTCCTCCTTCAGTTTGTTAATGTGTTGCACTGCTATCTCTGCATACTCCATTGACCCTAGAAGCACAGTCCATGTGGGACTGTTCCCACCTCCATTTCTCCATTTAATCAGTCCTGCCTGGACAGCCTCCTCCTCATTCAATGGATGGTTGTTGTAGCACATGTCCCTTGCTTCAGCTGAAAGGCCGACTCCCTCAAGGATTGACCGCCCCTTCCCAGCAGCACATTTACTGATAAATGTCCTAAATAGCATGTCACACTTCTGGTGACCTGTAAAAGCAAAATATTGAACATTGGCTAAAGATCCAAGAAATGCTTGATATGTCAGATAATTGCACACATTCCGCAATATGTGAAGACAGACATATATTAAGTACAGTGTAGGGGCCCAGTGTAGCAATATAAAAGCTGTTTATTTACTAGTCTCGTCCCCAAACACTTCCAAAGTGCACATTCATGGAGGAAGGGTATGGTGAAAATAGACAAGTTCTCATAATTGCTGCCAGAATGTTCAGACTCAAAGAACTGAGTGAAGCAGATTCCAGAAGAACTATGTATAAGCTGGATAACGTTGAAGGACATTCAGTACAATTAAGTGACAGAACACACCTGCTTGGAAAGATATCATGGTCAGTCTTCTGAAGGACGGGCGGCGGAAAGCCGCTTTCTAACCTGCGCTGCGCACTGTTCTCAATATTCTAGGTAAACACATCTTCCTTACATCTTCCTTATTAAGTTGGGCTCACAGTACACGAGCGCAAAGTTTGAAATTGGGTCCTAATGGGTTTACATGCAATAGAGGATTATGTGAGGTCTTCGAAATTTTGGACATGTGCCAGCAGCAATCTCCAGGTGGAAGCGCCATTGAAACTGAATCTTTGAAGAGAGAAGTTTTGACTGGGGGTAAACACATCTTCCTTACCTTGACAACCTCCGTTGTGAGTTCCAGAGACAGGATGCAGAGTAGCCATGGGGTATAGTCAGGTGTCAGGTATCCTTTTTAATGTGGGGAACCGTTAGCCATAGGCTATAAGAGTGGCACCCACAAAAGAAAACAGAAAGGAAGAGAAAAAAAGTAATAGATTATGAAGAGAAATGATTGGCTACAGACAGAATAATTTGTGATCGAGTTTGTTTTGAATCAGATGATGAATTCAGTTCTTTGAGGTAAAGTGAAGGTATGAATAATATCTGGTATAGTGCATGGGATGAATTCAGTTTTTTGAGGTAAAGTGAAGGTATGAATAATATCTGGTATAGTGCATGGGCATGCAAATGTCTGGACTAAATCATGCAATGTATTAACAATAGGTAAAGAACTGCTCACATGCAGTAGAGAATTTTGTGAGGTCTTTGAAATTTCGGATGTGTGCCAGCAGCAATCTCCAGGTGGAAGTGCCAATGAAACTGAATCTTTGACCGAGAGCAGTTTTGACTGGGGGTAAATTAAGCTGAGAAGATGAGGTTGAGCATAAAGATGAAATGAAAATGTTAAGTTATGAGTAGAAATTTGCACCATGTGCAAGGATACTTGCCGCTAATTAGTGCAGGATTATGTTATCAACTTTAATTACATTCTGTTGTGCCAAAGCTCCTGTCCACAGTCCCTACACCATTCCTCTCCCAGGCAGAAGGGTCTGAGGATGAGATTATTTAGTTACTAAACACAGAACAATATGACTTCATACAGTGTGTAGGGTGGTCTACAACCTAGCTAAAAAGAACTGAGATTGGTACTGGATGGAGATACGAGAAGTTACTGTAATTGTTCAATACATTAGAACATAGTCAACACAGATCATATCAAGTGGACCAGGCATAAGGAAGCTCCCTATAGACAGCCTGCCTTGGACACATTGCTTCCATCAATAAGCTCAGTAATCTATATTTCACTGAAATTCAAATAACACGTGCAGATGTGGCATATAAATTAACTTGAATAAGTTAGTGCTTATAAATTAGCCACATCCTGAGTATGGGTGTCATAAGTGATTTATTAGCCATATAAAAGAAGCATGGGCAAATGTTAATTGGTTTCTTGCCAAATAAGAAAAGCACTAGGGAAAAGAGGGCTAATCTATTGCAGCATAATCATTCCTTAGGAGAGCTAACCCAAAGCCCAGCGAATCAGGCAGAAATCTCCATCCATTATCTCTCCGAAAAGCTGTTCCTCTACAAAGTAGATGACTTGCCCATCTCTTGCAACATAATCAGAGGCACCAACGGGACTCGACTGGTGAATTGTGCATCAGCAGAAGATGCACCCGCAGCATTGAAGCCGGAGGGAGCCAAGTTCACGCAGAGGAATTTGACGGTGGGACAGCACAATGGATCGGTAATCAGCTGTTGCAGAGTATTCTGCAATCTGAGTCTCTATGTTCGTTTGGTAGCTACATAGTGCCTGAGACATCTATCGACTATCTCGCTAGCTTCCCATGTGTCAGAATCAGTCACCTTTGGCACACAAGTTTTCAACAGCTGCAGTATGATAGAACAGCAGTAAGCAATTTCCAAGTGCGTCAAATAGGAGGAAGCTTATGCATCCTTTTCAATGGCTGAATCTACAGCAGCACAACAGATTCTCTAAGCCCAACCACATTAGAATTTAATGGTTAGGTAGTACAGAGTATCTACTCATATCGCAAAATTCTCGCACCCTAAAACTTTCGTGAATCGCTGCCAAAATAGGGTGTCAGATATGTTCGTGAAAAAATTTGTGAAGGAGACTCTACAAGGTGAACATTAAAGCCCTTTTAGTGTAAATAACAGGAGTAATCGCTTCTGAAATCAAGCAAACGAAAGAGCTACATGTCGTTTGTTGACCCGCCATTTTATTGACATCACGCGCAAACACAAGTTATTATTATACCATAAGTATTATATGCATATAAAATTCGCAATAGAAAGTTTCGCAAATTTGCTCCATTCACAAAATTCGCAAACCTATTTGGTTGTGAACACTTTGTGATATATGGTATGACAGATAGCACTACGTATGCCCATGCAACCTAGCTAACCCCTGCGCATTCTATGACAGAGGTGACAAATTGTGTTGCGCATGTGATTACATAACTAGTGCACTCCAATTGTACAATCACCTTGTCCAATTACACATACACAACAAAAATCAGTTATATACATCAAAAAAGATATAACCGCCTTGCACAACAAGTAACAGTTATATAAGCACCCAATAAACACAGCAACCACCAAGCAATGGCAAAGAAGATAATTAGTTAGAGCATCTCTCCACCTAGGGGTTGTGAAGAGAGATGGGTCTCCCAGGCAACCACCAGGTAGATTAGCCAACAAGTAGAGGGCAGTACAAAGGTCAGAGGTCAAAGGGCCATGGTGCGGAGGTCACAAATGGTTGAGGCCAACACCTTTAACAACAAGTATGGTTTCATGCATGGATGCAGGTAACATGGCCCCTCTCACAAAGAGGCATCTATATTACTAGGTTAGGGAGTCCTGGCAGCATGGCCAGGCACTCTCAAGTTGAGCAGGGGAGATATACATTAATGATATGTAGTAATAATGAAGGTATTAGTTAGGACATGCTGAAAACGACAGGAACAATGCCTCAAAGCAGACACAGTCAAAGACATCAATTCAATCAACAACATAAACTGAACTCACCTACTGACAGCACATTCTGTGAGAAGACAAAACTGTCCCTAACAGCTTCTCCTCTACCAGTTGTGGAGTGCTCTCCTGTATGTACAGTACAGTGTGATGAGAGAGGTTGAATCGGATATCAAACACACACACACACACACGTTCATAATCATTCCAATTAAAACACTGTAAATATCTGTATATTTAGCAGTGCTGGAAATAATTCAACCAAATCTGTAAGTATGTATATGATTGAGTTAACAATTTCAGAGAGAGAGATTATGGAGGATCATACAGAAAAGTCCTCCTCAGGTAAAGAAGGTTTCTATTCTAGAGTTATCCTTCAATTTGTATTCTTTTCTCTTAATTTCTGCTTTCTTACACAGCCAAACTATGTTTAATTGTTGTTCCCTTCATCCGGTTATAGGCCAGTTTCATTCGCTGTCAGTCCAACAAACAAAATAAAGCTACACATCACCATAGCTACAGTATTCAGTTCATGCTGGTGTGTGAAACGCCATCTCAGCAAGCTCAACAAAGGCAGGCACCTGCTAGTCAATTGTATATGTGCAAGTGACACAATTCCGCATTAAGAAGTATATGACAGCACAAAGTCTACCAGAAGGTAATTGTGCATGTGTGTCCTGGCTTACACGTAGCTCAGGTCAAGGCCTACACTCGGTTTCTAGCATGGTGCTACTTCAAAACGGCCAGTGCAAGACTATTTGCATGCCAGTTTTCTCTGTACATATTCCTTTCTCTATTGTACATAACCTTATACTGCTGGTTCAACCCCGGATACTCATCATATTCTCCCTGGCCAGGTTACACTAACTGCCCAATAACTGAGTACACACTGTCCATGTCAGTAGATCACCAGCAAGGGAGATATATGGGGCTTGTGTAGCTAATCTCTCGAGATCTAATAGAGTTGGCAACTATCCCTGCCTGTGCAAATGTTCATTCCCACATCAAGGAGATTTACCACACACAGCTGCTCCTACATGTGATAGTGCCGATAGAACAGAGCATTAACTCTACTCTTGTCATTCATTCAAGGCTATATATTGTGTGAATTATGAGTGCACTGTGGTTTGTTCACATGACGCTTGCATAACTGATGCTAATTGATACGTGCAAGTAATTATGACAAACTCACAACACATACATATATACACCTCTACTTATAGATCACATTGTGAAAAAGAGGAACGACCTGAATTGGATGGATTAAAAATAATTTGGCATGCCAATGGGTCCTTTTGGACAATTACAGTATGTACTCTAAATTTAATACACTTTGGGCAGTAAGCCGTTCGTGTGGTAGAACCTAAGAGGAGCCAAGCGTAAAACACTTCCTGGTATGAACGAGAGATATCAGAGACTAGTGAATGCCCACAATATCTCAGTCACAACAATGAATTACAACATGTCATTCTTTGTCATCAATAAGAGGCCAACAGCCATGAATATGTGAATAGACTTGAGAAAAGGGACCAATTCACACAAATTGCTGTTTTGAGTTAGTGGTACTGGGTGGAAGCACAGTAGATGAGCTCTTTGTGGCTCTTTCTTGCGCTTCAATAGCTGCTCCCGTTCCCGAGATACGCTTGCTCAAAGTATGAACATATGCTCGGTCAATTATGAGAAAACGCCCCATAACCCTTCCGTTATTATATCCATAAACATGGCGCCGGCGTAACTATTCTTCGTGGTATTCTTCGTGGTTTGAAGAGCAGAAAAGGACTACGGGTTTCAAAATTGGCCAGGATGTTGGGACTATACCACAGGTAAGTATGATGCAATATTCTGACTTTACCAGAAACATGACTTGTTTGCGTGTTTTCGACCATATAGACACATTGCACGAATTGGTCCATTTTCTCAAATCAACTCACATATTGCAGGTGGTGAAAATTGCAAGGTTGAAATAATAGAGTACATGATACATTACTCAAGACAAGGTACATGCAAGCATAATGGCACATACCAAAACAGCTACAAACCTGCTGGTGCTCTTTCCTTCCCCTTTCCAGGGCCAGGGTTGACCTCTACATCTCCTGCCAAGACCAACAGGAGGCTGAGAAATGTAACAGATACAGCCTGAGCCAACAATGGTAGGACCTGTGAGGAGAGCATCGTAACAAGGAGTGATGGAAATGACTATGGACAAAACATGACACTGTGCTAACAGCAGCTGCAGTGTCATTGTACTCACTGGTATCTCATAGTTCCACTGAATAGAGAATGACTTTGAAGAACAACCACACTTCCTTCTGGCACCCTTCTTGCCTGTTTGCACTTGTGGAGCTAGCCCACCAGTTAACACATTAGTAATGATCTGGTCCATTTGGCAGCTACGAAAATAGAAAGAGTGAAATCTGTTGGCATTGACGTTATATATCCAGTGCACAATTAGTCACAAATCTTCATCAGACCAGACCATTCTAATTCAACAAGCAATTTCATGGCACGAGGCAATTCATTAACATTATACATACGTATCACCCACACCAGTCAGCTTAATCTTCTCTACTACAGTGCAGGATGCAGCTGTGTGTGTGTGCATGCACATCCTCCCCTACATAGTTACTCTGTTCAAGGGTAGCATTGAAAATTGTACATGATTTGTTCAAGTATAAGGGATATACGTAAGTCAGAGCAAGACCGTGTTGGCATTCCCATTGGAAGACATGCATGAGATTCAGCTTGCAATGTGTGGGAAATAGATGTTTGGAGATAAAACTGAAGGTTGAGATGGAATGGTTAAATTATTAGTGCTAGAGCGTGCCTCACAGATGAAAGCCAAATGAGCAATATTTAACTGCATAAAAGAAGTGGACCAATAAGAGAGAACTATAAAAGAGATAATCACTGACTTTATGCTCTATGCCAACCAGCCTTCTACATCGTAGTGTCTCAGGAGGCTGGGGGGCCAAAGCACTATTGATGGCAACCAGTGAACACCCTATTCCTGGCCAAAACAGGTGTCTGTGGCTTCCATCTTTGTATATACAATGTCCAGCGAGGTGCATGGGGCGATCACTAGGTACCATCAATAGCTATAGGGCTCTGGCCCCTCAGCCTCCTGGGACATTACAGTGTAGAAGTCTGGTTAGCATAAAACCCAGTGATTACCTCTTTTGCAACCTAGTTTGGTCTGTCCATAGCACCATATGCATTTCACACCAGCCAAATGTGAATCAGGCATTAATATCATTATCAGTGATTACAACAATTACATTCGGGGGCACCAGATTCCCTTCTCATTAGCTTCACATTGTCTTTGATGCAATACATACATACTGTACAAGCTGCTGTCTACTCCACATTTTGAGCATAGGGGAGGGGTAATGCAACCAATCTTTTGTGTCAACATCTAAAATGCTATTCAACACATTTGTGGTCTTCTAACCCAGTACAGGCAGTAGGAGTTACCCATAAGGGTAATGAAACATTGCTCCAGCCGATCCATACCTGTGACAGTCTTTGTGCATCACATAATGCATGAAACAACTTACAAGGATGACAGTTAACATGACATACAATTGCCATGAGAACTGACCTCTTCCTAACTGAAATGCATGCAATGACTATACTCAAAGGAGTGAGAGCAAAGATGTACTTGGAAATGCAGTTCTTCCAATGTCGGCAGCTTGACCCTACAATTGACAGTAACAAGAACCACAAGTGCAAATTGTTTCACATATGTAATGTATAGGAAGACCAGTTGGTGGCATACCATTCACTGTACCTGCTGATGCAGCTGCACTGTGACTTCTCTTGCTCTCAGCTGAACAAGAGTGCACAGCTATCGATAGAAGTGATGAAAGGACTTGGCAGATGAACAGACCAGCTGCCACAGCTTGCTTAAGGGACTTGGCGACTGGTGCAGCCATCTGTTTCAGAGCCAAATTAAACGTCTTGCAACATTTCCTGCCTAGCAAGTGATGAGATAGACTGTCCACCTTTTCAGGAATCATGTACACCTACAAGAAATAGTACATTACAGTTAGTAATAGGTCTGTTCATGACTGTTCCACAAACACTTACACTGTACAATATAATGGCCTACTTCATTATGATACTAACACTAATACTGCCATTCAATCTAAGAAGGTTCACTGTACTGTGTTGGTACTACCGTATGGCCGGAAATTTTGGCGGGGAATTTATTTTGGCAGATTGGCAGTTTTGAGAGCAATCCGCCAATATTTCTTCAGTCAAAATTTGTGCAATCATAAGTTTAACAAGCCTTGTTACGCCAGGCCTATAGATTAATCATCAGCATGGAGTTCACAACTGACAGCAGAACGAGGACACTACATTTCCAAAGAGTTTTGTACACTGGAGGTGGAAGAACAGCGCTAGGAAGCCGAGGCAATCCGAACGGCGTCATGTATGCGGTCGCTGTAAGGACTGACGTTGAGATTATTGCCGGTATCTTACTGTGGTAGATTTCGACAGCCTTTTCTCTGTTTCTGCATTGGAGCGGTACAATTGTGTGCGACGGGTCACAGGCTGCAGGCGAGCGTAAGCAGATCGGTCAAAAGGAGGCTTGACAGCCTTTGTATGTTGCAGCAATAGTGCGAAAAGCTATGGATTGCAACGACAATAACCCAATTATGGTCAAACAACAGTGCGTGTACTCCTCAGAGACTCTTCAGCAATCGAGCTCTGTTCGTCCGGGTTTGCCACTTTGTTATGAATATCATTATGGCACAGGCTTTGGCAAACCGCCAAAGTAAATTCCACCAAATACAGAAATTTCAGCAATCCGCCAAAATTTCCAGCCATACGGTATTAGAAGGTTAGGGGAGGTAGGCTACCTTAGGCAGCAGTAATACTACAGTAGAAATGGTGAACACAGTACAGTCACATTTTGTCAGTCACACTACATGATATCTACCATCAAAGTGACAATGACAGCCACACTTATGCTGATAACAGGTAGAAACTAGACGTGAATGAAATGCATGTGTACAAACAATGGTGCCATGGGGTTGACAACACAGCACAGAGTACAGGGGTAATGATAAAGGAAACTGTCAGGAATTTGAGCCAATTTCTGACTAGGTTTGTAGCCGCAGAAAACACCTTGGATTGAAATCCTGCACTCCTATGCAGATGTTCTTGGCAAGAAACAACTCACTGGAGGACACAAAGGACCCTTGAAGTGATTGGAAATAATGCAAGCTAACTACAGCAAACACAATGTCAGCCATTTTTAGTCATGTGACCAATGCTCACGTTCTGTAACGTCATTACGTATATCCCCACTACCATCACCCCCACTTCCATCATTATGGTGACCAGCGTCTTAGGCTAGTTGGCGGATGCAGAATAATGTGATCACTGTACGTATACAATATTAGCAAAATTGTACACATGGTATAACAATTTAGGTAATTGTATCCCGTGTAATCATGAATATAGTCTTGGGTCCTGAATGAGGGATACACTCCAGGGTATATACATGTAAGCAACAGAGATAAGGGTTTTGATGAAGATTGAATGCTTATAATTGCTAATGACCAATCCAATACATACGTTGTGGTTGAAAGGATAGATGAGGGAGAGAAAAGCCATCACTTCGCCGGTATCAAACACTGACTTACACTCTACAGTGGAGTTTCAGCCCCCTAGCCAACCTGACCTGGCAGTGACAATTCACACTTTTCACCCTATAAATCACCTAGCCAACACACAGCAGCCAAAGACCACACCATCAACCAGCACAGAATGATGACACATTCCACTGTACAACATCACAAGAATGGAGTCACACATTGACTGTAGCATACAACATATTGACATGACCACACAACAGCACATTGGCCACTCTTCCTCACCTTATCACGTATCCATATCATCACATGTAGGTACATGTTTGGCAGTGGTTCAAAGTCACCAGTTCCAATACGAATTCCATAAAATGTCTGTACAACTGAGAGTGGTAGTTCAGAAAAAGTGGATAACATTAACTGCTCACATTTCATCCACCCACAAAGTAAGTGAAGAAATAACATGCATTACTCCAGATTAGGTCATTACCAAATACTATGCCAATAGCAGCAACTGGATAACAAAGTGTATGAAGATAGAGAGGTTTCTCAATAGCAGGATGGTAACATAATTATACAATCCTCAGGTCTACCCCATTCCTCCCTTCACAAACTCTTGTACATACAACACTCATTGCACCTACCTGATGCTAGCATTCCACTATCTAATATTGATGGTTTTGGAGATGTGCTGAGCTCTTCCACAGCCAACAGATATATAAAATACAGACTGAGAACAACTGTCAGTGTTAGTAAAAGGAGTAGATACAGAATGAAAACAACAATAATCTGTGTTAGTAGAAGGAGCTTCATCTGTTCTCCAATACGTCTGAGTGTGGCATCATTGAAGTAGACCAGGATGTAGGGTGTGTGAGGGAGGCGATGGACAGGTGCAGTATACACTCTACACCGATCAGGTCTCATGGTCTACAGCAGGACAGAATGAGGGAGCAGGATTGAGACCTTACAGCTCACACTAATGCATGTCACCAATACATCTGTCTAGCTAACTGCTATCTAACAAATAGCATAGCTAACTACATGTGTAAAGAAGGTGGCACGAAACAAACAGATAACATGGCGTATACACAGACATAAGAAATGACAAAACAATGATTAACAGAGAAAGTAAGCGAGATTAGAGCCGCCACACTTCAGTAAAGGGCGACGTTTGATGGGGGTAGATTCTAAGGCAGGCGATGAACGGTTGATAAAGTCACCCTACCAATCAGAGTAAGTTGGAAATTCCATGAAAGACGAAGTGTATATGTTATCGCGCCGTCTTGGCATTCGAAGTGACAACACAGATTGTGGGGAAGGATCCAAAGCCACCAATAGGAATCGTGTTCACAGTAGCCCAGAGAAGTGGAGGGGAATTCGAAAATGGTGGCTATGCGACGTGATCGCATGGTTTTTATGATTTTGCTGGACTCATGCACCAGACCCCCTTTCGCATGTGGTCTGGCATCCGAGACTAAGCTGAAATTATGAATGCGTTTGTCAACAATATAGATTACTGTGGCTACATGGACATTTGAAACTGTTTTCAGTTGAGGTAGCTAGCAAGCTCATTCATCATCAAGGGGCTGCCCTCAAGTGATGTCCTAACTAGCTTGCTAGCTAGCTAACATCAGGCAGAGCAAATTGGTACACTCAACCACAGAGGTCACACTGAAGTCTTAACAAAATGTCAATGCCATGTGGTGGTCAGTAGAGACTGATTGATCAACAGCTTAGGAACAAGTGTGGAGCAGTTTCAGACATCAGATACATTGCAAGGACATGTCTACTAACTTGTACTTTTAACCACTAAGACTCACTCAAAGAACATCACACTATCATCCCTTGTTAGCAGTTGCTTCTCCCCTTCATTGCTGGTGAGGGAGCACTCTACATTTGCTTTTGCCATTGCCTATTAGCTAATTAGAAGTCACACCAGTTAACTAGCAAAATGATTTGTCCACATGCACAAATCAACACAACTCCTGTACACTATGTGCTACATCCTCAGAATTGTTTTACATCTTCTTAAAGCAGCTCCTCCAATATAGGTTGTAAGGTGAGACATTTCTGGTTCAGAAGTGGTCTCATTAGACAGGTTTCATTGTAGTCCTAATTTCCCATATGATCTTGTTGTGCTGTACCAGTTTCTAATGTATTGTGTGATGTGTCTTGTTGGCTCCCTCCACAGTTATGAGGTTGAAGTGACCAAGTTCACCTCCAGTTGGAGTGTCGGCACTGTGCTCTGCTCCATCCTCCAACACCACCATCCCATTGTTCTCCATTAAACCAGCCAAGTGGACAAGGCTATGTCACTGGACAACTTGCAGCAGACATTGGACACTGCACAGGATGAGCTCAGTGTGGAGAAACTGCTGGACCCTGAAGGTGTGCAGTGCACCATTGGTTTCGTTGTTGACCTGGTTGTCTTCTTCCACTGTGTCCCTCACTGTAGCGGCAGTGTTCTCACTTGACCCCATATTGTTTAGTATTTCTTGCCCCCCCCCCCCCCCCCCTCCCCCCTGACGCTTTGCAGTGACCCCTTATTTTTTAGCATTTCTTGCCCTCCCTCAGTGTGCCCTGTGGTGTGTGATCGTTGAATCCTGTTATGTGTGTGCCCTTCCTTATTGCTTCATACCAGTTTGTGTGGCAGTGGTTATTACTGTACATGTACAATAGTGTATCACTGAACACTCTACTGCAGCTGTGGACGTACCAGTGTCTGGTCACTCCCCACCCCTCTCTACTCTACCGCTTCCTGCATCCCTCTGCCATTTCCTTCCTCTTCCCTTACCCTCTCGTCACCCTCCGTTACCCTCCCTTTCTTCCCCCTTTTCGACCCTCCCTCGGCCCCTCCCATCCCTTGCTAACCCCTCTACCTTGTCTGTTATTGCCTCAGTTTTGTTATTAACTCTGTATGTGCATGTGTGTGTGTGTGCATGTGCATGTGTGTGTGTGTGTGTGTGTGTGAGTGTGTGTGTGTGTGTGTGTGTGTGTGTGTGTGTGTGTGTGTGTGTGTGTGTGTGTGTGTGTGTGTGTGTGTGTGTGTGTGTGTGTGTGTGTGTATGTATATGTGTGTGTGTGTGTATGTGTGTGCAACATGTACTCCACTCAGGTACTATGTGGCTCTACACTGTACATACAGTACCTGTAATGGCACATACTGTACATTGCTCCTAGTTGTGTGCTACAGTCAAAGTAACAAAATGGACCCTTGTCGGGGAGAGAGAGTGGGATGTGGACTACATGCTGATACAGTCTCTGTGTGGTAGGTAGTGGGGACAGTGCTTTTGGCACACTTCTTGTAACCCCCTTCTCCTCACTCCCCCTGCTAAGGCAGAAGAGTTTGGAAAACTAAGGGGGGCCTCGTTACTGTTTATGGAGTCATGCACACATACTGGTAGTAACAAGTTAATGTCCCTCCCCCTAACTTTTAAGTGCACAGGCTGATTAGTGCTTCAGTAGCAAAGAGGTCATTATGTGTTATGTGCAGCAGGTTTAGCACAACCCGTCACATAGCTCTCCTCATATTGCTATTTTACCTCAAGCCCCTCAACTGCTAGAGTCACACAATCTCCATCAGCTAATAGTGATTCCCACATCTTCAATTAGTGACCACCACAGCCCATAGCAGTGATGCCCACAGACCAGACCAGTGAGTACACAAGTGTAGTAGGGCTTCACAGAACTGGACAGATGGACTGGACTCTATGCTATTACAATCTCTGTGTTGTATGCAGTGAAGACAGTGCTAAAGGCACCCCTTCTTGTTAATTTTCTACCCCCTCTTATCACTGTGTCTCCCTTATGCAATATCTCTTTGTTTTGCACCACACCACACTCACTATGATTTCTTGTCACACTGTTTTAGCACTGCCAGACTGCATTCAATTAGGTGGCAGCAGCTAGCCTATTTTGTTACACCTTCCAGTTAAGGGGAGGCAGACTAATCTGTTAGAACAGTATATCAAAATCTTAACAATGAAAAGGAGCTAATGCAGTGGCACTGCAAAGCACTGCCCACAAGTGTACAAATGCAATCACAGAGTAACTGTTGTACAATGTTGAACAAAGGAGCTATAATTACTTGCACCATGTACAGTGGTGCTAGTCAACTGTAGCCTTGAAAGTGTTTAGTGAGTCTGTCTTGACACTAGCTAGCCAACTAGCTCTCCTTTTCTTCAGACATTGATGAATCAAATTAAGGGTCTGGCATAAACATAACAGTAATAACTGGCAATTGGCATGATGAGGAGCAGTAAATAACTAGGGTAGTGACATCAACAAGGCCATTGGAAAACGGTCTATGTAGTTGCATGAAACACCCAATGCCTAGCGACACATGTAGAAACCCAAAAACAGCCGGTTAATCGACTGGACACACTCCTTGAGGGGAACTGCCATCTACCAAGTCTGTTCATAGCTAAGTTAATGCAAGTCGATCCCATCCGTCGACCTGCTGTCTACCACACAGCATACACGTGTAAAGAGGGCACGAAACACACTAGCGACATAGTGCATGAAGTTAGAAGGGACACGAAAAATAATGAGTAATTACAGAGAAAGTGTAAATGAGTGAGACTAGAGCCGCCGCACTTCAGTAGAGGGTGGTTCGCTTAACGTTAAAAGAATGTACGATTTGAACTCACCTCACCGATCAGAGCAAATTGGAAATTCCATGAGAGATACAGAAGCTACGGAATGACACTTTCTTGGCGTTCTCTGTGGTAACACAAATCGTGGCCGAGAAGGGTTCAATACTGATTACACTGGCACGCCAGACGGGAAGTGGTGAAGCTCCCCAAATGATGCTTATGACGTTGTCGTAGTGTGGGTGTCCTCTTCTCTGGTTTGCCTCCCCCCCCCGGTATGGAATCCTAGGACTGGAGGTCCCTCTCTAGGATTCCAGTTCCCCCCTGCGCAACCGTGCCTGCGGAACGCCTGTCCTAGTACAGGAGTTCCGCATAAGAAGTCAGCTGGTCCTGGGAACGTAACGGTACTGCAGTTGTGCGCCTCAACGACGGCGTACGCGTGGGTCCGGGACCAAGTGTAGGTGGCACAACACGAAGCAGTACGTTATGGTAACCGTCAAGTATTTGCCGCTTTCTCTGGCCTTACGCGAGTTTGTACACGCAGCTGGAGAGCGAGCTCGAATGTAGAAGTGTATCGCGGTCGATCAGCTATTCAAGAAAACTGTTAAAGTAGACTGCAGCAGCAAGTTACATTGTGAACAGCTATTGTGAATTGCCTACGTGAATTGTGCATATTCGCTGTCACTATAATGAAATGGTGTTACCAAGACAGAAATTCCAGGCTGGTATGTACCACTGGGCAGAACACTTGTCCAGGCTAAGTGGCCCTCATTGGCACAGGGATGACAAACATACCTGCATGCTACTGCACCAACACATGCACCTTTACAAGTAAGAATACTCATACGAGAGCACCAAATTACATACACAATCACACATGCTTGCAGCTATTTTATGAGGCTGTCTGAGTATATACCTTCAGAATACCAAGCACACCTGCATAGAGCAGGATAAGCAGTAGCCAAAGCTGTCAATTCACCCCATTCACAGTGTGGTGTAGGAGGTATTACCATTGTTACAATGCTAATTCACCCCATTCACACAGTCTATATAATCACACTTGCACAAAGTAATGAACGCCACATTGTGCATAATGTGGAAATGGCTCCACATACACAGCATGCATGGCCAATCATTGGAGTACAAGTACAACACCAATTACATGTTGGATATAATGGCTTAATTGCATTTACAATGAAGTACATCTAGTGTGTGATCACTTCAATCACTAAAGAAGTTCACTTGCGTCAGGACTGCTTTGTCACCTGCATAACTAATCAGGGCAAAGAATTTGTGAATGCCTCAAACAGAAGGCTATTCGTGCTGTTAGGTATTCCACACAGAATAAGCAAGTGTCCATCATCCACAGACAAATGGCCTTGATGAAAGAATGAACCAAACCATAACAAAGCAACTGGTGAAGTACATAAATGAACAGGAGACTGACTGGGATGAACACCTGGAGGAATTTCTATTCTCCTATCAGACCTCTGTACATGCTTCCACGCGGTGTACCCAATTCTACCTTATGTTCGGAAGAGGAGCTATTTTATATATATGCCACTACCCTCTGCCATGGGGTCAATCCAATGACAAAACAGTACACAGGAAGGAAGATGAGAGACCATCTGAGATACTGCTTACTATTGGGAGAACTCACACCAGGCACACATCTCCTTTAGACACTGTTTGGCCTTGCCAGATCGTAGAAGTTGTGCTCCATTGTCACACTCAGCCTGAGTGTCTCATGTTACAATGCTCTGCCTGTCAAGAGTTGTACCATGAGCAGTGTGAGGTTTCCTGAAGTCTTTCAGTAACAATGAAGCAAATACATAGAAAAGCAGAACATGCAAAAACAGCAAAGAGTAATTTCACATCGCACAGCTATCCCATAGGCTCTAGTTTGAACAGTAATTATATTTCCATTAATGCAACTGGTACTTTACAGCAGTTAGCTAGCTAGCTATTAGCAACATTTGAACCAAAAATTTACTAACTTTAACAAATAAACTTTTTAGCAAACTTACATACAGCATGTATTACCATCTATTACTTACCTGTATTGTCTTGTAATGAGCATGAATCGCGATGTCATGAATATCTTGGAAGCCTGTGGAGCGCTCATAATAGAAGGGGCGAGCAATGCAAATTCCTGTAGGATATGAAACGGTAGTCATCATTGAGAGCCTACTAGTACTACGCAAAGCACTTGAATTCCAAAGTCTTCAATGGAAGAATACAATGACTCCCCTAGTAGTGCCCGATATGGGATAACTGGTATCCTAGCGGGTGGAACCACGGTCCTAAGCGTCAAACTCAACAAGGAGGAACTCGATTCCTAAGGCTAACCCATCTTCTAGGAGGCACGTATCTTGTGCATAATTATATTCAAACAACTAAAGACACACTCAAAGAACACCACACCATCATCACTTGTAAACAGTTGCCTCTCCCCTTCCTTGCCGTAGAAGGAGCACTGTCCCTTGATCTGCATTTCCCTTTGCCGTTGCCTGCTGATTAGTAAGAACACAGCAAAAGACTTGATCATCATAGCCAAAACAATCTCCTTTACACTATGTGATACATCCTCAGAACTGCTGCTCGTTTCTCACTGAAGGGAAGGGGAGGGCACTCATGTTTTCATAAACATGTCATATAATATGGAAATTACTCAAATGAGCCTGACTGAATGGCCATAAGATTGCATGGTTGCATGAGAAACTATGATGTGGCATATTAGTAAAATAATTACCGTGCATTTGTATCAATAAAGAGATGGGTTCCATCTGCTTTGTAGTGCTGCTAATATAGCTGTATTGATAATAACTGTATTGTGTCTACTACTATTAGTATCTGAACTTTATCTTGGCAGAGGTCTTTCCTAATAAGATCACAGCATACCAGTCCCCACTCCCCATCCACATCAATCTTCAGGTATATGCATCAACTTGGGACCGGGACTGGACAGCTGCACTTGTTTGGAAACCAGCTGAGCTATAGGACATGGTGAGTATATAAACCTTGAGTGGGTAATAGACTGGCAATTGGCATTAATAATACTATACAAAACAAAGAACACATTTGGCAATTAAGCACACTTGCACGTGCCATGTTCATGCACAAGGGAAGACGCTCAGATTTACATGTGGTCTGAAGTCCATGTGCATTCAAATTAATATAACGCATTATATATGAATGAAGAAGCTAGACTGCATGCATTAACATGGACTGCACGATGATCATGACAGGGGATCGATGTAGCCGTTTACAGTTGTCTATGCCAACTCAAGCAGATAACCAACAGCCATGCAATATGTCCACCACACACACCTACAAATGCCACACAGCACAGATGTGGTGTATGATGTCCCTATATACAGCTATAGCTATTATATATAATTATTAGCTTGCTAGTCTGACTAAGCCCAGACCTGGCCACTTCCAGCTATTTTACATTGTGCAAAAAAATATATGTAAGTATAATGGCTGGAAGTGGGTCTGGGCTACGTCAGATTATATCTTGGCTTGCAGGAAAGTGGCACATGCAATGCAATGCTCACTCACATACACCTACACACTAGCCATTCTACACACTGCAAGATGTAGTGTACAATTACCACAAAGTCATTATCACTAATACAATGAAACATTATTGGTGTCACTTTAATTTGTCACAGAAATCACACATTTCCCTAAACGTCATGCAAACAACTGCTAAAATGATACAATAAAATCTCAACATGGAGTATTGCAAACTTCAGTCCAGCTAAGTCTAGTAACAGGCAAGAAAATATCCTTGGCAATCCTGTCATATAGTTCTCCTGCACTGAGGCAGCCCAGGTCTTGTGATTCACAATGGGTTGAGCTGCACTACCAGTGGACTGTATGGTGGGAGGCCAGCAAATGAATGAAAGGCACAAACCCAAATGAAATGTGCGCACACACACACACACACACACACACACACACACACACACACACACACACACACACACACACACACACACACACACACACACACACACACACACGCACACGCACACACACACACACATATACATGCATCCATATGCTCAAACACATGCAAGTGAATACAGACATACATAACATATTCACATTACCTAGTGTGTGTACATTGTGTGTCAGCACACGGTCAGTCCATGGGGAGTTAGCAATTCCCTATGGACTAGCCACATCATCCACTGTTGTCCACTGTAGAGTACTATGAACAGCACAAGGAATAGCTCAAGGAATTAAACTAAGAGAGGGCAAGTCAGCATTATGTAATTAAGCTGTGTACAAATTGCCATACCTTGTGTGTCTTGGAGGTGGAGTGTAGGGTAGTTCTACAGAGTGGGGCTCACTCCTTGGTTGGGTCCACTACTGGAGGACTGAGACACCTGACACTGCCAGACATTGCAATAGGGGGAGGGGAGGAGGAAGTGTAAAGGAAAGAGAGGGAGGGATAGGGGAAGAACACGCATACATACAGTATAGGTTGCATGGGTTGAAATGTGAAATGGAGTATAAACAATTGAATTAAAAGATTGCACCAACAATATGGTATTCACGTACAAAAGCATAGCAACAAATTACATTGCTGTACAAAAAGTAGGTTTCCCTGCCTTGGCCCATTAAGTATTGCAGTGAGTGACAGACTCCATCTGGGCAGGTTGCACTGTATCTGTGCACTGTATAACAACATGTCAATGAGCACCATTCTACCCTGGGTTGGTCTAGTGGGATATCCTGCTAGCCGGAGCACAAGTAATGGAGCATGCAGTGGGTGAGGTGTGCACACTCTGCAGTGGACTACCTGACTGATGTGGGGGGAGTGGTCCGGGGAAGAGGAGGTGGGGGCAGAGGTAGAAGGGGAATCCATATTGTACTGGGAGGAGTACTGCAGGCAGTGGTGTGTGTGTGTGTGTGCCTGCACCTCCTGGTGATTGGTAGAGGGAGAGAGTGGGGGAGAGTGTCCAATACTAGCATGAATGAAAGAGTTGAGTAGGGATGCCACAAGGAGACAAGAGGGCAGTCTAGAAGATGGTCTGGTCGTAATCAGACTTGGTACAAAGTGTGGACTACAGACTCACATGAGGTGTGTGTGTGTGTGTGTACATGTGCATGTTGGAAGGGTACAATGACATTGGTATTAGTAGTCCACTGAGGTGTGGCCTCCTATTTCATGAGTGTCCTTCAGACATGTAGTTGGTGTGAGGAGTGGGTAGGTACTGTGGTCAGGACAGTGGAGACATGATGCTGGCAGTCACTCAACCAGACACACAGCAGGAGAGTGTGGTTGTAGGGGATACAATAGGGAGTGGCCTGTACAACAAACACTAGAGTGCATGATGAATGCAAATACAACCAGTTGCCATAACAACACACACACCTGTTAGCTTCTGCTGTTGACTCTGTCGAGGGGTGGAGTTACAATAGATGTGGGTTGGGCTACATTGGATGTGGGTGGGGCTACATTGGATGTGGGTGGGGCTACATTGAATGTGGGTTGGGCTACATCAGTGGTGGGAAAGGCTGCTGAGGGAAGGTGCACATTGGGGAGTGGTCCTGTGGTGTCTGAAGTGCTGGGAGAATCAAAGACAGTACAGTACATGGACATGTGTGTGTGTACATGTGTTTAGTGTGCACGTGTTTGCGTAGTGTGTGCATGTGTGGTGTGTGTGTGTGTGTGCGTGTGTGTGCGTGTGTGTGTGCACGTGCGTGTTCACTCAAGCAGGAGCAGCATACCTATATATGTGTGTGCGTCCATTTACAAATGGTCAGATTAGAAGTTGTCTCTCCCCTTCTTTGCCAAAAAAGGAGCACCTTCTGTAGCACTCCGTTTGCCCTTCCTGCTGCCTGCATGCAGGGGAGGAACATACAGCAAACATGGCACATGACACAATGGTGGCAGGCCGGGGGCAGGTCCTGGATGACAGAGCCTCCCACCACTCTCTTGTGCATAGAAGATGGCACTCCCTTTGGGTTGTGAATCCAAAGGCAATTAAGTCAGTGAGCCACTATCAGAATTTGAACTACTCCACACACACACACACACACACATACACACACACACACACACACACACACACACACACACACACACACACACACACACACACACACACACACACACACACACACACTATTGCGGGCTATCCATAACATTTAGCACACTCAGTATATAATTCATAATAACCTTGCCGTGTGTTGTCTCCTTTGCTTTCCTTTGATGATGGAGGTCCACCAACAGAGGGACCTGATCCATCAGGGTCTGCAGACAGTGCCAATATAAATAATGCAAAACTGCACATAATTCACAAACATTTAAAACCATTACAGCACACAGCACTCTACACATGTAGAGCATATACTAAAACATTCTGAATGTTACCATTAAAATGTAGCTATTGTCCACTGACAGCAGTTGAAACTTAACACAGAAAATTACTATGTACAGTACATTTTGTTTAACAAATTATTATTATGTGAACTTTCTGCAGACTGGGCATCACTACGGCAGACCACCCATTGATGAGCAAATATGTCAATCCCATCCAAGTACATGGTTAGACAAACTGCTTCACTACTGCCTGTCCAGTCTATAGTAGTTATACCCATGCAGTTCACTATATCAACATGACATGTGCCACAACAGTGAGAGCACCTGTTGGTCAGTTTGGAGAAGATCATACTGTAAACACATCATTTCTGATGAACAACATTTTGTTGCTATACAAATGACTGTCCTGTAGTGTTGCATGTGTAACTGGTTGGTGTGTTAGTGACAGTGTCACTGAAGCAGTGTCCACACAGACATGCACTTTACTTCAGTGGTGCCCTCAGTAGCTCAAAGCCTCAACACATATGCCCAACCACTGCACTGCACCTTGTACGGGAGGGTCCACTGCAGACAACTGGCTCCTCACTGACTGGCAAGGGGTCTGTCTCACAGAGGAGTCCTGTAGTGATATGAGGTGGGGAGGTGCCTGCTGCACCACACCCACCTCAGGAGGGGTGGGCTGCTGTGCCGTCTGCTCCATCTGCCTCAACTGCTGCACCAGAGTGCCCTGCAGTGCAGTCTGGTAGGCCCGATACTGCTCCAAGGTCATCATGGTACAAGGGTGAAGACCCAGCATGGCTCCCTGAAGCATCATGCCATACCATTGGTTAAACAACATCTGCTGTTGCTGAAGTGGGTTGGCATATTGCACTTGTGTATGTGCCTATGCCAAAGAGGGGGCTGATGGCACACCCTGTGGCATGTCAGTTACTGGGCGATCAGTTCTGTAGGAGCTGCAGTAGGGACTGGGATTGGAGGAGGAGGAGCCAGTAGACCCCGCCTCACTGGTAGAGCAGTGGTGTAAACAGTTGACAGTGCTTGACTGGTCATTGCCATGGAGAAGACAGGTTGGGATGGGAGTGAGCGTTGGGCTAGCAGGATGGCTGGAAATGTTGTCGACAACTGCTCAGTGCTTAGGTGGGCAGTAATGGGAGTGGTTGGGACTAGACTGGTGACCTGTTTAATATAAGACAGTAGAAAGAGGTACATAAAGCTGTGCACATCCATTCACATCCATTAGTTCACCTGACACTATTAATTTTATGAATAAGCAGGAACTGATACAAACAACCAGGTCACACTAAATGAATTAATGAATGTGGAAATGAAGTACTAATAACAAGTGAAGAGTGTGGAATGAAGTTGGAGATACAACTAAACCAACCATGCACTCTGACCCAATCTGACACAGGGCAGCTGTTGAATGTGTGCCACCTCACAAGGACAACTATATACTGTGCTAGCATTAATTAAGGGTCACCACAGGAAGCTAGCGACAACTCCAGCTCCCTCTCTCACTTCACCACCTCCCCAGACCAACCTTCTCCTCTGGACTAATGGCGGCTCTCTTCAAGTACTTGGCATTCAGTGGGTGAATGTAGCTGAGGTTGGTGCGGGCTGAGCACTCTCCACAGTCAGGTGACCTGCCCACTCGAGTGAACTCTGGTGGTGTGGGTGGCATAACGTACTCATCCTCATCCTGTGAGTAACTGTGACTGGAGCTCATTTGCGAGTCATCTCTCATGTCGATGAGTACTGCTGCAGAGGAGGTGATAGAAGCACCATTGCTCAGGGATGCTTGTGAAGCGGGGTCTTCCAATTGACCAGTCCTGCCATCCAAGTGGTACAGTGTGAATTGACAGTACCATGCAGGCACCTCTCCACACCCACCTCTTCCAGGCCCTGCACTAGCTTTCTACTCTTCTTTACAGGTGGAGAGGTCCCCTCCTCCTCCTTGTCCTCTTCTTCCTCCTCTGGGGTCCTGCCTGCCAGGACAGTCTGAGGGTGCTAGAGAGGGGTAGGTAGATAGCGGGCGTTTGTGTGTGTATGTACATACACATGGATTACATTATACCTAACCATTTATGGGCATAAGCACACAGTCTATATCAGGTACTGAAATCAGCACCACTGCTATCACAATACAGTGACATACAGACAAGAACAGACACAACACCACATCAGTCTATGGCATACAGTGAATGTGAGCAGAATTGACCTGCTACAAGATGTTGAGGTACTATGGCCAACGGTAGCAGTGCACAAAGACAAGGTTCTCCTGTTCTTAGATGACACTGGTAAACAGTTCAAACAGAGCACATACATACAAAGTCTATCCTATGTTTGCCTGAGTGTGTCCTTTGCATGGACTGGTGGGGGAAACTGTGTGTTTTATGACAGGGAGGACATGCACCTATTCAGTACTGGAACTGAGCCATTGTTAAGTATGATGCTTGCAAGACACAACAGGTCACACAATGGGCATCAGCACAGGAGGGAAGGTGTTGGTTTCAAGATTACTAGGAGACATTCTGACAACACCAGTAATCATACTTTACAGCAATATACTGTAGGGGAAGGGTCCAGTATAGCCCATGCAATGTGGAGCCACATGTCTACAGTGAGTGAGGAGAGCTTTAACTGTAACAAGACCTCTCACCAATGATAGCACTCAGTAAAACCTGTACACCCTGGACCATGAGTATGAGTACTCTGCATGTAGCTTAGTTTCTGTGATAGTAAATTTGGTTCTGCAGACACTCCAGATCTGTGGACTCAGTAGGCACTACATATAGTTCAGAGGATTCCCCACATCCAAGGAGGAAAACAAGACACCAACAGACAGGGTGTGAGCTAGAGATGTCTTGAAGAACACACAGAACACATTAGATGGTGTACAGGCAAACAGTATGGAATTCGAGGAATAGTAGTCCAGATAGGATTCTTGGTGGGTCTAAGTTTGTGAAGAGAGTGGTTCAGTACACTAACAGTGGACACATGCAACACAATGTCACTCCAACTCAGGGTGCATAATGATTAGTTCATACATTATGAAAGTACACGAGTGGAAAGCTTTATTGTTCTTCCTATAACAGAAGCAGGCAACAGCAGTGTAGCCTGGCTGTCATTTCAATGCCTTGGCCTACCGAAGGACAGTGTGGGACACTACAGTACTAGCTAATGCAACCCATATAAAGGAGGAATGTCAGCTTGACATTTAGCGATTGCTGTCAGTTAGCAATTGCAATAAGGTGCCAGGCTACTGTGATCCAATTGTTAAGTGTGAACAGCTGAACTTCCTCCAACTTAACTACTGTTGGTTTTCAGACTTCCTCAGACTCTGTCAAGTAAATAGCTAGAGCACCCAGGCTGTCCTTTTATACAGCAGGCTGAGAAAACAAAATTAATGATAGCCTGGTTACAAGTGATAAATTGGGAGTATATAGCTAAGCCCTTACATCATTTGCTCTGCTTTTATAATTATACTCTTTATAAATTTGTACAATCACACTGTATGGAGCCTAACAGTACACAACAACAGAAGCCGAGGAAAGCCACATGGTATATGCAATTCACAGCATGGATAGAATGCTTGTGAACATGTAGCTTCTGCACCAGTTCTTGCATAAGGCAGAATAATTAAGAATATGAGCAATTGTGTTGGAAGAGAACAGCCTGTGATATTCAAGATATGACTAAATTATAGTGCAATGCACACCTCTTATATATTGTCGCTAGAGAATCTAAAATAGCTGCTACACCATAATTATATAATTCTTACTGCTTCACACTGCTCTGCAGTCATCTAGTGGAAGAGTGGCCTTAAGCTTCTGCTTTGATCGACCCACATAATGGGAATTCGAAGGGAAAAGTACATTAGCCATATAGATGAATTCTACTAAGAACTCACTTCCTATTTCATGTATGTCCATGAGATACAAGAAGCGCAAGGTTATAGGACATGTACAGTAGTATAATATACATGCATGGGGTTATAATTAGGGCAGTGGTCACACACACATAACTGTAATGTACATACACATGTACCTCCTCCTTCTCTATAAACCTACCTCCAACGTCCACAATTGGATGTTGGAAGTTTAAGACATCACAAAAAAACATAACTATACATACACGTATACACATGCACACACATGTGCACACACACCCACACATGCACATGCCAACAAACAATAACAATTATTATTATACAAACACACATGTACACCATTGCTGTCTGCACCTCATGCACAGTTGGCTGCTCGAGCTCTGCGTGGTTGCATAACTGACTCCAACTAAAACTTTTCCTCCAAATATTGTAGTACATGCATGTGGTTATAATCACTTACTATTGTGACTGCAATACACTACATGATACATATATAAACCTATAGGCCTTTCATTACATTGCATATACTACAAAAAGAGTGTTGCTTCTAATAAAGAGTCATGAGTAACAAGCATTGTGTGTGACCTGACGTGATACTGTATATACATCTACAGTGTTTCAAACATTAATTTGCTAATTGAAATAAAAAATTACAAAAATGTAGAGTTCAAAAAGCACTTCACCACACACAGTCCATGTGACTTCTCTTCAGTCCTGTCTTCTTCAGTCTGTGGAGGACCAGGTCTCACTACTGCTCAAAGGAGGCCTAGAGGAGAGAGGAGGTGTATACTGACTGGCCTACTGACTGGGGTCCAGAGGTCTCACACAGCTAAAGGGACACACTAGGAATACATGACATGTAAATTACACATGTCCACTCCTCCTCACCTCCATCACAGCTCCCGCTGTCCTCCTTTTTGCTTTTTGCTTTTCTTTCTTGTTTTTCCTCCGCTTTGTCCTTCTGACCCTCTTCGAACTGCAGGGCTCAGTCAATGGTCCAGCAGGTCTCCTTGATGGTGGGGCTGGACAATGGTGATGGAGTGGAGAGGGGGTTGCTCTGGCAAAGGTGGGCAATGCAGGAGGAGGAGGAGGGGCAGTGGTGATCCCTGAAGCACCTGGTGAGCCACAAGACACAAAGTGGTGTGCTCCTGGAGAACAGACGGATGGGGAAACAGCAGATAAGTGCATTAAGGTGACAGTTGTTGTTTGTGCTCCAATACACTTCCTAATCTACAAAGGGTGTGTGCACTTGTCAGGTGTACTGTGACCACTCCATGCTCACAAGGGTCAGGTCAGGTCTAATACTTTGACTTGTACACCAAATGCACAATAATAGGTGCAGCCAATCAGATTGCAGGAAACATGTTAGTCATATCAATGGATTAGACATGACCTGACCTGTCCCCCCAGTGGGAGGGGTCAGGCGACGCTTGCTTAGTGGAGACTTGCAACGTTTCGTATTTGAAGGTGTACCCATACCTGAAAGGATTGCTGTTCATTGTGTTGATGTTCACTCATATCCAGTAACAGTTCAGAACATGCCATTTCTGCATATACACTATACCAATGGCAGTGAACCACAGATCATCCGAACATGTGGTTCACTAATTAACATCACTTGCTGAACCATGGTACTTCAAGTCCAGTTCCCTCCGGGCATGTATGTAACAATGGGAACATATTCTCTATGGTTTGGAACAGTATAGGTATAGCACTCCATATTCAATCAAACACGGAGCTTTGTGTCCAAAGAATGTATGGCAATGTGCCGTAGCAATTTATAACTGTCCCTCAAATGCACGGTTGTACATAATTATGCAAGGTGTCAGAATGAACCCCACAGCATGTAGACAAGTGGGCGAGTACACTGGAGCATGTTGGGCACTTTTGTACCCAACATGCTCTTGTAACCACATCTAAAATACATGGATACCTCCAACAGGTAATGTGGACGTATCCCAAGCCGTTACACATGTGCCTTATAAACACCACACAGGGAGGCCAATGTTATCAAGGTGTACAAGCTGTGAAGTGCACATACATTGAGTGTAAGTGTACACATTCAGGTCAGGCAGAAGTAGAGGCTATTGTATACAGAGGACATACTGATAAGTGGGAAGGTGTGTACATGAGGAGGTAGCTAGAGGAGGGGAGTTGGTGTGATCACCTCACTTGGAACAACAGAAGTACTTGAAGAGACAGTATTCATACAATTGGTGCACAGGTGATTGCTTCACCACTCACTAATCCTTACCACCCACCTGGCAAGATACGTGGTTGCTGTCCACTTATGGACATCAGAATGTTGGCCGCTTGTGTCATATTTGGGTAGTCTATCACAGCTGCTGTGTGGGCAGATGCATTTGGAGGGGGAAAGGTGAACATAGAAGTGAGAGACAACTGCATTGATGACGCAGATGTGACAATGATGAATAAAGAAAAGGGAATCATAATTGAAGTGTGACTAAACATTAACCATATTAAGAAACTTGTATAAGTTATTGTTGCACGAACATGTAGTCCCATGAGGTCAAGATGCATTCTAACTGAGGCATGTCTATAGCATGCCAAATTCGGTGTCCAGAGGTCCACCCACTCCATTGCATCCACTGCTATCAAACTCTCAACACACATGTCCACCCACTCTCCACTGTACCTTGTGTGGGCGGGTCCACTGCTCCCCCATCACCTCCCACTGCAGCTCCAGTGGGGAAGGCTTCCACTTGGCTTCTCACTGACTGGCAGGGGGTCTGTCTCACAGAGGAGTCCTGTAGTGATGTGAGGTGGGGAGGGAGGCAACACTGCATGCTCACTGAGGCTATAGGTGTATCCACCCTTCAGCACACAACATCAACACAAACATGCTGTCTGCAGATGTCACTGCAGCACCTTATCACTCAACACCACTGCTATATAATACGTATAATGGAGTGGCAGACAATTATTACATTGCTATTACGTACGTAAATTATATTTTAGTAAATTTGTTGTTAACTTGTAGCACGGCAGAGAAAGAGGCACTGCAGCACAGTGTGAAGGCAATGCAGGAGGCAATGATCAGATGGGACATATGAAGTGAAAGAAGTCAAATCTGATGAGAGTGGCCAGAAAGAGTACTAAAATGACTGTCAACACCTGTCAAAGAGCACCTGACCTAGGAGAAGGATCCAGTAGAGTCCATGCATAGAGTACCACATGTCTTAGTAATGTCTAGACAGACAGAGACAGGACTACGGGTGGACGTGCTTGTGAGAGGACACACAGAGGATGTCCACATCCAATGGAGACAAACAGTATGTAGAGCTGTGAACTCAGTGGACCATAACTGGTAACTGGTACTGTAATAACTGGCAGTACTATTATAATAACAAGTGAAGAGTGTGGAATGAAGTTGGAGATATATACAACTAAACCAGCCATGCACTCTGACCCAATCTGACACATGGCAGCTATTGAATGTGTGCCACCTCACAAGGACAACTACTGCGCTAGCATTAAGGGTCACCAAGAGAAGCTAATGCCAACTTCAGCTCCCTCTCTCACTTCACCACCTCCCCAGACCAACCTTCTCCTTTGGACCAATGGCGGCTCTCTTCAAGTACTTGGCATTCAGTGGGTGAATGTAGCTGAGGTTGGTGCGGGCTGAACACTCTCCCCAGTCAGGTGACCCGCCCACTCGAGTGAACTCCGGTGGTGTGGGCGGCATAACGTACTGATCCTCATACTGTGAGTAACTGTGGCTGGAGCTCATCTGTGAGTCATCACTCAGGTCAATGACCACTGCTGCAGAGGAGGTGATGGAAGCATCACTGCTCGGGGATGCTTGTGAAGCGGGGTCTTCCCACTGACTGGCCCTGCCATCCTGTACCAAACAGGAAGTAGTACAGTGTGAATTGACAGTACCATGCAGGCACCTCTCCACACCCACCTCCTCCTGGCCCTGCACCAGCTTTCTAGTCTTCTTTACAGGTGGAGAGGTCCCCTCCTCCTCCTTGTCCTCCTCTTCCTCCTCTGGGATCCTGCCTGCCAGGACAGTCTGAGGGTGCTAGAGAGGGGTAGGTAGATAGCAGGCATTTGTGTGTGTGTACATACACATGCATTGCATTATAACCATATATGGGTATCAGCATACATCTATATCAGGCACTGAAATCAGCACCACTGCTATCACAATACAGTGACATACAGACAAGAACAGACACAACACCACATCAGTCTATGTATGGCATACAGTGAATGTGAGCAGAATTGACCTGCTACAAGATGTTGAGGTACTACGGCCAACGGTACCAGTGCACAAAGACAAGATTCTCTTGGTATTAGATGACACTGGCAAACAGTTCAAACCGAGCACATACATACAGTACAAAGTCTATCCTACGTTTGCCTGAGTGTGTTGTTTGTGTGGACTGGTGGGGGAAACTGTGTGATTTATGACAGGGAGGACATGCACTTATTCAGTACTGGAACTGAGCCATTGTGTATGACGCTTACAAGATACAATGGGTCACACAATGGGCATCAGCACAGGAGGGAAGGTGTTGGGTTCACCAATAAAAGGACTCAGTTAACCAGTACACACTTAACCACGAGTATGAGTACTGTGCGTGTAGCATAATTTCTGTGATAGTAAATTTGGTTCTGCAGACACTCCAGGTCTGTGGACTCAGTAGGCACTACATATAGTTCAGAGGATCTCCACATCCAAGGAGGAAAACAAGACAACAACAGACAGGGTGTGTGAGCTAGAGACGTCTTGAAGAACACACAGAACACATTAGATGGTGTACAGGCAAACAGTATGGTATTTGAGGAATGCTAGTCCAGATAGGATTCTTGGTGGGTCTAGATTTGTGAAGAGAGTGGTTCAGTACACTAACAGTAGGACACATACAACACAATGTCACTCCACGTCAGGGTGCATAATGATTAGTTCATACATTATGAAAGTACACGAGTGGAAAGCTTTGTTGTTCTTCCTATAACAGAAACAGACAACAGTCTAATGTAGGCCCACTGTCATTTTGATGCCTCAGCCTACCAAAGGACAGTGTGGGACACTATTAGCTAATGCAACCCATATAAGGGAGGAAGGTCAGCTTGACATTTAGCGATTGCTGTCAGTTAACAATTGCTATAAGGTGCCGGGCTACTGTGATCCAATTGTTAAGTGTGAACAGCTGAACTTCCTCCATGTTAACTACTGTTTGTTTTCAGACTTCCTCAGACTCTATCAGGAAAATAGCAAGAGCACACAGGCAGTCCTATTATTTAGAAGGCTGAGCCAACAAATTAATGACAGCCTGGTTACAAGTGATGAATTGGGAGTAGACTGCGTTGGAGAGGGGAGGTTTAGTTACAACTTTGAATTCAAGTTAACGTTAACATTGAAAAGACAGGACTACAGGTGGACGTGCTTGTGAGGGGACACACAGAGGATGTCCACATCCAATGGAGACAAACAGTATGTAGAGCTGTGAACTCAGTGGACCATAACTGGTAACTGGTACTGTAATAACTGGCAGTAAACCTGACAACTGGTCAATGAACAGTTGGAATGGGAATGGGTCCAATCATTGGGAAGATCAGTGATCACTATACATGTGCAGTATCTCATGAAACAAAACATAGTACACACGTAAAATCACTAAAAAAAGAGTTTGAGAGAGTACCAATCTCTTTGTCCATCTTGTTAGCCTACTTGCCATGTGAAGGATCATGTGAGGGCTGGCATTACATAACCAGTGACAACTGGTGATAAAGTATGAACCATAAACAAAGGTACAGTAGCTGATGAATAATAACTGAGAACTGAGAATTGCAACTCAACTAGTTAGCTACTGATTAAAGTGTATGTATGTATGAGTGATGTCCTGAGTATGTCCCAGTCTGTCCAGTATAGGGACTCACAGGACAAGTTGGACAACGTACAGGTAAACACAGTCACATTGCAGACACCATGCAGGGCAGGACAAGGAGGGCAAAGGACAGGGCAGGCTCTACTGGACAACTGTGGCATTGTGTTGGAAATGGTACAATGTAGACTGCTCTCTGAAATGTCACTGACCTCAGTCCTGTCCTGGTCCATCACTGTGTCCTCATTAGTTGGCTGGGAATCTGTTGAGTGAGGAGCATCACCTGATGAGGTGTCACCTGTGTGTGAGTGAAACAGACAAGGACAGAGAAAGTGGACATCTCACTACATGAGGCTCACTCTACAGGAGGTGACCAAACACCACAGCATGTGAACAGACAGACACACAGGACAAGAGGGGGAGGTGGTGTGCTTGAGTGACTGGGATGAATAAGGAGATCTCCTTGCACACAATGGGAATGTATTCCAAAGTCTAACCACACACAGTAATGTACTTACATACCTTACACACACGAGGGATAAATCTCTTATTTGGATCCATAAACTAGTGCTCAAGTGTTAGGACAATACCACCATATCTAGTAGTTATCTAGTAGCATATCTGCACTCTACTACACCTCAACTGACTGCACTACAGCATTCAGGCAGCAATGTAGGTCCTGATACATGTACATTGGGTGCTACACATGCGCACTCATGTAGTAATGACAGCACTGCAGTTCAAGGCAGTCAGGCAGGCAGTGCTGAAGCTCACTTCACCACCTACAGGTGACACACGGTTCACACACAAGAGAGAGCTAGCCCCACCCGACCCAGCACAGCCAGATGGGGAATGAGGTGCTGCTTCTCTGATACAACTGACTGAGGACTTGACAGACACAGCACAGACACTGCAAGAGGAGACTAACTATGCACCACTCACCAACTGGACAGAGCTCAATGGTGGAGTATCCAGTTTTCTTAACTTTGAACTTCCCCTTCTCATTTGCTGTGAGTTGTGCTATTATACCATCCACTACCTGTTGGCCTTTTCTCCAAAGCTCCAGTTGGAACTCTGTAATGTTCTTATTCCTGACTACTCCTCTCACAGCTGCCACTCCAAACTTGTGTACAAGTGTGTGTGTGCTAATGATGAGTCCTGCAGGAGTGAACAGTAAACAGTACAGAGCACAGCAAATTATTATGCTATATTATAGCAAATGTGTACACAAAGTGACTAACGTTTGGAGCATGTGTTAGACAGTGTCTATAAAACACTAAATACAGAATAACAGAATAACGGAATAGTGGAATAATGGAATATCATGTTATAATGGCAGATGTGTGTGTGTGTGGGGGGGGGGGGGGGGGGGGAGGATAGAGCCTCACAATCTTCAAGGTGGGAACACAACTGACCTCTCCAAATCCACTACCAACAGCCTGCCTGGTGTTGGGTTTGGGGGCAAGACTTGTGGTGTACATGTAGCTGTGGTTGCATTGGGACATAAGATAGGATGAAGCTCTACTTGGGCGAGCAATGGAGGCTCCCCCCGTTGAGTGGATGGTGGGTTCATAGAGGCGGAGCCTATGGTGGCTTGTAAGGTGACTTCTCGAGTTTATCTGCGAGGAAACTGCGATTAGCTTCTGTTTTCATTCGAAGAAACATTTCTGTGTGAACCACCTACGAAGACTTGTCAGTATGCCCATTTCCCTTCGCTTCCTTCAAACTTCGAATCTTTCCAGGCAGAAACTCACGGCAGCGACACTTGTATGAGTTGTTTGCCATTTTAACATGATATTCTGTTATTCTGCAATTCCGTTATTCCGCTATTCCATATTCCGAGTTTTAAAGACGCCTGACAAATGAGCCATGTTGTAGCAACAACTTAGTGGGACAGCCACAGAGTGACAGAATATCAAGTATATTACTTCCCACCACACATGGCCCATTAGTAGTAACAACAACACAATGTCATACTGCAATGAAGTCACATTGCATGAGTGGACTCTGAAACAAGACTGTTCCATCTTCTGTCTGACAGCAATGAGTGTGCACACATTACTGTGCATGGTCTACTCAGGTTGAAATAACTACAAAATTAATAACAAATGATGGCTTCCAATTGGAGCTACGTTAACTACTGCACATTAAATGCAACTAAAGTGAGAGCCACCTGTGAGACAATACCATGCAAGCAGATGAGCACACATGCCAAGTCCACACCATGTCTAGAGCTGAACATGTTGGAATGAAATGTAATGTGCTCAGACACAGCCAGAGGACTACACTGATACACAGCTCATCAAGTCCTGTCAGAGTCACATCACTATAGTGTACACAGAGTGCTTTAGGTCATCTCAAATAATACATTTGACCACCTCCATCAATGCAGTGTGGATTGAATGTAGAATGTGATGGTTAACTGGTGCATGATGTACACAGTCACTACCTGACAATAGTCTGTTGGAGACAGTATACCTGAACTATAGGAACTGCATGTGCATGTGTCTGTGTAGCCTCATTCCTAGCTCCACTTCCTCTACAATGGCTAACACAGGGGCGGAGACAAAGCTATAGTACTGCAAATACAAAGGACCAATCAGATTGTTCAGAAGTCATGTGACATTGTTCAGATGTGCACATTTCGAAGACTTAGTAATAGTGTTTGTTCATCGTAGAGCAAAACTGGTAAACATGCCATTGTTGCTGTTAATGTCCATTTAGTGATGTAGTGACACTCCATGAATCCATTGGACATGCAAAACTGATGTTAAGAACCCACAAACAATACATTCATCTGCCATTGCAAACATAGCCATGATCAGCCACTGAGGAGTCAGCTGTCATGTACCTATCACATGGCATTCACCACACAATATCAAACGTTAGGGACCAGACCCACTGTTGGATGGTTTCAAAATGGCAACTGGAAGCGCATGGGATGGGCTCAAGACTAGTATCTGTGTGCCTCATACAACCAGCTAACCAATAACTGGTGGCATAAGTAACAAGCCATACAACTACATGGGCAAGAGGGGAAGAGCAGTGCACAGACATAACACTGCCAGTGTTATGTCTTATGCTCTGCTCAATAGAACACATAACACTACCAGTGCACCAGACAGTGCATACAAGACAGACATTTCAGGGAAGCTGCTACAACAAAGTGCACCTCTTGACAAGCAAGGCCCACTAATCCAATACTGGTACAATGTTGGCTGCGGTACCCTTGTGGGACCAGAGTGATTTTGAATCAATATGCAGTGTACAACTGCTGAAGAGATGGAACTTACCCAAAAGTTAAATCTCAACTTCTTCAGCCTCCCATGTCCAGCCAGCTTTCCTTCAAGCTCCTCCAGCTTAAGGCCATCCTCTGCTACTCCTCTCTAAAGAATGCCATGATTAGATCTAGTAAGCATCCCACACACTCTCTGCAGTCTACACAGTGTATGTAAGGTAACAGGACAGGTAGAAAACTATCCACTATTCAAACTGAATCACAGTCAACAAGCCAAGGAAAGACACAATATGCTACAAATGGAAGGATCATTCTGGCAAACACCAAATGACTGAGAAACGATAAACATTGTATAAACCATGACCACACTGAACAACAGAACACTTAGCATTACATGAAGTCATCTGTTGTCAACTGTGGGTCTGAGGTAGGAGTGGCTCATGCAACCTTCAATATACAGGCTCTTTGGCATCATTCCTGACATGATAGTGGGAGAAGATTTAGGGCATGCTATGAGGGAGGAGTTAGACTAGATAGCTGCCTGGTGCAGGTGGTAATGGCACACTCAGTGTTGATCACACAGGCAGAAGACCACTTGAGCTGGAGTTAACGTTGCAAGGTTATGAAGTTGTGATGAAGCACAGGTTAACTGGTATAAAGTGAGTGAAGATAAATCTGTGGTGATTGGCAGAGAGCCTACCAAGTGTACTGTGGAAATGGGAGATGTAAAGAACAAGTGAGGGAGATTGTCTACCCGCAGGAGTTTAAGTGAGGTTGAATTAATGGAGAGATAGAAACAATCATTCAATGACAACAGTTGATGCAGTGAAGAACTGTTGGGAGACAAAGAGTGTCCATGCAAAAGAGATGATGGTAATAATGCAATGGTAGTGTCACCCTATAAGATATGGCTGTGGGAGTTGGGTATTTGCAGAATGGCATATGGTGTTAGAGGTGGAGATGAAAGGTTTGAAAAGGGTGGTACATAGATGTGTGGCTAGCATATTTGGAATTAAACCATTGTCAAGAGATGGCAGCAATAAGCATTGGAAGTAGCAGTGAAAGGGAGAAGCTGACTTGGAGACAAATGGTAGAATTGAAGTACACGTAGGGTGTGCTGTGAGGTCAAGTGCAAGGTAAAGTCTATGAGAAACACCAGTTTTGGGTTGTAGATCATCAGTTTTATCAAATGCAAGTTGCTGTGAAAGTGATCCATGCAAGCATTGAAATTACCCATGGCTGGGTGCTATATTATGATGAAATACAGTGTTAATAAAGGAGTTCAAAACTTGAAGAATGACAATGGCAGTAGAATACACTATACAGGACAATGTTCAGCACTTCTTTAGCTGTCCTTCAGCACTCAGGAAAGTGGCAGGAAAAGCCGGTGAAATTCACTATGGGATGATTAAAAACATGAGTATAAGCCATTATCTTTGCTGCCAGGCGAGCATGAAACAGATTACACAGGGTCGTTATACCTGGAAACCGCTAACATGGCCGCTAAATTTGCACCTTTTTGAAACATTATATTTTCGCTCTCTGAATGATTCTACGAAAAACGAATGGCAGGAGAAGGAAGTATGATCTTAGCTTTATCAGAAAAGTCAGTCGGCGCAACGGAGAAAGCTTGGATAAAGATGTTTGAAGGTGTTGAAAATGGCACACTCGCCGACATTCAGAGCAAAACCGGCATATCTAGACGACGCCTGAAACACACGTAGCTGCGCGGGTTAGGTGTAGGGAAATGTAAAGTTTCAGAATCGACTGAGAACTGGGCATATATGCATCTGTTCGCAGAGAAAATAAAGAAAAACACCTTTTTGGTAGTAATTTTGCCACAATTCGCACGTTCAAATGTTATTTTCTCGAAAAGAGACTACAGCACACTTCTGTTCTCAGTCGAATATGAAGGTATATTTACTACTAAACACGATGATGTGCAGCACACTCACCAAGATGGGGCTCTAAGTATGCCGTTTTTTTATACAAAATTTCCTGAACAACAAACCGTCCATTGTGATGACGTCAACAAACGTCACTTACGTTATCGACTAGCAATGTGTTAAAGGGAAGTTAGGATGCTGCTCGTCAACCGAAGGGCAGCAGATCGAGGACAGTATCTGTTATTGCTGTCAGGCCTACAGAACTGGAAGAGTATGATTTAGTAAAGGTACATTGGGGTGCATCCATGTGTGCCACATTACACGCTGCCTAAGTCACCGCACAGCTTCAATTTACGCGTTGTCTCCTTCCACGCGCTGTCTCCTTCCACGTGCTGCCTAACTCCACATGCAGCCTCAGTCCACGCGCTGTTTTAGTTCATGCGCTGTCTCACTCCACTCACTGCCTCATTCCGTACGCGACCTTACTCAACACACTGCCTCTCTCCATGCACTGTCTCACTCTACGTGCTACGTACGTAGCTAATTTAACACAGTCTCATTCGACGCGCTGCTTCGCTCCACAAACATATTCTCATTCCACACGCTGTCTCGCTCTACACATACTCAGTACCAACTTGATTTATGCTGTAGACAAATAGTGGAATACAGAGAATAACTTCATTGGGCAAAGACTCTTGTGTGAGAACTGTAGCAAGTGCTTATCTGCTATGTAAGCACTCTAGCATAGGGCTAGTCTGTTGTGTGAGTACTTCGAAGTGCTAGTGTGTTGTATAAGCACTCTAGCTGAGTTTTGGTCTATTATATGAGCACTCTAGCTGAGTGCTGGTCTGTTGCGTAGGCTCTAGCTTAGTGATGTCACTTGTGACATCAGTGATGTCATTCGTGACATCACCAAGTTTCTCCCTCCGAAACTGTTAATGCAAGGAATTTAGCAGTTATCCACACCTTTCACCTAAAGTACAGGTTTCCTGGTATAACTACCCTGTGTAAGTGGACTACAGCATGATCACCTTGTGTCAGTTCTATGCCTGTGCATGTATAAGTTGAGATTGCTACTTTGCTCGATGGGAAAAAGGCAAAAACGAACATTATGTATCAATAAACGCAGGCCATTCCAATCCCAGTTACCAGTCTATGAATCAGGAAAATCTAAGTTGTTGCCCTAAAACAGCCGTGCGAGGGAGGTTAGGAGAGGTAGAGGAACAAGTGTCTGCCTGGTGCACACAGACACAACTCAGGGAATGCATACATTCCCCAGTTGTTACAGTCTATTAGTGAGGAATCAAGGTCAAACAATGTATGAGCCATTGCAGCTCAGCTGAATGATCCACAGCAGCAGTTGTTTGTTACCTGTATCAGTAGCTACTGTAAGCTAATTATTCTGCAAATGCACTGCACCCACAACGATGTAAAACAACTAATAGATTTACCTGCTTTGGGGGCCTGATGTCCTTAAACTTAAGCTCTTCCACATGTTCAAAGTAATCCACAACACCGCACACCAAATCAAGTGGGACATCTTCTAAGGTGACCCTTTTCACACTCCTCTGCACCACATTGCCTGTAGAGAGAAAGGTTTGTAAATGAGCTGCTACAAGTGTGAGTGTGGTCCATTAAGGTTTACACACCATTGACAATTAAGCCTTCCACAACACAGTTAGGACTGCATGGGTTGTGCCATGGTTGGCAGTCAAGTACAATTACCTACTACCATTACTATTACATCAACAACAAGTGAGTGAATCTCTACTTGCATTAATCCCATGTATGTAAGTATCCTAGTGAAATGACAGGTGTGTGAGTGATTAGTACATCAAACCACAAGTGGTCATTATCAAGCTGTCACTAACAACTAGAAAGCTACAACAATATGAAACACTAGGACTCAGGTAGCACACAGTGCAGGTTGTAAGGAGAGCAGCTTTGAGACCCTTCAAGTCAGTATCTGCACTGGTTATTATCATTACCAGCACTAGTTGCAGAGACCCTGGACCACTAAAGGCAATGTATGACAAGCTGTACAGATTACAGTCTACAGACAATGATCACAGCCCACAAGGTCAGTGTGACACATCAAACACTGTCATTCAACTCACCATCACAAGGCCAGTCCCAGCACTGTGGTGGTAGATGCAGTGTCAAATCTGTCAATGTAGTGTTGTTGCTGAGGCCCAACAGGAGGTGGTGGGTGAATAGCTTGACATCTTCATTAAATGCTAAGCCACCACCGCTCAATTCCATCTTTGTCATTGTCTTGTTCTGAGCTAGTGATGTAGCCGTCTTGTCCAGAAGGTCACGGCTCAGGCTCTGCAGTGAGCAAGGAGGTGAAGTACACATGAGCATATGAATTATCTAGAATATATAGTCTGTGAGAGCAGGAGGTGGTGAAAGGAAGGATGGCTTACAATGAGACAGAGGAAGGAGTGAAGGCTAAGCAGCTATGCTAATAGGTCACCCCATTGCAGGAATGTGGACTGGTGAAGACTTGAGATTGGGGAACAAACGGGGTATAAGCAGAAGAAATACGTAGACTGAGTGTAGGTAGCAGGGCGTGCAAATGCAATTAGAACAGTACAGGTCTGGAAGGTGCAGCTTGAGCAACACATCAGCTGTCACACAAGGAAGAAAATATGGACAGTTCTGCACAGAACATGAGTACATCAGAAGCCCTAAAGCTGTCCTCTCTCAGCTTGTTCTAGTTAAAAGGCATACACACGACCACAGACAGCTGTCCGATACAATGAGCAACACATTTAAAGGCTAAGGCTCAGGGTCGGCAAAGAAGAGTATAGGCAATGCACATCAGTTGCACAATAGTGTAACAGTAGCAGGTAGAAGACTTGTATTTGTTCTTGTAATACCACAGCCAAGACGTAGCTACTTAGACCCCGTGACGTGACGTGACTACGTGAACCCCATGGCAAGCCAGCAGATGGCAAACAAGACCAGTGGCACCATTGGCTGCAGAGACACTAGCCTTGTCACCCCAGTCACATGGCTTCCTCGATGCAGTAGAGGTACTCATCTATGGGCTTGCAACACCCATGAGATGAGGGAGGGGGGGTACGGCCTTGAGTGACGACATCAGAGTATCTGTTCTGGGCTCCTGGCCGTCCCCACCTATGCTTTTGTGATCTGGATTTTGTGATCTGGACACAAACACATGCACGCGCACACACACACACACACACACACACACACACACACACACACATACACACACACACACACACACACACACAGTAACTGATAGAAGAATATGACAGAGAGATGCAATGCCACTTAGCAGTAAAATATGTAGCTGTAATGGCTAAATTACAGTACTGTTATTCCAATACATTACCTCAAATATTATGTCATGTGACTTAGTAACTATTACTAGTACATCTCCATATTTGAGAACTGGTCAATTGAAGGAACTTAAGATGCAGTTTCAACCAAATCAGTGATAGCAAATTTGAATAAGAACTTTGGCAGAAATATCAAACTACATTTCAACAATGACAGGGAAGAATGATTTCTAGTATTGTACATTCAAAACCAGTCTATGTACCTGAAGGCAAGGCATAACTCAAGATGAGCATTGCATACACCACAACTGTATACAGTGAAATATTGACACTATTAGCATTGCATGAAGTCAACAGTCATCAGCTGCCAAGGTTGGTAGGAGTGCCCCAGCTAGTGTCCCAAAGAACACTTACTGTTAACACATTACTGACATGATAGATGGAGATCCCTGCAGAACACCCCACAATACAATTCTAATGGGCAGATACAGTATCACCCACAGAGACAGCTTTGGTGCAGGAATGCAAGATTGGATCTAATTCACAGCTTGTGGATTGAAATGCATTGTGCTTAGCCCTTTAATGATTAGACAGTGGTCAGCAGTGTCACAAGTGTTAGCTACATCTAAATAATATAGTACACCAACAAGTAAACCTCAGTCAAAGATTAGGTACCAGTTGCCGGCATTGTGAAGCAGTGAAATGTCAGTGGAGTGGTGGGGGCAGAATCCCAATTGGAATGGGTAGAGTAGTTGGGCCATACTGAGATGGGAATCAACCAGGCACTGACAGCAGTGGGTGTGGTGGGGAATCATTTCAAAACTACAAAGCAGTTATTCATTATTGAAGGCCTACAGAGTTGAAAGTTGCTAGTGCTTGAAAGTGACTAGCTTGGACTGTGTGAGGAATGAAAACAGGCAAGAGATGGAAGTAGGCACTGGCAGTAGGAGTGATGAGGAAGAGGCTTGAGAGAAAGAACAACTGTGAGGTGTGTGAGATACGCCATGGAGTGATGAGAGGGCAAACGGGAGGAAGGAGGTCCAGAGGGAGGACAAGATACGTAGCAATGGAGTGGGAATTAAAACTTACCACACACTGTCTCTAATGCCCTGTATCTCTGGTTCTCCAAATGCTGATGATGCAGGCAGTGAGGTTAGCTGTTGTGTTGCTCTTCCCTAGTCCTTGCACAATTATAGGGAGTAGGGTACTAAATCAACCAATTGAAAGGGGCCAGTGGGACGTAGTCCAACAAACGATTGAGGTGGTTAGCCTCAAGCAGGCCTTCCCTGGGCCAGAGGTGTGGCAAGTCCTGTTTACAATTCTCACAGGCCCAGGACATATGGTGTAGGATGGTTGCTGGCAGCAGGTGGCAACGACACGCTGCAACAGAGGGCGATCCAACTTCATTTGCTGCGAACTTCCGTAAGCCACCGTGAGAAGTGGCACTGACTGATGACAAGAAACCAAAACGCTGTCGATACCTCTACATTGTGGTATATTTCAATGACAGACAACGTACGAGCTCTGAGTGGCACTATTTCTCTTGTCCCTTGCGACCGCGCGTGGCCTGCCGCCATTTTAATAAATGACGTCATAAACAGCGGCTAACATACCTCGTCACAAGGCCATAAAATGGCATGTCAAAACACGCTACATTCACGTAGCAGACACAAAACACCATAGCATGCTGCATACATCGAAGGGAAAGTTACAAGATGCATGTGTTGGACATGACTAGATTGAAGGATGTGGACAAGGTGACTGAGTGATAACCTCTGGAGCTATCATGTCCTATACCTCTGGTTTCAGAGGCACTACTGAAGTCTCAACTTCAACAACAACTTCTAAATGCAGAAAAATTAACTGTTATCTTCAGCAAGATCATAATATAGAGGAGACAACTACAGATATCTGACATATGAAAATGCACTCATTAGAAGGTGGAGAGAAAGGACATAACAGAATTGCATGATTACTTTCTGCCAAAGTTAATAGACTCTTACTCAGTGAAGTGCTAGGGTCGCAGTGCTAGCGTCACACCTCACAGTCCTGGTGCCCAAGGACTATGCTGATCTGAGGAGCCTGAGTCAGTACAGATTTTCCAAAGTGCTGCTTTTACTCCTGCTCTTCTGATTACAAAAGACCTAGGCCAGATCATGGTGATGAACTTGGCTGGTGTACCAAACTGGTGGCAGTAGGAAGCCATTCCATGCACTGCTTCTCTGTTGTGTCCACTGTTACATACTACAGCCTTACATCGTCACAAGCCAAGTGCTAGTGGATGGTTTAAGTGCACAATGGAGATGCAGCAGCAGGCTAAGCAAGTTTAGAGGAAGCAGTCAGCTTACAGCCTAAAGTTGGTACAGTTCTAGTCTATTGGGCCAACTTTTAAACTACTGTATTACAAACTTTGCAATTGTTAATAGTACACCTTGCAGAGACTGTTCTTTACCATCTTAGCAGCTGACTTAGACTATCATCCCGGCTTAGTAGCAGACTTAAGTAATCATATAAAGCTACATAAATTATCTACGTATATGCAAGCAAACACTTTTAGTCTTATCCATCCATTTTAATAGCGTTCTGGACTGTTACTACCACTAGACCAATACATTGCTGCTCCTAACTTTCAAAGGACTCAGAAAGTCATGTGAATGTGCACTAGCTCACAACAGAAGCCTTCTGCAACAAGGCAGTCAAAATTGCAATGACTGGCAGTAGAGGTCCATGCTGTTCCCAGGGAGCACACTCCAAATGAGAGTATTGAGTGTTGTACTAGACACTGCAAGTATTGCTTGCTGTGAAGATTAGTGCAGGCCCATTATATAATTACACACCAGCTGCCACCATGGGTAAATCAGTCTGTAGACCACAAGTGCACATATGGCTTCAGTATGTCCACTGTGTGTTGGTTTGAGTGAAGTATGCTGTTCACATTCTAAATAGAGTGCTGGACGGAACACAGCAAGGTAGTCTATGCACAAGTGGTCAAATGTGTACTGTGAATGTTTAGCAAAAGGTGCACACATGGATCCACTCTATCAGAAGCCAGCTAATTGGCCATGCACAAGTCATGCTTTCTTCGTTACCTTCATGTGCAATGATAACAAGCAGTGCAAATTGTGACATTAGAGACATTTAGATTTGTGTAATTTGACCTATGCGTAACCTGTAACGTGTGGGAAAGTCACGTGCGCGACCGCAAACTGCAAGTCACCGGTACGCACTACACGTTTTCAACCTGTAGACCAGCTTCTACGCATATACAATTTACCTGTGTGCGTACATGGCGGATAACACAGCGTTCCCACGTACCGTCTTTTTTATAGTACAGCCTAACCTCTGTTCCGACACCTCGATTGGAGAAAGCGCTTTCAGGTCCCTTCTGCAACTTGTTCAGCTGTTTTTTTTAAAGAAGACTTGGAACATGCCTCTATTTTGGTGGCCAGAGCTGATGCATGACCTGGCTCTCGCCCATGAAGTGATCTCCTGCCATCGCAGCAAGCTTCATGACTGGGCAGATATAGCGGCACCACCATAACAAACAGTTCTTATCATTCACTATATCACACATCTACATCTAAACTTTCTGTACACAACTACCCCATCATTAACAGACACTGCATTCATTTAAGTCGGAAGTATACATATAACTAGAGCTGACTGCAACACACTGATAAAACACAGAATACCCTCCACACCAATCAGTGCTCCCACCTATTTGTTCAGTGTGACATTCACACTGAAATCAGTATTCACACCATTTCCGATCAGTTAAGAGAAGTACTTCATCCACACAAGGATAAAAGCCAAGTCCACAGCTACCCAGGACACAGGATATCCTAGCAGCATGTTGTGTACAGTGGGAGGACCTCCTCAAACAATAAGCAAACAGGTTTAATGTACTGTGAAGTAGAATGTGTCACCCAAAAACAATCCCACCAGGTTATATTAGCTGTGTACAACGTATGTGAATGCAAATCCTCAAAGTAGAGTACCAAATATGCAGTAGAATGTACTGTAAAATGCTTAGTCTCTTACAAACCATGCCCAATAAATGGCATGTGTGTACAACCATGCAGTCTCTTGCAACTGCATATGGTTGGAGTGAACACCACACTGACAACGGATGTGCTCACAGTGGCAACCAACATGTACAAAGAGTGGACCACACCCACCTGACTACTAGTGCCTGGCTTTGAACAACTACATGCAGTAATAGTGAAAGAGCGAGAACATTGCAGCATGCTAAATGCCTAAGCAGTAGTGCTTTTGCCACTTGGCCAATATACAATGTGTTTGGGCTACCTTACATATCATGTGTGTATCATATCATATGTATAGACAGTACTTAGATAGCTACATCACTGACCATCAACATGAAGTCATGACAAGAGAAGCCATACTTCCTCTGGCAAGATATGCTCTTACACAATTGGTTACATTCAATGGAAGCACGACTTTGACAAGTTTGGTATTTGAATCCAGAATTATAGAAAGGAATAAATGGTCCTTGCTTACTTCAGTATAGTCCAGCTAGGTGTAGGTGTGACAAGGATGCAGAAGAGAGAGTGCACATAGAGATGCATACAGTTGACATACCTCTAATGGATTGTTGATGTTCCTACACTGAAGCTCTTTCACGTGTTCAAAGATCCCTACTACATCACACAGAACATCAAGTGGGACAGGATACAAAATGATTCTCTCCATGCATTCCTGTGCACTACCACCTACAGAAGAATGGATATGACACAAAAACAGGAAACAGCATACAACCATATGCATGAATGGCAACACCCTGCACAGCTCAGCTGAATGCAGTTCATAATACAGTAGGAAGTCACTTATCTGAACATGTCGGGACTGGAGGGTGTTTGGATAATCACAATGTTTGGATAATTGAAGTTATCAACACTCACTGACAATACATGACAATTTGCATATAAAAATTAATTTCGATGTAACTGTAACTGAATTGTGTACATACATGTATCAGTTGAAGTAATCATTAATGTGGCCTGTCTTTGATTCTTTGCTCCCTTTTGGGAAGTCTCTAATAAAAGCCCATTGTGTATACCCATAGTTCCCATGGGTACACTGGGTTGTTGCTTGAGGTATATACATACATATGTGAGCACTGTCTGCAGTGATTGGCAGGCAGTTTTTGCAAGTGAGACAGTTGGAGGAGTGACCACTCCTCTTCAATCTGTGAATGCTTGCTAGCCTTCTGAATGGCTAGCACATTCTCTTCACTCTTCATGATATCGTGAACAGTGGATTTTCCAACATCGTACTCGCCCACGATACTCTGCAAGGCCCTTCTACTTTAACAAGCTGGCACATCTTCCCCTTGTTGTCTATAGTTAACACCACTCATATTCTCTTACAACTAGTGCTTGTCATAACACATAACAGGAGCCACGGGGCAAATTCTCAAAAAAAGACAGGACACATGACAGAATTAACACAGTGTTCTCACACAATATGTACGTACAATGGCTAGGCGAAAACATCAGGAAATCTACAGTAAAAAAAGGATTCCATTGCACCACACTCAAGCACTGGCTGAATTTTCAAGTAACTACACTATTCCAACTTCCTGCCTAAACTTCTACACAGCAGTGCCCTCTCTCCTTCCCCACCTTCATTACTCCCGTATTCTCCCAATTCATATTCATGCACTTCCCACTTTGTCTATGCATTGTCCAATATCTTCAAATTCAATTGTTTGGAGGTACTCTTCACTGTTCGTGACTAACACCATGTCATCCGCAATAGCAAGACATCAGCAAATCTCATCCCCCAATCTCATACCATCTCAGACTGCTGAACTATTTCAAATTATCAAATATCTGGTTTGCCCCATGAGTGTTCTCTGTTGATGGTCTGCTTGAATCCCTTGTGCTGGTGGGCATGACAAGAAAATGATCCTGAGGTTTGTGCTGTGCAATGACTAGCCCCTCAGTGATGAATGTGCTCAGTCTCACAGCATTAATTTATACAGTACGTAAGTACTGACATGACATATTCTTCAGATGCATCTTACTCTGTGGCCACACCCATATCTCACTTTGTGGTCTGAACACCAGACTTTGGTTCATTCTGCATTTAACCTGGATAATTTTCTGCAGTGTGACCTCTCAGACACAAATAAATACAGCAGTGAACAAGATAAGTAATAATGGCATAATAAATCCAATGGCTGAATATCTTGCATGCCTTGCTGTAACTAATAGTTAAGTGCCATTCAAGAGGTATAATTATGCAGCTGGATATGGATTTAGAGCCTGGGTACTAGGTGGTATTTGTCCCAGATATTCATTAGACAGCATTTCAGTGCCATAGATGTTAAACTAACGTACATTGTATAGTGAATCACACTTTACCAGCTCATCACAAAACAGAAGAGGCCAATAACTGTAATGTTCTGTCATCAGACAAATCTGGACATAGTGTACATATCATGTGACTGGCCATATGTAAGATTGTCTGACAAAATGGCCAGTTGAAGCATCCTCCACCACAGTCAGAGCAATCATTGGCATTAGCTGGCACGAGTTCTAGTGTACCACTACAGTGCTGTGTTACTGTGTCTTGCACGTGAGCATCCATGTTATGACATTAACCCTTTAGCGACCAATGACACCTTTAGGTGTCATAAAACGCAATGTCGTTAAGGCCCATTGACACCTAAAGGTGTCATAACTAAAGAGGCCTGAAAAACGTCGCTGCTTCAGTGGTTACAAGTCTTCTACGCAAGCAACTGATTCCAAGGACATGTACCAGTAGAAAAAGTTTCTCTCAGCGAGCGTACCTTGTCTTCTGGTTGCGCAAGCTGCGTGCAAGCAACTGCTTTAGTTCGAGCGACATTAGGCCGTGTCCCTTCTCGTTCGTAGTTAAAGCCAAAGAACGCGCGCTGTGTAACAAAATGGTGAAGTACGGGCTCGACATCTTCCTGTGATACTGCGCCAACAATTCGCTTACGTACGTACTTACATCATCACGTTTCATGGCCGAGAAAAAGCTTGAAGAGTAGGCGTGCGACGTCTTACTCAATGGCACCACGCACTTGCGCGAAGTGTCTGGATTTGGTCCAACTACACTGTCAAACGTCATGCAGAATATTACTCTACACTACCTTTCTCCTTATGTCGCTGCTTGGGCGAAGGAATGACCAGAAAGCGTGAAACTTTAGTGCACAAAATCTTCGTGTGCGCAGCCATTTTTAAACTCGGGCATTTAGAGTATGGCGCGAATTTTAAACTTGAGCACTATAGGGTTAAATGATGTAACTGCTTTAATAATACAGTCTCCACCAAATGTAAGGGAAGAGAAGTGTGTTGTATGACAGGAGATCTACTGTGGCCGCATACAGGGTAGCAGCACCGCAAATTGTGATGAGATATACTAAACACTTTATAACTACATTGGTAGATACACTAGTGTAATACAAGTGTCAGATGCTGTCATGAGCTTTAGTGATACAGCACCTGATTGAAAAGAAGGCCAATTATCAATCCACCATTTCCACATTTGAGAAACTAGCAGCAGAACTACTGTTAAGAATACTAGTCATTTGACATGGCCGAGGTGTGACAAGGGCAAACAGGACTAGTATCTAATGGTTCTCCTGTGGTATTCACCCTGCAGGGAATACCAGTTTAAAGCATCATACACAATTATATATACATCAATTACATCGCTGCAATCATTAATCTGACATTAAGAAATTTGCCTAAAACCAATAGCATGTGTTTCTGTACGATTAATTGATGATCAAGCTGGAAATATTCGCGTTAGACCATGTCCAATCATTCTTGGAAGCAGTGTGACACAATGTCACGGCTGTTTCGAGTTGGCAACTTAGTCTTTACATGGAAACTGGGAACCGGAACCGGACTGGCCGATGGAAGGAAGGGACTAAGGCATTTTTAGCCTTTTCCCTCTTGATTGCAGACAAAATCGCCACAAGATCTTAATAGAACAGTGGAATTGGTAGTGGGCAATGTGCCTTTTAGGTTAAAAGCTTTGATTATGCCTTACATTGCGTACGACTTTGGCATACACTTGTTTCTGTTAACTGCTTGTAGCGCGTCTCTCGAAGTTTTCCTGGCATAATGACTAACATGAGAATATAGGCCATCCATTGTACAACATCATACTTGTGCAACTGTTCTGCTGCCTTTTTCTTACCACCCGCTTTAGGAGCAAATATTCTATGTCAATGTATTGTATGCCGCATACACCGTGGTCTGCACGGTACTACTTACCATTGAGCTCAAATATTGCCACAGCAGTTCAGAATGCCAATGGAATCATCCCAAACGAGCACTATCCAGCAATACAAGGGTAACGCTGCAGTGAATCACTGTAACGTTACACTGAAGAACCCATTTAGCGTATAGCGGGAAATCGCTGTATTATTCATGTACGTATCATCGTACAAGGGCCGTGAGCTCAGATAATGTGGTAGCACTTCATAATGCAAACTGCTGCTCCTTTGGGACGACTCCATAGGCATTCTGAACTGCTGTGGCATTATTAGAGCTCACTGGGAAGTTGTACTACGCAGTCCAGGGCACATGCGCAGAATAGCTTATTTGCTCCTAAAGCGGGTGGTAGGAAAAAGGCAGCAGAACAGTCACATCAGTACGATGTTGTACGATGGCTGGGCTATTTTCACATGTTAGTCATTATTCCAGGAAAACTTCGAGAGACGCACTACAAGCAGTTGAAAGTAAAACAGTTTGTGTCCCAGATCTTACGATGGAAAGCCATTGAAACGATTCTAAAGCCCAAATCACCTTACTTACTATCAAGCACACCATTCTGTGACGTGTCTTTGGTGATTTGGACTACAACCAAGGAGAAATGGGCTGTATACGTAGTAACCTCTATGCGAGGGGAATCTCACTGCCGCGAGGTCGGTTTCCAAACCAAAACTAAGTTGCCACATTTTATTCATATTAATCAGCCGTGAATGTCTAATCAAACATTATTAGCTGCAGGTTTTGGGACAGTGTGTGGTTACATTGTCAAAAAGGGCATCAGTACGGCTTGCTACCCAATCAGCAGGTTTCTACAGATCAGCAAGTCAGCTACTCACTGGCAGACAATTTCACAAAAACAATTCTATGTGCAGGGTCATCAAAAGCAGGTTAATTCTCTGCCTGGATTGGTAGTCGATTAGTTGCTCTACCCAATTTGGCAATGGAACAAGTAAGCTGGGCACCCCATGCATTGTATACATAGTGACAGATGAGATATGTGTACAGTGCAACTGAGTATGGCCTATGTACAATGAAACCTACGACAGCCACCAATGGGTCAGATCAAAGTTAACCTGTATAAAGACATGGCCGCTGGTAGATTGCAATGTGTTAGTCATGCATTCCTGTGCACTACCACCTACAGAAGAAATAGATATGACACTTTAATTAAGAAACAGCATACAACCACATGCATGACTGGCAACAAATGCATTACTGTACAGTTCAGATCAATGTAGCTCTTTAATACAAGTAATTCTGAGTGGACAACAGAATAGTATTCTCAGTGCACCACTAACAGTTAGCACATTTCAACCCATTTGTGTCCATCAGCTATCCAAAATGAAAGCTATAACAATACCACACTATCCTGTCCTTCAAGGACTAATGAGCAATGTAGACAATTACACAGTTAGGAAATTCTTAGCAAAGGGCAGTACAGTCCTTCTCAGCAAAGTGACACCAGGAGACCCAAGAACAAGAATGGACTTCAGAATGACACTAAACACTATTGTTCTTATCATGGTCCAACCATATGTCATCTCCTGAAACATCTCCAGCAGAAAACAATGGCAAATGAATGGAACTATGTGATCACACAAGGTCCTCAGTAAGTGAAGTTGTAGTGCAGTTCGATACGTATCACTGAGATTACAACTAAAGACATCAACAGTGGGGTACAGCTGTTCAGGAGTGTACAGCGCACGCCTGGATTATTACTCAATCTATCATATAATCTGAAAAAATAGCTCCTAAATGTATATGGCAGGTTCACTCCCATGCTCCCATGCCATTCTGTGCACGCTTCAACCATCAAGTGAAGGTGATGAATCATATCTCAGTCTCATTGTGAGACAGGTAGTTCCAATTTGCTGAAGCAGAAGGAAATTACAGTGACATGATCTAGTGGCGACTGATCTTTGAAGGTAAGGATGTAACCTTCTCCCATCTACAAAGCCCATTTGTTTGTTAAGAGTGTATAACATAGCATCAGAGAGCGGTACCCCAATAGGGTGAGATTCTACGTTCCTCCTTGTTTCCTGTAAAGCGATGGAATCTACATTGTACAATTTGAAATCTGGGACCAGCTGTTCCAGTTCTGCCTTAAATGCCAGACTGGTGCAGATATGGGTTGCAAAGCGTAGGACTGGCAGTGCTGTGTTGTTATGGCATAAGGGCCTACATCTCCCCACTATACGTCTGATCCACACCTGAAAGAAGACTTTATCAGCAGTTGCAGCCAGCCGTGAACGCAATACATAAGAGAGGTGTGACTGTGCCAATGGGGATATATATGAATGCTAAGATAGGGAACCACTGTAGCACAGACACCTACTATTGTCTGGTGTATAGTCCAAGTGCAGACACAATGATAGTGGAAAGACATTCCTGGAATGATCCAACTTCATCTCTACCAACATGACATACATGACATGACTGTTCAGTGGATAGCAGATACTCTCAGTGTTGCTGTAGGGATCCATCCAGCATGTGACCTCGGTACAGGCACACCAGTCACACTACAGAAACCTAACAAGCCTCAAGGACCTGTGACAAATCTCCTTCCAATCATAATAATGAAAATGGAGCTTGTAAGATTCTGTCAACGATCTTACTGGAAAGATTCAGACCCAAGCAGAATTAAACTTACAGCCCCACTAGTCAGGCTCAAAGGCTGCAGCTGTGCAGACATCATATTTGCAAAGCGTCTGCATTGCTCCACAGCAATATTATGCATGGTGTAGACGTACACTTCCTCTGTCCCAACCTCAGCAAGGGCTTTGACACACCGACTACAGATCTAAATCTCAATTCTATTCAAACTGCAAGCAACAACGGTAAAAACAAATATGCTAATTGCTACCCACACTGCTGTCAAACACCAGTCTCAGTGTACACATCAAAGACTTAATGGGCAGGCCTTTCAAGCAAATGGTGGGTGTCCCATAAGGGACTATTTTCAGCCTAGTGGCCTTTACTACAACCTTAAATATGGTTCTTCAATAATTAAATGCAGGCAGATTGAGTCCAACAACACCATCAGCAGATGATTCACTAGTATGAACCACAGTGGCAATGCAATATGCTGACGCTGCTGACAATATTTCAACCAATCACAACTCTCGTGAAGATGAGCTGGAAAGTAGTAGACACTGAATTATATACCACCATGTCATCTAATATGCAACACATAGAAACCACAAAGAGTACCTGTGTGCATAGAGAGTGAGGAATGGCAGAAGACATTGGGTGCACTATTATAGGTGACAAACAGCATATGACTCACTCAAAGGATGCAGCTAGCAGGCTTGTCATTCCATTGTATGTTCATAGTATTTGCAGGAGTTGGGGCCTCACAAAATCATTCTATTACTCAGCTCCATAACAGTTGAGTGTCTACAAATAAACTATCCACACTCCTTAGAATCCATTTCATCTTTTTTCTTACACAGGTAATAATACAGATCAGTCTATAATCACTCACACCTTCACAGAATACTATAATGAAAATATTACAAATTCCTCAAATTCATTCCTGAATATTCTGGTATCTAATGGACTATAATAGAAATTGCCAACCCAACTGTTGCTGCTGAATCCTACTTACACGCATCAAAAAAGTATCAGTAAAAATATAAAGTAAAGATCCATCCATTTCAGCCAATTGTGATGAAATTGCTAATGCATTTCATCTTCGCAAAGGTTTCGGGTGGTCTGTTCTATCTGCCTATTTGGTCATGGAGTAACATTTTGTGACCCAAAACTTGTAGTTGGCTTCAAGCCATGCTGTTGCACTAATCTGTATTCAGGGGCAATGAAAGCTGTCACCAACTGCTATCTACAGAAAGAATATATAATGCATGAATTGATGCTTGAATGATGCTTTTGACACGATTCATTATTTAAATAAAGCATAATTTAACTTTATTGTATCCTCAGTCTGCACTATGTGAAACACTACAGCAAGAATCACTGCACTTTGCACTGGCACTGGCGCATATGAATAATAACAGCCGACTATTACTCTATCAATGACAAACACAGTTCACTTGTTGATCCATAACTGGTTTTAGCCATGTTTACAATTAGTCTTGCAACTGCTCAAATAAATTAGTTAGTACTTAATGACAAACACGCAATCTAATAAACCCATGAAGCAACATGGCCAAACAGAGAACAAATACAACAGTTCTATTACCAGGTATGCCTGGAACACAGCTTACACCATACGTATATCCACTCAAATGAAGGAAACAAAACAATTAACAGCTAGTCTAACCACTGAGAAGGCACATCAGAAATGCAATCAGCATCACAGATGGATGCGAACTTATCCCTTAGAACATTTCACTAACAATCTACATCTGTTCATATCAAACTGGAAATTACTACAATTATATGTAGCTACACATGACTGTACTGAAAATTTCAATAACTGTCACACATAAAGGTGACCATCATTTTTTCACAGTCTTACCAAATTGAATGTCACTTTTACAGCATATTAACCAACTGTATTATGTTATAAACTAATTGTAATGAGGAATGCAATCATACAGGAAACTTGAACTCACACAATATGGACACGATTGTCACCACGTCGTATAATAATTAATCGCAATACATGGTGGAGACACAGCTAAAGTAAGAGACTAACATGTGCAGAACCTTTACTTGCATGTCATGTGTGTCTGTGATGTATACCAAACAAAGGGCAGATCAATCCTGTCAGGAAAGGCTGCTGTTCCATTATGCACAGCTAGGCATTGACACATTTTCACAACTTTCAATGTGTCTTAGGTGCAGAATACTATAGAAATATCATTCTGTGCAGCAAATGGCACATGACCATCAGTAGGACAACAGCACAGCAGTCAAATAACTGACAACTATTGGCAAAAGTTAATTGCTGAATCAGCACAGAAAACGAGGGACCAAAACTGTAACAAAGAACTCACACTTGATTTGACCTGACAACCAGGGGGGAAAGTTCAGCTTCACTCTCTCCAGGGTGGTGTTTGGAGAGACACCCAGCATGAGATGTTCAATAAACTGCTTCAAAGCGATATACTGAGTCAGGTCTCCTTTAGCCTGTGGTCCCAACAGAAACCTACGCGGCTCATCACTAGACAGATCCAGCACTTTCAATGTCTTGTTCTGAGCCAATGCTGTAGCCATCTTTATCAGAAGCTCAGGGTTTAGTGTCTACATTGAAAGAAAGATAAAGTTGCATGTAGTGATAATTAGGCACTTCATTAGTGTCAAAGAAGTTTCACATGGTTCAGACAGAGACTTTAGGAAGTACCATTTAGTGGGAAGTATTGGTGGGGTTTTAATTTGATGGTTAGGCAGATCATGAAAAATCCATCACATTTAACTCCTCACCAATATTTCTGTCCGTGTACAAAGTATGTTGCGTAGGCTATTCCATTAAAGTGCAGTCAATGAGTATACATTCACATTTGATATGGACCTGATTGTCTAGCTACAGAGGAAGTTAGCAGAGCTCGAGCAAGGTGCTCCCTCAGAGGGAAAGAACTAACAGGTGAACGAATGTGCACGCTGTGAGGGCAAGCTCCTGTGCATGATGAGGATGTGAATGTAGGCTGGACAGAAGCACAGCGTGAGAGTGCCCCTTGACAAAAGAGAGCTAAGATCAGAAGGTATGCTACTGTGACAGAATGAAGCCAAAGCCAATAGTCCTCCATCGTTGTCAAATTCCATGACTTCATCAGAATTTTGGACATAAAATCTGCCAAATTTAAAACCAGACAATAGCTTTTCATGTTACATCCACCAAATTTTGTGAAAGCTAATATTTCCTACTATTTGGTATACAGTCCAGTGTGAGCATGTTTTTGGTCTCCCACTACTGATACATTGACAAAAGGTGGCTTGTCAAGAACATACTACAGTCACTTATTTAGTTTAGTTATACTTTCTTCATTGCCTTCATGTGCCATGTCTTCTGAATATGTTAGAGTGGGATACCAGACATACCAAATACACAGGTAACTGCTAGCATCATGTACAAGGTCAGAAAGTGGGCTAGGGTGGGCTAAGAGATAAATGACTGGTGGGAATGGGAAATAAATTGCACTACTACTTCTATGTCGCAGCAAGAAGAATGATTTCTGGTACTGTACATTCAAACCTCTATGTACCTGAAGGCATAACTAAAATAGATCATTGCATGCACCACAACTGCACACTGTGAAACATTGACATTATTAGCATTGAATGAAGCCAACAGCCATCAGCTGCCAAGGTTGGTAGGAGTGCCCCAGCTAGTGTTCCAAAGAACACTTACTGTTAACACATAACTGACATGATAGATGGAGATCCCTGCAGAACAGCCCACAATACATCACCCACAGAGACAGCTTTGGTGCAGGAATGCAAGATTGAATCCAATTCACAGCTTGTGGATTAACATGTGCAGTGCTTAGCCATTTAATGATTACACAGTGGTCAGCAGTGCCAGAAGTGTTAGCCACATCTAAATAATATAGTACACCAACAAGTAAACCTCAGTCAAAGGTTAGGTACCAGTTGTTGGCATTGTGAAGCAGTGAAATGTCAGTGGAGTGGTGGGGGCAGAATCCCAATTGGAATGGGTAGATTAGTTGGGCCAGACTGAGATGGGAATTACCCAGGCACTGACAGCAGTGGGTGAGGTGAGGAATCATTTCAAAACAAGAAAGTACTTATTCATTATTGAAGGCCTACAGAGTTGAAAGCTGTTAGTGCTTGAAAGTGACTAGCTTGGACTGTGTGAAGAATGAAAACAGGCAAGAGATGGAAGTAGGCACTGGCAGTAGGAGTGATGAGGAAGGGGCTTGAGAGAAAGAACAATTGTGAGAAATGTCATGGAGTGATGAGAGGGCAAACAGAAGGAAGGAGGTCCAGAGGGAGGACAAGATACGTAGCGATGGAGTGGGAATTAAAACTTACCACACACTGCCTTTAATGCCCTGTATCTCTGGTTCTCTGAATGCTGATTATGCATGCAGTGTGGTTAGCTGTTGTGTTGCTCTTCCCTAGTCCTTGCACAATTATAGGGTGTAGGGTACTAAATCAACCAATTGAAAGGAGTCAGTGCGACGCAGTCCAACAAAAGATTGAGGTGGTTAGCCTCAAGCAGGCCTTCCCTGGGCCAGAGGTGTGGCAAGTCCTGTTTACAATCCTCACATGCCCAGGAAATATGGTGTAGGATGGTTGCTGGCAGCAGGGGGAAACGACACGCTGCAACAGAGGGCGATCCAACTTCATTCGCTGCGAACTTCCGTAAGTCACCGTGAGAAGTGGCACTGACTGATGACAAGAAACCAAAACGCTGTCGATAACTCTACATTGTGGTATATTTCAATGACAGACAACGTACGAGCTCTGAGTGGCACTATTTCTCTTGTCCCTTGCGACCGCGCGTGGCCTCCCGCCATTTTAATGACGTCATAAACAGCGGCTAACATAACGTCACAAGGCCATAAAAGGGCATGTCAGAAACACGCTACATTCACGTAGCAGACACAAAACACCATAGCGTGCTGCATACATCGAAGGGAAAGTTACAAGATGCATGTATTGGACATGACTAGATTGAAGGGTGTGGACAAGGTGACTGAGTGATAACCTCTGGAGCTATCATATCCTATACCTCTGGTTTCAGAGGCACTACTGAAGTCTCAACTTCAACAACAACTTCTAAATGCAGAAAAATTAACTGTTATCTTCAGCAAGATCATATATAGAGGAGACAACTACAGATAATCAGACATATGAAAATGCACTCATTAGAGGGTGGAGAGTCACCATGAGAAGCAGTGCTGACGGATAAGAAACCGAAACGCATTCGATACCTCTACACCAGGTGGCTTGTTGTAAGTTTCAATCACAGGCAACGTGCGAGCTCTGTGTGAAGTTCGACTTCTCTTGTCCCCTGCGACCGCCCGTGTGACCTCTCGCCATTTTAATGACATCACAAACAGCGGATACATACAGCGCCACACAAGGCCATAAGATGGCATGTCGAAAACACACTACATTCACTTATTAAGCAGACACAAAACACCATAGCATGCTGCACACATCGAAGAGAAAGGTACAAAAAGATGCATTTGCCAAACATGACTAGATTAGAGGATGTGGACAAGGTGACTGAGTGATAACCTCTGGAGCTATCATGTCCCGGTACCTCTGATTTTAGAGGCACTACGTATGCTGAAGTATCAACTTCAACAACAACTTCCAAATGCAGAAAAATTAACTTTTACCTTCAGCAGCACTGTACATAGAGGAGACAACTACAGATAATCTTACGTACAACAATGCACTCATTAGAGGGCAGAGAGAAAGGACATAACAGAATTGCATAATTACTTTCCACCAACGCAATTTAATAGCCCCTTACTCAGTGAAGTGTAGAGTAGCAGTGTTAGTGTCCAAGTCCAAGTGTCCAAGTCAGTGCCCCCTCCAGTTTTCTTAGAAGTGACAGGCCCCCTCAACCTTCTCACACATCACAGTCCTGGTGCCCAAGGACTATACTGATCTGGGGAGCCCCAATCAGTACAGATCTTCCAAAGTGCTGCTTTTACTCCTGCTCTTCTGATTACAAAAGACCTAGGCAAGATCATGGTGATGAACTTGGCTGGTGTACCAAACTGGTGACAGTATGAAGCCATTCCATGCACTGCTTCTCTTTTGTGTCCACTGTTACATACTACAGCCTTACATCGTCACAAGCCAAGTGCTAGTGGATGGTTTAAGTGCAGAATGGAGATGCAGCAGCAGGCTAAGCAGGTTTAGAGGAAGCAGTCAGCTCACAGCCTAAAGACCTGCACAGTTCTAGAGTATTTGGCCAACTTTGAACTACTGTACTACAAACTTGTCAACTGTTAATTATACACCTCGCGGAGACTGTTCTTTATCATCCCAACTTAGTAACAGACTTAAGTAATTGCATAAAGCTAGATATCTATGTATAAGTGAGCGAAGCACTTTTAATGTTACCCATCCATTTTAAAAGTGCTCCGACACCTATGCTAATGTTTGACTGTACTACCACTAGACCAATACAATACTGCTTCTAATAACTTTCGATGAACTGAGTAAGTAATGACTGTGCACTCACAACAGAAGCCATCTCAATTCTGCAACAAGGCAGGCAAAATTGCACTGACTGGCAGTAGAGGTCCATGCTGTTCCCAGGGGAGTACACTCCAAATGAGAGTCTTGAGAGTTGTACTAGACACTGCAAATATTGCTTGCTGTGAAGATTAGTGCAGGCCAATTACATAATTACACACCAGCTGCCACCATGGGTAAATCAGTCTGTAGGCCACAAGTGCACACGTGGCTTCAGTATGTCCACTGTGTGTTGGTTTGAGTGAAGTATGCTGTTCACATTCTAAATAGAGTGCTGGACTGAACACAGCAAGGTAGTCCATGCACAAGTGGTCAAATGTGTACTGTGAATGTTTAGCAAAAGGTGCACACATGGATCCACTCGATCAGAAGCCAGCAATGCACAAGTTATGCTTTCTTCATTGCCTTCATGTGCCATGTCTTCTGAACATGTTAGAGTGGGATACCAGACATACCAACACAGATAACAAGTGAATTGTGACATGAATTCTTCTTAATCTTCCAAGCATGCTAGATGTGTTGATTACCTGAAATCCTTCCACATTCATACACATTATCATATTCTGTTTGCTTACTGTGGCCAGTGGGGCTCACCTCACTTCCCACTGTTTGTTTATGGTCATGCACTAACATTGTGTGTAGTGAGTTCCTCACATTCCAGCTAAACCACTTGTGCACAAACAGTCACATTTTGATACTCAGGGCCCTTGCCACCTACTGCTACTGTACATTGCTGTTGCACACACACTTATGAGCACATGTGCATGCACAAACGTGCGTGGCGGGCCTAGGCCAGTGCAATCAATATCAACGCTTTCCAGCCAGTGCAGTTGGCACTATCCATATAATCAATGTTGGCCAATTGGAACCAGTCAAACAGCGCAAGATAGGCTGCACCATCCAGCCGGTGACGAGAGGCAGAGCAAGAACAGCCAAAGGCCATGCTAGCTTGTATTACATTAATGTTAGCTTATCAAAGGGAGCAGGTGTTTGTTATCTGTATTCCTCTTATGAGTTAGCAGACTCTGTATACATAATGCACAACAAGGATGTAAAATATATACAAACGTACCTGCTGTGGGTGCTTGATGACCTCACACTTCAGTTCTTCCACATGTTCAAAGTAATCCACAACACCACACACCACATCAAGTGGGACATGTGATAAGGTGACCCTTTCCACACTCCTCTGCACCACATTGCCTGTAGAGAGAAAGGTTTGTAAATGAGCTGCTACAAGTGTGAGTGTGGTCCATTATAAGGTTTACACACAATTGACAATTAAGCCTTCCACAGCACAGTTAGAACTGCATGGGTTGTGCCATGGTTGGCAGTCAAGTACAATTACCCACTACCATTACTATTACATCAACAACAAGTGAGTGAATCTCTACTTGCATTAATCCCATGTATGTTAGTATCATAGTGAAATGACAGGTGTGTGAGTGATTAGTACATCAAACCACAAGTGGGCAATATCAAGTTGTCACTAATAACTCCAAAGCTACAACAATATGAAACACTAGGACCCTGGTAGCACACAGTGCAGGTTGTAAGGAGAGCAGCTTTGAGACCCTTCAAATCAGTATCTGCACTGGTCATTATCATTGCCAGCACTAGTTGCAGAGAGCCTGGACCGCTAAAGGCAATGTATGACAAGCTGTACACATTACAGTTTACAGACAATGATCACAGCTTACAAGGTCAGTGTGACACATCAAACACTGTCATTCAACTCACCATCACAAAGCCAGTCCCAGCACTGTGGTGGTAGACCCAGTGACAAATCTGTCAATGTAGTGTTGTTGCTAAGGCCCAACTGGAGGTGGTGGGTGAATAGCTTGACATCTTCATTGGGTGTTGAGGCATAACATGTGATGGTATGAGGTGTTAAGCCACCACCCTTCAATTCCAGCTTCGTCATCGTCTTGTTCTGAGCTAGTGATGTAGCCATCTTGTCCAGAAGGTCACGACTCAGGCTCTGCAGTGAGCAAGGAGGTGAAGTACACATGAGCATATGAATTATCTAGAATATGTAGTCTGTGAGAGCAGGAGGTGGTGAAAGGAGGGATGGCTTACAATGAGACAGAGGAAGGAGTGAAGGCTAAGTAGCTATGCTAATAGGTTACCCATTGCAGGGATGTGGACTAGAGAAGACTTGAGATAGGGGAACAAATGGGGTATGAGCAGAAGAAATATGTAGACTGAGTGTAGGTAGCAGGGCGTGCAAATGGAATTAGAACAGTACAGGTCTAGAAGGTACAGCTTGAGCAACACACCAGCTGTCACACAAGGAGGAAAATATAGACAGTTCTGCACAGAACATGAGTACATCAGAAGACCTAAAGCTGTGTCCTCTTTCAGCTTGTTCTAGTTAAAAGGCATACACACAACCACAGACAGCTGTCCGATACAATGAGCAACACGTTAAAAGGCTAAAGTTCAGGGTCGGCAAAGAAGAGTCAAACAATGGGCAATGTACATCAGTTGCACAATAGATTAACAGTAGCAGGTAGAAGCCTTGTATTTGTTCTTGTAATACCACAGTCAAGACGTAGCTACTTAGACTCCGTGAGTGATTACGTGAACCCCATGTTAAGCCAGCAGGTTGCAACAAGACCAGTGGCACCATTGGCTGCAGAGACACTAGCCTTATCATCTCAGTCACATGGTTTCCTCAATGCAGTAGAGGTACTCATCTATAGGCTTGCAAGCCCCATGAGAAGAGGGAGGGGGTACGGCCTTGAGTGATGACATCAGAGTATCTGTTCTAGGCTCCTGGCCGTCCCTACCTACCTACGCTTTTGAGATCTGGATTTTGTGATCTGGACACGAACACATGCATGCACACACACACACACACACACACAGACAGACACACACACACACACACACACACACACACACGCACACACACACACACACACACACACATACACACACACACACACACACACACACACACACACACACACACACACACACACACACACACACACACACACACACAGTAACTGATAGAATATGACAGAGAGATGGTGATGCAATGCCACTTAGCAGTAAAATATGTAGCTGCAATGGCTAAATTACAGTACTGTTATTCCAATACATTACCTCAAATATTATGTCATGTGACTTAGTAACTATTACTAGTACATCTCCATATTTGGAGATTAAGATTTTGAGAACTGGTCAATTGAAGGAACTTAAGATGCAGTTTCAACCAAATCAGTGATAGCAAATTTGAACAAGAACTTTGGCAGAAATATCAAACTACATTTCAACAATGACAGGGAAGAATGATTTCTGGTATTGTACATTCAAAACCAGTCTATGTACCTGAAGGCAAGGCATGACTCAAGATGAGCATTGCATACACCACAACTGTATACAGTGAAATATTGACACTATTAGCATTGCATGAAGTCAACAGTCATCAGCTGCCAAGGTTGGTAGGAGTGCCCCAGCTAGTGTCCCAAAGAACACTTACTGTTAACACATTACTGACATGATAGATGGAGATCCCTGCAGAACACCCCACAATACAATCCTAATGGGCAGATAGAGTATCACCCACAGAGACAGCTTTGGTGCAGGAATGCAAGATTGGATCCAATTCACAGCTTGTAGATTGACATGCATGGTGCTTAGCCCTTTAATGATTAGACAGTGGTCAGCAGTGTCAGAAGTGTGTTAGCCACATCTAAATAATATAGTACAACAACAAGTAAACCTCAGTCAAACGTTAGGTACCAGTTGTCGGCATTGTGAAGCAGTGAAATGTCAGTGGAGTGGTGGGGCCAGAATCCCAATTGGAATGGATAGAGTAGTTGGGCCATACTGAGATGGGAATCAACCAGGCACTGACAGCAGTGGGTGTGGTGAGGAATCATTTCAAAACTAGAAAGCAGTTATTCATTATTGAAGGCCTACAGAGTTGAAAGCTGTTAGTGCTTGAAAGTGACTGGCTTGGACTGTGTGAGGAATGAAAACAGGCAAGAGATGGAAGTAGGCACTGGCAGTAGGAGTGGTGAGGAAGAGGCTTGAGAGAAAGAACAATTGTGAAGTGTGTGAGATACGCCATGGAGTGGTGAGAGTGTAAACAGAAGGTAGGAGGTCCAGAGGGAGGACAAGATACGTAGTAATGGAGTGGTAATTAATACTTACCACACACTGCCAGTAATGCCCTGTATCTCTAGCTCTCCAAATGCCGATGATGCATGCAGTGTGGTTAGCTGTTGTGTTGATCTTCAGTTGTCCTTCACAATTATAGGGCAGTACTGGAAATATGGTGTAGGATGGTTGCTGGCAGCAGGAGGAAACGACACGCTGCAACAGATCGAGAGTGATCCAACTTTTTTCGCTGCGAATTTCGTAAGTCACCGTGAGAAGTAGTGCTGACAGATAAGAAACCGAAGCGCTGTTGATACCTCTACACTGGGTGGCTTGTTGTAAGTTTCAATCACAGATAACGTGCGAGCTGTGTGTGAAGTACCACTTCTCTTGTTCCTTGCGACCGCGCGTGTGACCCCCCGCCATTTTAATGACGTCACAAATAGCGGCTAACATACAGCGTCACAAAGGGCACATAGGGCCATAAGATGGCATATCAAAAACACACTACATTCACTTATTAAGCAGACACAAACACCATAGCATGCTGCACACATTGAAGAGATAGTTACAAGATGCATGAGCTAGACATGACTAGATTGGAGGATGTGGACAAGGTGACTGAGTGATAGCCTCTGGAGCTATCATGTCCTGGTAGCTACCTCTGACTTCAGAGTCACTACTGAAGTCTCAGCTTCAACAACAACTTCCAAATGCAGAAAAAATAGCTTTTACCTTCAGCAGCACTATACATAGAGGAGGCAACTACAGATTTGCAAATACACTCATTAGCAGGTGGAGAGAGAGGACTTTTAACAAAAGTAATTTTAATACACCTTACTCAGTGAAGTGCTGGGGTTGCAGTGATAGTGTCCAAGTCAGTGCCCCCCTCCCCCCTTCAGTTTCTTAGAAGGGGGATAGGTCCCCTCAGACTCTCACACCTCACAGTCCTGGTGCCCAAGGACTATACTGATCTGGGAAGCCCTAGTCGGTACAGATCTTCCAAAGTGCTGCTTTTACTCCTGTTCTTTCGACTATCAAAGACCTAGGCCAGATCATGGTGATGAACGTAATTGGCTGGTGTACCAAACTGGTGGCAGTAGGAAGCCATTCCATGCATTGCTTCTCTGTTGTGTCCACTGTTACATACTACAGCCTTACATCGTCACAACCCAAGTGCTAGTGGATGATTTAAGTGCAGAATGGAGATGCAGCAGCAGGCTAAGCAGGTTTAGAGGAAGCAGTCAGCTTACAGCCTAAAGTCGGCACAGTTCTAGCCTATTGGGCCACCTTTGAACTACTGTATTATAAATTTTTCAACTGTTAAGTATACACCTCACAGAGACTGCTCTTTACCGTCTTAGCAGCAGACTTAAGTAATCATATAAAGCTACAAAAATTATCTATGTATATGCAAGCAAACACTTTTAGTCTTATCCATCCATTTTAATAGCGTTCCGGACTGTTACTACCACTAGACCAATACATTGCTGCTCCTAACTTTCAAAGGACTCAGAAAGTCATGTGAATGTGCAATAGCTCACAACAGAAGCCTTCTTCTGCAACAAGGCAGGCAAAATTGCACTGACTGGCAGTAGAGGTCCATGCCGTTCCCAGGGAGCACATTCCAAATGAGAGTCTTGAGAGTTGTACTAGACACAGCAAATATTGATTGCTGTGAAGATTAGTGCAGGCCCATTATATAATTACACATCGGCTGCCACCATGGGTAAATCAGTCTGTAGGCCACAAGTGCACACATGGCTTCAGTATGTCCACTGTGTGTTGGTTTGAGTGGAGTATGCTGTTCACATTCTAAATAGAGTGCTGGACTGAACACAGCAAGGTAGTCTATGCACAAGTGGTCAAATGTGTACTGTGAGTGTTTAGCAAAAGGTGCACACATGGATCCACTTGATCAGAAGCCAGCTAATTGGCCATGCACAAGTCATGCTTTCTTCGTTACCTTCATGTGCAATGATAACAAGCAGTGCAAATTGTGATATTAGAGACATTTAGATTTGTGTAATTTGACCTATGCGTAACCCGTAACGTGTGGGAAAGTCACGTGCGCGACCGCAAACTGCAAGTCACCGGTACGCACTACACGTTTTCAACCTGTAGACCAGCTTCTACGCATATACAATTTACCTGTGCATGTACATGGCGGATAACACAGCGTTCCCACGTACCGTCTTTTTTAAAGTACAGCCTAACCTCTGTTCCAACACCTCGATTGGAGAAAGCGCTTTCAGGTCCCTTCTGCAACTTGTTCAGCTGTTTTTTTAAAGAAGACTTGGAACATGCCTCTATTTTGGTGGCCAGAGCTGATGCACGACCTGACTCTCGCTCATGAAGTGATCTCCTGCCGTCGCAGCAAGCTTCATGACTGGGCAGATATAGCGGCACCACCATAACAAACAATTCTTATCATTCAGAATATCACACATCTACATCTAAACTTTCTGTACACAACTACCCCATCATTAACAGACACTGCATTCATTTAAGTCGGAAGTATACATATAACTGGAGCTGACTGCAACACACTGATAAAACACAGAATACCCTCCACACCAATCAGTGCTCACACCTATTTGTTCAGTGTGACATTCACACTGAAATCAGTATTCACACCATTTCCGATCAGTTAAGAGAAGTACTTCATCCACACAAGGATAAAAGCAAAGTCCACAGCTACCCTGGACACAGGATATCCTAGCAGCATGTTGTGTACAGTGGGAGGACCTCCTCAAACAATAAGCAAACAAGTTTAATGTACTGTGAAGTAGAATGTGTCACCAACAAACAATCCCACCAGGTTATATTGTGCTATGTACTATGTGCACACAAATTTTCAAAGTAGAGTACCAAATCTGCAGTAGAATGTACTGTAAAGTGCTTAGTCACTTACAAACCATTATAAATGGTACGTGTGTACAACCATGCGGTCTCTTGCACTGCATGGTTGGAGTGAACATCGTACTGACAACAGATGTGCTCACAGAGTCAACCAGCATGCACTACATGAAGGGCCATCAACTCCTAGGCTGCAAATAACTAACTGCTTCGACACAAAGAGCTAGTGGACCACATCCATGTGACTGCTAGTGCCTGGCTTTGAACAACCATGCACATGCAGTAATAGTGAAAGAGTGGGAACATTGCAGCATGCTAACTTCCTAAGCAGTAGTGCTTTTGCCACTTGGCCAATATACAATGTGTTCACATATTATGTGTATATCATATCATATGTATAGACAGTACTTTGATAGCTGCATCACTGGCCATCGAAATGAAGACATGATAAGAGAAGCCATACTTCCTGAGGCAAGATATACTGTATACGCTTTAACTTTCATGGGGTTAAACTTTCGCGGTTTTCGCGGATCAACAACCATCCGCGAAAATTTTGCCCCACGAAAACCTATACAAGGCTTTATTTCTCTTGCTGGAGATTCTGCAACCGTGAAAATAAAAACGCAAAACGTGAAAACTCGCAAACCACGAAAGTTTAACCCCGCAAAAGTTAAAGTGTATACAGTACTCTTACACTATTGGTTACATTTAATGGAAGAAAGACTCGACATGACTGTTTCATATTGGAATCCAGAGATAAAGAAAAGGAATAAATGATCCTTGCTTATTTCAATATAGTCCAGCTAGGTGTAGGCGTGACAAGGATGCAGAAGAGAGAGTGCACATAGAGATGCATACGGTTGGCATACCTCCAATGGATTGGTGATGTCCGTACACTGAAGCTCTTTCACATGTTCAAAGATCCTCACTACATCACACACAACATCAAGTGGGACTAGTTCCAAAGAGATGCTCTCCATGCATTCCTGTGCACTACCACCTACAATAGAAATGGATATGAACAAAACAGGAAATAGCATACAACCATATGCATGAATGGCAACAGACTGTACAGCTCAGCTGAATGCAGTTCATAATACAGTAGGAAGTCACTTATCTGAACATGTGTTGGGACTAGAGAGTGCTTTGATAATCGAAATGTTCAGATAACTGACGCTATCAACACTCACTGACAATGCAAGAGCATTTATATAAAATTCCCTGTAACTGTAAGGTAAAGTAATCATTAATGTCGTCTGTCTTCAATTTGTTGCTCTCTTTTCGGAAGTCTCTAATAAAAGCCCATTGAGTAGAACCTTACATCCCATGGGTACACTGGGTTGTTGCTCGAGGTACGCATGTGAGCACTGTCTGCAGTGATTGGCAGGCAGTTGCAAGTGAGACCGTTGGAAGAGCGACCTCTCCTCTTCCATCTGTGAATTCTTGCTAGCCTTCTGAATGGCTAGCACTTTTCCATACTCTTCATGATATTGTGAACAGTGGATTTCCCAACATCGTACTCGGCCATGACCCTCTGCAAGGCCCTTCAACACTTAACAAGCTTGCATACCTTCTCCTTGTTGTCTATAGTTAACATCACTCACTTAATTGCTATAACATCTCATCTTTGCAACTTTTCAAAGTGGTCATTTCTTATATTTGGAGTGACCACTCTGATTGTAGTTGGTTTCAATCCAGGATGTTCAGTCACTCTGGAGCAAGGAAAGCTGTCATTAACTTCTATCTAGAGAAATGCTTGCTTTATGATGCGTCTAAACCTATGGCACTTGAACAATTGATTTCCATTTCACAAACTGCCCATCTGCAACTACATCGGTATGTCTTGCACTCTGAAGCTGTCAGTTCATTGAACGGGAAAGGCCTAGACTACTAGGCCTAGCCTAGACTATTTCAATTAATCAATCAATCAGCCAATGGACATATTCTCCTATGCAGGTGACTGTACATATGTACAGTAGCCAAAAAGAAGAATTGTTACGTATATAGCAATGTAATGTCATTAGTACGTACGTCATTGCTTAAAATTATTAGCCCATTTTATCCTTGGCTTCCATCTTCTTTTTCCTTCCATCTCAGCTTCAGTTGTTATTGCTGGCGCCCTGCTCGTTCTCGCTGCCCGCCTCGCCTCCTGTGCCCAGGACTTCAGAACAAGCCAAATCCATCCTGAACAATCTAACTGTGTGTTGCTTGCTCCCGAACTCGAAGTTTCTTTGTCATCAGCCCTCGCGCTACGTTCCGGTTCTCCCCCTTTGCCACGGCGGGTAGATGTTCGGTGCTCTTCGGAACGTAAGAGGTGCTCTACTCCACCGAAAGTACTGTCTAGTCCTTGGCTTCTCTTGCTGGTGCTGTGCGGCGATGTCGAGGCAAACCCCGGACCTGTTTGTGGGCAACAGCGCCTTCACAGGAGGTGCGACACAAACGCTACCGCTAATGGAAGGAAGACGATCAGGAAGACCAGTCTGACCGTGGTGCACCTGAACGCCCGAAGTCTGCTACACCACTTTGACGATGTCGCTGCCCTCGTGTCTACTCATCGCCCTGACGTCCTGGCCATTTCAGAAACATGGTTGGACACTTCGGTTGGTGAAGGTGAGATACATATACCTGGATACTCCTTGTTTCGTAGTGATCGCAACCGTTGCGGCGGTGGTGTTGCTATATACTGTGCTGATCATCTGCCCTGCTGTGTACTTTCCTCTGGTGTCTCTGCTTCTGGTGTTGAGTTTCTCTGGGTTTCTATCAAGTCAGCCTGCTTCCACCCTTCCCTTGCCCTTGGTTGCTTCTACCGTCCACCTAGTTCTTCTGCCCAGTCCGTCCATGATGTTTGTGACAATATCGAGTCTGTGATGGTTTCTAGGAAACATGTGCTTGCCTGTGGAGATTTCAACATTGACATGTCTAACCTGGACAAACCTTACTCCAGGGCATTCCAAAACTTCATAACTTCCCATTCTCTCACACAACCTATCTCCCATCCTACTCGCTACTCTGGTGCTTCCAACTCTATCTTGGACCTGTTTCTTGTTTCACGAGATGTTCCTATCTCCAAATCCCTTATTCTTGATTCCTCATTTTCTGATCACCTGCCCATCCTTCTTCAACTTAACTGTGCTGTTCCCAAACCTCCTCCCACCTTAATCACCCATCGTTCCTTCAAAAACTTCTCAAAATCCATCTTCGAAGCTGATCTCTCTTTAGTGCCTTGGTCCATCATTAATGTGTTTGATGATCCCGATGACAAAGTAGATACATTTAACAGCCTATTCATGGAAGTTTTAGACATACATGCCCCACTAAAGACAGTTAGAGTAAAGAAGAATCCCACACCTTGGATCGATAAGACAATTCGACGTGAGATGGACAGACGAGACCGGCTTTTCCGCTTCTACCATCGGAACCCTTCTGTTGCTTCTAGAGACATATACAAGGCTCAGCGAAACCGTGTTGTCTGGTTACAGTGCAAAGCCAAGTATGAGTACTTCCACCAGCTGATCAGTAGAAAGTCACATCCCTCAGCTATCTGGAACACACTGAAGCTGGCTACTTCTTCCACCTCATCTTCCAGCAACTGGTCTTCCTTCAACTCTGATTCTGCCTCCATCGCTAAAACTCTCAATGGCCACTTTGCCTCTGTCAGCTCCTCCAGTCTTTCTCCATCCTCTCCTTCACCTCCTATTCAGTCTCGTCATCCACCTACCCTTTCTCTTTCCCCTACCACCCCTGAGTGGTGTGAGGATGTTCTTGCTTCTCTGAAACCAAGGTGTGCTGCTGGTCTTGATCTTATACCTTCCTCTGCCCTCATTGCTGCTCGCTCTGTCATTTGCTACCCTCTGTGCTCTATCCTGAACTCATCCATTGCTTCATCTGTCTTCCCTGGACCCTGGAAGTGTGCTTCCATTAAGCCACTTCACAAAGGTGGTGACTGTGCTATTCCCTCAAACTATCGTCCTATCTCCCTTCTTCCTGTTCCCAGCAAACTTCTAGAAAAACATGTCCAAAAGCAGCTTTCTGTTCATCTCAATTCCAACAACCTTCTCTTTCCTTACCAGTCTGGCTTCCGTCCTTCTCACTCTACCCAAACTCTTCTCCTTCATTGTCTTGATAAGTGGTACAAAGCACTAGACAACAAGAAGCTTGTAGGAGTAGTATTTCTAGACATTTCCAAGGCCTTCGACACTGTGAACCATGATCTTCTCCTATCAAAGCTGTTCCATCTTGGTCTTTCTCCATCCACTGTTTCTTGGTTCAAGTCATACCTCTCTAATCGTTCTCATGTTACTAGGGTCGCTAATTCCTACTCTTCACTTGCCTTTCCATGCTCAGGTGTACCACAAGGCTCGGTCCTTGGTCCTACCCTCTTCTCTGCCTTCATAAATGATCTTCCTTCTGTCCTTCCTCCTGACTCTACTGTACTCTTCGCTGATGACACCACTATCTTCATCATTAGTGATGATCTTCCTTCTCTCAACTCTGCTCTTCAACTCACTCTTGACTTGGCAAACTTGTGGCTAGAAAGAAATGGTCTGCAGCTCAACACCTTGAAAACCAAGTGCATGCTGATACACTCAGCACGAAAGAAGGTCAACAGTGGACTGGAGTTGATGATTGATGGTATGGAAGTAGAACAGGTTCGGTTTTTCAAGTTTCTTGGAGTCTTGGTGAACGACACTCTCACCTGGTCTGACCACATCGACATGGTCTGCAACAAGGTCACCCGTGGCCTCAATCTCCTACATCGTCTTTCTTGGTTTCTCCCTCAGCCTCTCCTTCTTCTCTACCTCAAGTCCTACATTCTTCCCACTTTTGACTACTGTGATGTTGTTTGGTCTGGGTGCACTAGGGATGAAGCTCTTCGCTTGGAAACCCTGCTGAACTTTGCTTGCCGTACTGTTCTCCGTAGGCGTAGAGATTATTCCGCTTCTTCCGCTCGTGGTGAACTTGGTCTCTCCACCCTTTCTGCAAGAAGAAAGCTCCACCTGGCCCAAACCATGTTTAAATGTTTGTCTTCTCAGTCTCCTCCTTATCTTTCTCAACTTTTCTCTTCACCAAACTCTCACTACAACACTCGTTCTTCTTCTACTTGCCAACTCAATCTTCCTTCTTCAAGAACTTGCTTCGGGCAAAAGGCTTTCAGTTTTGCTGGTGCTTCCTTGTGGCGGTCTCTTCCGAAGAACATCAGAACATGTGCAGACTTTGGAGCTTTTTCAAAACTCTGTGAGGCATACTTATTGTGAACACTGTCATTACTAGCTATCAAGATCATTATTTCAATTTACTCTAACTTTTAGGTATTTATCAGTTGCACGAAATTGACCCATTAACATAACTTAGCCAAAATATTTTGTTTATATTGCCGCTATTTAATAAAATTTGCTTGTTTGTACTAGTGTTTGTTTTGTGTTCATGTATTTTTTTTACCTTTCTTTTCTGGGTGCCATTTACAGTAGCCATTGGCTAACGGTTCCCCAGGTAAAATAAGAATACCTGATACCTGATACCTGATACCTGATACCTTCATACCATTACTAGCCCCTTAATACCCAGTTAAGGGTACAGTTCATCTCCTTTGGCTCTTCTGTACTTTTGCTAACACCCCTTCTTGCTTTAGCTCTTCTCTGATCTCCGCATTCCTTATCCTGTCCAACCTTCTCTTCTCTGAGATTAGCACCCACGTTTCACTTCCACACATGAATGGGTGTACTATAAGCTGGATTGGACGATTGCGCAAGCCAAGATGGCGACCTAAGATTCCGAGCTTCGATTACATGAGAGAGAAATGCCTGTGTGCCGCAAGTGCAATCGCAGTGGGCATTGCAGAAACTGTAAGTGTTCCAAAGAAGGTCGAATCTGTACCAATTGTCTCCCATCTCGCTTGGACAACTGTGAGAATTACCAATCTTCATCATCATCATCTTCAGCAGCTGTCTCCCCCAATCTTCCTGCGCTAGATCATCTAGTCGCGAGAACAACATCAAACTCAGGGGTAACAGCCTCAGAAGAACCAGCTTCAGAAGTACCAGACTCAGGAGAACCACCTTCAGAATTGCCAAACCCAGATGAACCAGTTTCAGAACTACCGGACTCAGAACTAGCCGACTCAGAAGACTCAAGAGCAGACTCAGAAGTGCCAGCTTCAGAAAGACATGGCTTAGAGATGAGTGGATCCGCTTTTGACATACCACCCCTTCAGAGAGCCAACACCCCAAAACTTCAAATGGGGCAATAAGGATGGTGCAGACTTTGGAAAAGAGATTCAGGATGCCTACCAAGAAATCACCCAATGGAAAAGGAACATTTTTAATGTACCTTCAGGGAAGACGGGTGAGCTATTTGTTGCTAAGCTTTCCTCTCTTTTCCAATCTTATGGTGCATCCAATGCTAGAGAATTAACTGCACTATCTGCAGCTATGACTATACCTTCCTTAATTCTGCAAAAGCCTCACCCAAAGTCAACCAGCAAAGAGCATGTGCAGATACTTGCCAGAAGATTAGATGAATGGAAGAAAGACAATGTATCCTCTCTCCTGCACGAAGGGAGATGCATCCAACAAAGACTTCACTCAAAGAAAGGGAAGAGAAACTCCCAAGATGATGACTTAGCGAAAGCCTTTGCTAGGTTCATGAGACAAGGTAAAGTTGGAGCAACCATTCGCCTTCTCTCAAAGCATGAAGCTGGTATTCTCAACCTCAATGAAAAGTATGATGCACAGGATGAGCGGACTGTATTGGAAGAGCTGACTGCAAAACACCCAAACAAAGCACCAATTGGGGAAGAAGCCATAGCAACAGATTACCCTGGCAAGGAACTTCACCCCGTCATATTTGAATCTATAACGGGGGAAGCCATCTGTGCATGTGCTTTGAAAACCAATGGCAGTGCTGGACCATCAGGGATCGATGCTGCAGGATAGAGGAGGATATGTACTTCTTTCAAAAGTTCGGCACAACTCTGTTCCAGCATGGCTTTGGTTGCGAAGAAACTTTGCACTGTGTATGTAGACCCTGACGATCTATCTTCCTTTACTGCATCACGGCTCATTGCCCTGGACAAGCATCCTGGTGTGCGACCCATTGCCATTGGAGAAGTCTCACAAAGAATAGTTAGTAAAGTGATCCTTACTGTTGTTGCTGAAGAAGTTCGTGAAATGGCAGGGTGCGTGCAATTGTGTGTAGGCCAGGAAGCAGGAGGTGAAGCCGGTGTATAAGCTATGGCAAAAGGTTTTGAGGATGACAACACTGAAGCAGCTAAGTTGGTGGATGCCACAAAAGCGTTCAACCTGCTCAACAGACGAACAGCTGTTATCAATATCCATGTCACTTGTCCATCCATTGCCACGGTTCTTACCAATATGTACAGAGGAGATGGAAACCTGTACATCCAAGGGAAAGTTTTGAAGTCAAAAGAAGGAGTAATGCAGGGTGACCCACTTGTAATGTCTATGTATGTCTTGGGTATACTACCCCTCATTCACTAGCTGAAAGCCACTAAGCAGGTGTGGTTCGCGGATGATGCTGCGGCAGGAGACTCACTATTGAATCTACATGAGTGGTGGACTGCACTGCTGAGACAAGGCCCTTCATTCGGATACCACCCAAATCCTGCCAAAACCTGGCTTATTGTCAACGAAGGCAATTTAGACCAGGCAACCAACATCTTTGGTAGCAGTGGAGTTAACATCACATCTAGTGGACAGAAGCACCTTGGAGCTGCACTTGGAAGCACAGAATTTGTCAAGAAATTTGTAAAGAAGAAGGTTGCTAAATGGTGTGAAGAGGTTATCTGTCTGTCTACCATTGCAAAAAGGGAACCACAAGCTGCATACGCTGCCTTCGTACATGGAGTAATCCATCTCTGGAACTACATCCTAAAGACAATACCAAACATCTCCGAACTCCTGACACCCTTGGAAGAAGCCATTCGATACCAGTTGATTCCTGCAATCACTGGCCGAAGCACAGTGTCTGATACGGAACGGGATGTCTTGGCATTACCCTGTCGCCTTGGAGGAATGGGTTTAATAAACCCTGTCAAGTTATCAATGCTCCAGTATGAATGACCTGATTACAGCCCCACTTGTGGAATTGATCACTACTAATGCTGACTTTTCCCAAGACACACGGGATGAAATGACCCAGGCAAAGCTAGAAATGAAGAAGAAGCGTAGAAACCAACTTGATGATGATGCGACCAGGATTCATTCTGAGCTAAATGCCCCACTGAAGAGGTCAGTTGACCTAGCTAAAGATAAAGGGGCATCTTCATGGTTGCCTGCTCTGCCTCTTGAGAACCAAGGATTTACCTTGTACAGGAGTGCATTTCGGGATGCATTGGCTCTCCAGTACAACTGGCTGCCAGATTGAATGCCTACCAAGTGTGCGTGCGGTGAGCCATTCACCGTTGAGCACGCTTTGTCATATCCCAAAGGAGCCTTTCCTATTCATCGCTACAATGAGATTCGGGATATCACTTGCAGCCTTCTGTCTGAAGTGTGCCATGATGTAACTGTGGAGCCCACACTACAGCCCCTTGAAGGACACACCCTCAGATATGCATCTGCAATCTCTGATGACGGTGCCCGAGCAGACATTCAGGCAAGAGGATTCTGGGGAACCTCTCACAACGTGCATTTTTTGACGTGAAGGTATTAAACCCACACTCACCATCCAACAAGAGGTTTTCCACTCCTGCCTGTTATGCCCACCATGAACAGATCAAGCGGTGCTTGTATGAGCAGAGAATCAATGAAGTTGAGCTGGCTTCCTTCACCCCACTCATTTTCAGCACTACTGGAGGCATGGGCAAGTCTGCTGCAGTGTTCTATGGACGTCTTGCTGACATGATTGCCACCAAGACCAAACAGCCATACTCCAGCACCATCACGTGGATCCGCTGCAGGGTGAATTTTTCGTTGATCCGATCATCCGTGTCTTGTCTGAGAGGATCGCGCCAAAATAGCTGCCCCAGATTGCCTGATTCTACTACACTGGCAGTCTGGGAAGCCAGAATCTGAATTGATCACAACCCTCAATTATGTGTGTGCATGATACTGACCTATGCCATTTATTATATGCTCCACATTGTTTAACTGTACTGTGTTACAATTTATTGAAGTTTGTGACTATAAGCTGGCAATGTATATACTCTCAACTTTGTCCTCCTACACAGCTCCTTCCTCTTCCATACCAGTTCACTCAACACCCTGATAACCCTTGCTGCCTTCCCAATTCCTACCCCTGACCTCTTCCTCCTTCCATCCCTACTTATCATCAGATACTTGACTACCTTCACCAATTCCAACTTCTTGCCATGCACCGACTTCCACACAGCAATGCCCTCCCTCCTTCCCCACTTTCATTACGTCCGTCTTCTCCCAATTCATTATCACTTCCCACTATGTCAATGCTTTGTCCAATTTCTTCAAATTCATTTGGAGGAACTATTCACTGTTAGCCACTAACACCAAAAAGCATGACATCAACAATCCCACCCCAAATCTCAAGCCCTCTCTGACCCCTAGACTATACATTTTAAATTGTCAAATATCAAGCTTGGCCCATAGCTGTTCTCAGATGATGGTCTGCTTGAATCCCTTGTGCTGGTAGGCATGACTAATACAGGGAAAATGATATGTCCGGGAGTTTTGTTATGTTCAGATCACTTTATCATGCCTGCTTTATCTCCAGATGCTCATACAAATTCAAAGATCTAGCTGCTCAGTGATGAATGGGCTTAGTCCTGCAAGATTAATTGATTATTGTATTTATGCTGTATACCGGTGGGTATACCCGTTAAAAAAAGGTATCTATCTGAGAGCAACAAGTGCAGTTAATTTATTATTATTACTAGCTGAATGCCTGCCATTCGAGCGGGTTCCCAGCATATCGTTTGAAAGTTGAGCATTTAACCAATCAGAACCGTCAATTTAATTTGGGGCATTCCGTAGACTCACTCCGTAAAACTCTGTGCGCACAGAATTTATTTATGTTAATCCATTTCGTCTAAAGGAGTCCAGTGGTGAAGGCGCTAAACACCTTAGGTCACCCAAGTATTGCTGTGATGTACTCTTCCAAGTTTGGTGAAGATTGATGGAAAGTTGAAGGAGGAGTTTCTGGACAACAAAACACAATCTTTTCCCTATCTCTTAGATATGGCGGCGACCATAAAAGTGGCAAAAACTGAAACGGAACGACCGTAAACCAAATTACGGCTTGGCAGGGTCGTAATCCTACCAAGTTTCGTAATGTTCTGTCCGGAATTGAAGAAGAATATCCAGACAATGAAAATGTGCGTTACGTTTATTATAATAAGATTTAACTAGCAATTGCACTGTATTCATTGCACAAGTGTCCTACCGAAATATTTTTTCTACAAAAATGTTACTAATGCAGGAATGGCATAAACAGGACAGAAAGAAGTAAATGCTGCTACACGATGAAGCATTAACAATTGTCCCTATATTCAAGGATGGTGCTACATTCTTGCATGTACATAGGGACCATTGTCAAAGCTTCACCGTGTACAGAACGTTTTGGGTTGGTTGTCCCGACTGGATATATGCAATCGGTTATCGGTTATCAATTTACAACCTGGTGGCATCATTATGGCGGCTACAAGTCTAGCTGAAGCAGTGGCGTTTGGAACGAGGAAGACTGGAACAAAGCGTATTCGGACGATTTAAGGCTAAGAATGGTGGGGACGTTTCTGTACCAAGAGGAAAATGCCTTCTCGATAAGTGAACAGACAGCATGGGGGCTAAACAGACTCGTACCAATCGCGTGCAACGATTTTCTGTAACCTGCGTTCCAGACCGCTGAGAAAACTTCGCCACGTACCCTGAATCTCCTGTACACCATCCGCCAATAGAATTGGGTATACTAAAAGTCATGCAAAAATGACGTCACCAGGTTGATAATTGATAACCGATAACTGATTGCAACCATCCGGTCGGGATAACCAACCCAAAAAGTACTGTAGCAGCATTTACTTGTTTCTGTACTTTTATGCCACCCCTATACACTTACTATTTTTTATGCATACATTTTATTATTTCTAGTATCATATATAGTTAATATCTTTAGCTGCTCATCACAGTTCTGCTTATGGAAATTAATGGTTGAAAGAAACAGCAGAGGCAACTAATTATAATGCTCTGTGATCAGACAAATCCATACATAGCATACATATCACATGATTGGTCACTTGTACCGTCATATGACAAAATGCCATTCTTCAACACAGTCAGAGCATTCATTGATTATTGGTAATACAGTGTCAGATGCTGTCATGAGCTTCAGCGATACAGCACTTGATTGAAAAGAAAGCCTAGCATCCAGTCACTATTTCAATGTTTGGGAAAATAGCAGCAACACTACTGTTGAAAACACTAGTCATTTGACATGGCTGAGGTGTGACAAGCACAAACAGGACAAGTATCTCGTGGTTCTCCTGTGGTATTCATAATTATAACTACAAGTCGAAATCTGAGACAGACTAACAGAAATTGACAACGTAACAAGTAGGCTGGGCACTCCGTGCATTGTATACATAGCCACAGTGACAGGTGAGATATGTGTACAGTACAACAATTCACGAACTAAACTCCCACCAATTAAAACTTCCCAACCACACATGTGGGTTATATACTGTATATCCACTACGTATATACAGTACATAAACAATGTGGCCTTGGGGGGCTGACTTTTCATCTTTATGTTCCTCGTGTATTCTCCTGCAGATGTAATCTGAGTAGAGTGATCTGTGCATGATCTGAAACAAGAATGTTTGTACTACAAGTACAATCAAGTATTATTTTGCCACAGTTTCTTTGACGGAGAATCGCCATCGACAAGTGTTCTCCAACACACAAACACTCTAAGTGGTGGTATGTAGGTGAAGAGCTGAGAGCAATCAGACAACAAATAGTAGAACAATTGAAAGGTCCAATATTCTACTTTTCCATGTGTCCCCACAGATAATAAGCCTATCCAATGGATAGCTACATCGCAAAAAATAATGTCTTTCTTTGCAGCAGAACACTGCATAATTCATGATAAGAACCTTGTTTCAACGAAAACACTTGGAAAACTTCCTTGGCTTACCAAATCTGCTTCAAAACAAAAGACGTCCTTGTGACTAACTCCTGAAACATCGCAACAAGTAAAATGAACCCAGGACATTGACAATGCAACCACCTTTATGCTAACACGGAAGTCTTACTTGAAATATTGACACTTTGTAATTGATGCAGATTTGTCCGTTGAGTGCGGCATTATAGTACAAATTGGTGATTCGATCAGGCGCACATTATGCAAAGTCACTTGCATGACACGGTAACATAGTAGAATGCAACAACAGCACGGTTCATCCTATGTAAACAAATTCCCATGACAAGGGACAAAACTCACATCAGCATACTGCACAAATTCCACTGTATGCGCATGCTTAGACTATGATGCAACAAATTGCTGTAATGATTGATCCAATGGAGGTGTTCTAAATCGCTTATACCACCTCTGATTCACTTATACTACTGCTGATTCAACTTATATCACCTCTGGTAGCTTCTGGCGCTTTAAGGCAAACTTTCGACAACGTAGCTGTGACAGGCTTGGAGCGAAATTAACTCTAGCAACGTTCCGAGGTACATCATGGCAGCTGGGCCTTGCGGGATCGTTTCCGCTCATTTTACGCTGTTGTTTGACTACTCGGCTATCTTTTTGTTGTCACTTCTCGGTAGAACTGGCTAGCATGGTCCTTCCCCATAATGATGCTGGTTGCCATCACAGTCTAAACACCTTATACTGAGCTCCTTCAGTGTCTACAAGATTTATAGATACCTCATGTCTATGGCATGTTATTCATATCTCAAAACTAACCCTTCTCCCAGAGCCATATACAGGTACCGGGCCCTAGACAATCTTATTATAACAAACGTAATGCACATTTTCGATATTCAGGAAAAACTCCTTCAATTCTGGACGGAATGGCATGAAAAGTGGTAGGATTATGAAGAGGTGTAGCGAGAGTAACCTGGTTTAGCTGAAATTTGGTTTAAAGTCGTTCCGTCCGAGTTCTTGCCACTTTTGCGGTTGCAGCCATATCTAAGAGGTAGGGACAAGATCGTGTTTTGCTGTTTGGAAACTCCTCCTAGAAGAGATGACTCACTTTTGGCATCCTGTCTTTCTTCATGCATTGTCAGAGACTTGACAGCTTCTCTCCAATCTAAACAGATCATGGAAGAATAGAGTGAACCAACGTGGTATACAAAACATTCAAAATTTCAAAAACATATTTATTAAGTGCCTGTTCACTTAACATACAATTGCATAGGATCACAAATCACTAGTAACATTTAATTATTCATTCCATTACAGTTTCCCTGCTTAGATCAGAATGTATTTGAAAGTCATATGATCAAACTACAAACAAATTCGTTTCTTAAAATAATCCACTTTTCACAATTCAAGATTGAGGCTGTATAAGTGTGCATTAGAATGAGGTTTACAACTAATTACTTTCCCCTTGGCAATGGCAACAGGACAAACCATTATATCCTAGATTGAAAGGCATGTAAGTAGGGGGATCATTGAAAGCTAGCCTACTCTGGCTTGAATCTGACAGAAAGCATTGAAAGGTAACCAGTCAGAGTTACAATGACCCCTAAGAAGAAACCAGAAAGTCCACAAATTCCATAAAGAGGAAAATTTCCACACTCCCATAGAATATCATCACAATTTACGCGGATAGGATACACAGAAATGTTCTCTCCAACCATTTTGCATGAGGCTTTTAATACATTTGGTGGCGAACTAAAACAAGATGATGGTATTATAGCCTCCTTTGGGCATATATAGGTAAAGTAAATAGTGTACTTCCAACGATAGTACCGCATTCCACTATCACAGCTACCAATGAAGCAGTGTGGATACATAGCTAATGGGATATGGGATGGGATATGGGAATCTTATTTAATCTGGGGAAACCTTTAGCCCAAGGGCTACTTCCCAAGGCACCCAGCAAACAGTACAAAAACAAGAAATCAAACAAGGACAGGGAAACAAAACAATCAAAATCCAAAGACACAAAATAATTGCCATCAGTTAATCAGGCCTTGTTCCGACCACTTCCGGGGTCAACTCAATGGCAGTCCAAAAGCAACAACGTCCTTGGTGCACGGTGAGCCCTGGCTTCCCATCTACACGCACATACTCTACACTTTTGCAGGACTCTAGATACTTCCTAGTGGCATCAGGGCAGTCTTCGCTGTCTTCACTCAGGCTTGGCATCCTGATTGGTGTCAGGGCAACACCTTTCTTGGTTGTGTATCTCAGTGCTGGGCCACTCTCCTCTGTCAGTTGAAACTCAACATGGATGACTGTGTCCAGCACTGCCAGCTCCTCACCGTCATCCATTGGTTCATCAGGTACACTGGCACCAGCTCTGAATGGTGTATCAGGTGGAAGAACTGGCACAGAAGGAGCACGAACGGGAGTGGCGGGTCGATCTTTCCCCACAGTCTCAACCCCCACAGAAGCATTCACCCTGTCGTTCGTGGTCTGGTAGGGGAAAGTCTGGACAAGTCCTTTGCTGCGCTTTCTGGCGCGTCTTCTCTTCATTGGGTTCTTGATGTTCTTCGTGTTCACACCTTCGAACGGCCAGAAAAGGGTCACAGAAAAACCTGAAGCAGAACATCTTGCGCTCCACATTGCACTCTCTAACGTGAGGTTCTTCATGCTTAGGATTGCCACCAAAGGAAGGGGCAGCCCTAGCTGGGCTAAATTGCCATAGATGCCATCGAACGCGAGAGCTGTAGAGCGCCGTGTTTCCGCCATTTTTGCTGTTTTGGTGTCTGTAATAAATGGGCAAAGTGGAGACTAATTAAGATGGTCTATGGTGACACGAATGAAGAGACAACGTTTGGAACTACACATGGTAAGGAAAGTGGAGATTATACTGGTTGTTCGCTTGGCATGGGGAGTACTAACACAACGCCGCAATGAGGCATCCTCACGCTTGCAAAAGGGCAGAGGAGTGGAGTGCAAATTCTGCCGTATGTAAATGTTTCATTTTCAAAGTGTTCTGTGGTAGTCCAGCACCATGTGTGTAGTCAGCTGCCATTTTCAAGGAGCGTGTCTTATCTGTTTAGCAAAACGCAAAAATATTATTGCAAAATTTACACTTTGGGTCAATTTTGGAATTGTTATAATACTTTCCTGCTATACGAAATTTCTGTTAATGGTTTAGGTCCTGCGATGACCACTTTATACACCTTATATTGCTCATCTCCAGCAAAGTGTTGCATCAAGTTCCTGAGATCACTACTTGGTCTCTGACATGTACCATTTGTGACTGAAGGGTGATAGAAGCACCAGATAGATCTGCATTTGTGTATTAGTTATATAGAACACCTCCAGGTGGGATATGGCTGATTTATAAGCACGTCCCATGAGGGCACGAAGCGCCCAAGGGGGGAGTGCTTATCAATCAGCCATATCCCAACTGGAGGTGTTACAGTTGATTTATATCTCGTTGCTAGGTTCATCTCTGGAAGGAGAGCAGTGCGTCGATAGTTTTCTGCGCCTGGAGCGTCCTCTACTACAGATGTTTCCCCTTTGTTTGTAGCAATCTGCAAGAGTGGTTCATTCCGACCTGTGCTTGGAGCAATCCCAAGTGGTTTTGATGCACGGGAGATAGTTATCTTAGTCTGCGGCCGGTTATTGGATGACAGAGGCAACTCACGAGAACCAGTTGTTGCAGTATAACCTAGGGAATGTGCCACGTGCAGAAGCAATCTGAAATGCCCAAACACTACAGCATAGAAGCTTGGAAAACAGTGGAGATTAACTATACGATGAAGCAATCGTGCCGTACAGCAGGAAACGACAATCGCATCACTGATGGTAGGCTTTAGCGAGAAGCATTTGTGCTCGAATACGGCTGCAACTACTGAATGGGATCAAACCCTCCAGCACCAATGCCATGTGTAGGTTGGGACACATTCAATGCACGATGCAAATGACTTGCATTGTGTCAATGTTTTAGATATCTGCATCCATTGATTGACCTTAGGCAACTGAGACAATGAGCTTGCAAATTGATAATGAACTACCAACATTTATATCCAGATACAAGCATTGGTAGCTGATTGTTATCAACTACCAACACTTAAGAGGTGGTTTAGCACATTTATAGGTGCACAATAAACATAGCAACCATGCACCTAGCAACGGGAAATAAGGATGCATTGCAGAACAATCTTACAGTAGCACAAGTATGGCACACTTGTAAGAAGAATTATAGAAAGCTCATACAATACTGCATTACCTATGGCATTATAGGGTCATTCTGAAGGAGGAATGACTAGTAGCTATTGGGTAAAAGCTGGACAATGGAAGAAAGAGTCAATTCTGAATTTGCCAAAAGTAAGGTATACGGCATGAATCAGAACCTCAATCTATCCGCTATTTGGCAGTCTCGCTGTACCATTGTGCTTCTGGACCAAATACAGACTCGTAAACTTCACCCTATCCATTCAATTACATTCAACAAGCATTGTTTGAGTAGGACCTGGTGAAAAACTGAAAGGTACCAGCAACATGAAAGGACTCCCCACAGCATAACTAGCATGATAAATAGCTCAAAGCAGTCCAAATGTAAGTCTCTATACATGGATTCAATTTGCAAGGTGCAAATCACTACTTTCACATCAGCAATTAACACACCCTGATGAGGCATGAGCTGCGAACGTAATCTAAAACAGAGCTACTATTAAACAGAGTGGAAACACCGAACTAGTTGCATGCATCAAGGTTCACCTTTAGGGTGACATCTACTGAGTGTCAGATGCAAGCCAGAAGCTGATTGGAATACTGGAGATAGAAGATTACCAATGTAAACTCGAAAATCTTTACGACAGACAACAGCGAGTTTCTTCATGATCTGGTGTTGCTGCAGACAGTAACCATAAGCCACAGCACTGTAAGGGGTCCTTGGCTTTACTTTTGGGTGGTCATTGAAAGCATTCTTCATTGCAGCACTAGTCACATCACTATTTTGTGACTCATAAAGTGACTGCAATAAGAAGTCCTGGTCTTTCACCTTTGAGGTGAGCTGGAGTGCATCAAAGTTCTCCAGTTTGGTTATCCCACAAAAGAATTTCCACACTTGAGCCATGTGGGGTTGTCCTAGGTACTTGTCCCAGATCTTCAGTTGAACTGAAATATCCTGCCTGGAAATGTGAACGGCACTGAGGAACTCTTGAATGGTCAGATGGAGAAAGTAGAAACTGTCCACTGCTCCTACTGTACTCCTCAACTTGCCCACAGGGCGTGCTGTTAAGAGACCACACCCACTTTCACGATTTGAGTACCTTGATGAAAGACACTTGAGTTCTGATGATGTAAATATGACCTTCTGTTCAACAACACAGGTGTAAGCAATGCTGCAGAGTTTATAAAAATCATGATCATCAGAAAGGTGTAAGACAGAGTCAGCTTGAGTATCTGAAGACCTTGAATTGAGCAATAACTTCTCACAGACAAAAGCATCATATACCTCAGTCAGAGTACGGGGGAGGTTTTCCTGGGCTAAATAAACAACACAAATTATGGACAGCACCACTGGGTTAGAGAGCAGGCTCTTCATTTGGGGAAACTGCTCCAACCTGTCCAGAAATGAGTCCAGCAGGTCAGGTCGGTTACGCTCCTCAAAGTACTGCCGAGCAAAATTCCTTATTTCAGTCTTTCCAAATCCAAGCACCTCCACGTTCACAAAATGTCTAGCAGCCGTAGATTTACTGATATGCTGATATATCTCACTGGTGACTATTGACCTGGATGTTAGCACAATGTCACAGCTGGAAAGAGGAGACTGAAGGGAGTGTGTCAGAAGGAGATGGAAATACGGACACTGGCGCAGTGGGGCAGACAACTCATCATAGCCGTCTAAGATGAGGAGTACTCCTCTACCAAGGTCCTTTTCAATTGCCCTAGCCATCATCTCTGGTGTGCATCCTTCACACATTAGGCCACTGAAGTGCTCCAGCAAGTGTTTGGTTTGAAACTCCTCAGGTCTACCAACATAATCAATAAGGTTGCGAAGCTCCAACAGAAGCACCAATTGATAGTCATGTTGCTTACACTTCTTAGATATATCTTGACATAACTTCCGTGCTAGTGTGCTCTTTCCAACACCAGGAGCACCACTTAGAACTAAGAGCTTGTATTGTCTAATCATGTGAGGAAGATCATCATACTTCACTTTGCCTTTGACAAGTGTTAACACCTTGTCCACACCTTCTGGATCGCACACTGCTTCAACAAATCTCTTCTGCTGATTCTCAAAGTCCAACTTGAATGGAGCCATTGCAAGCATAACAAACTTCATTGTCTGATCCTTGCAGAAATTGTCTTGTACAAGTTGCATGTCATCATTGCAGGCTTCTACATTCTTTGCAAACTGTAGTATCATCTACAGAAGATGCAAATGAAAATTTAACATGAAAGGCACGCTGCACACTAAGACTCAAGTACCATTACATTAAAACTGTGGTACTGTGTCTACAGTCCATCCAAAACGCACCTATGCAAAAAAAAATTGCGTACTGTTGCTTAGTGCCTACAATTATACCACCACACTGATTATATCCATTAAAGTAAAGAAAGGACAGCACTGGTGTACACTGCAGTGTGTTCTGTACATGCAACATGAGGACATGAGTCATTCTCATTTAAAATTACATTAGGTGGTATTGCAAGCTGATAATCTATGTATATATAGCAAAATCTGGAATGGAAATTGGCCTCGCATGCTGGCCAGCAGTAGCGAATACAAAAAGTCAGAGGAGTAAGCTAGAGGAAGAGCAGAACAGGCGCATTTGACCCAAACCAATCACTTTCCAGTCATCTCCCCGTAGTCTGTGAGCATTATGCGACGCTATTGCTTCATGTATATTGACTGATTCGTTCAATGAAATGGGCATCAGAGGCCATTTCTAGGACAGCACAATTTCAGATAGAGGTTGGAAGGTGGCAAGGAATGGACAGGGAGGAGAGAGTATGCAAGGAATGCCAGTGTCAAGAGGTGGATGACGTCTGCCACTGGCTAATACAGTGCCCCGCCTGGGACCACCTCAGGCAGCCTTTGAAAACAGAAGCCAACCGTTGGGACAGATTTTAAGAGCAGAGTCATAGTGAACAGACTGCCATTGTACTGTCTCTAGCATGCGCTGATCCTAGGATTCTAAAGTATCTTAGCTCTATGTGGTGTGCCTGTTTTGGCGTGTAAGCACATGCATACCTTTTTTGTCCATGCTCCCAACTCTGTTCTTCTTTTTCCTTCTGTTAAACTATCCCTGGTAGTTATGCTTGTGTTCTAGTGCTGCATTAAACCTTTTGTGTCCTAGCACCATTTGGTGTGGTGCACTCTAATAATAACGATTGACTGATTGATTGATCGATTGATATCTTGTGGAGCAGCAAAAATCAAGCCATGGATGCAAACAAGCTAATTGTAACGTTACGTGGAGGAGAAGATTGTAGAGGTATGCAGTCAATCAGTCAGTCAGGTATGCAGGGATCGTCTAGCAAGCCTAGTTATGTATACAATGAGTAATGAATTTCAATGGCTATATTGCACATTTTAATAAGTTAATAGCCAATCATGTGCTCTGCAAAATAACGATTCAGTTGATCACTGTATTGTATAATGAGATACATCCCTCTCTGACCATAATGTCCCAGCTATAGTGACAACAAAATAGAAGCCACAGGTAATTATAACTGCATAAATGGAAATGTTTCCATGACAACATCTGTGGGCACATTAACAAGTCATGATATTGTTCTAGTGATAATGCTTGCCAGGTCCATTACAATAAATTCAGATGTTTCAGCTGGCTGCATTCATCAGTGAATATGACATGAGTGGGGATGCTAATAAATTCAATAGAACAGAGATTCATTACCATGTCCAGACGTTGGTTGGGGAATGGTATAAATAACAGCAATTACCTTGATACTTGTATACCCATTTCTGCAGCTGAAGAATTCAGAGGCCCACTCAAAGTCTACCACATGATTAATGCTCAAACTCTTCCTCAACTAAGTGTTAGCATTATTCATTAAAGTCTCACACAACTATCCATATTTATACACTCCTACATGTGTCATTATTCACTGATGATAGCAGCGCTAGTGCTGCTGAAAACATCTGAATTATTAGTGATCATACTGGCTAGTCTTTGAGCTGACTCTACTCAGCTAATCAGGCCTTTACCACATTCACACTGTATGTCTGCACATTAACTTCACACCACAGAAGGCTGAGATGGATTGGAACACAGAAGAATCACAGTAGCTTGATCCTTCTTTTGGATCAAGCACACCAGAAAACACTTGTTCATTCAATGCAATGTTTCATCCATCGCGGGCTTCATCAGGCATATAAAACAAGTTGACAAAAGTGTTTCTTGGTGTGGTTGATTGTCCAAAAGTATGATCAAGTTACTATCTATATAAGGTGCAAGATGGCGGATGGGTGGCAATCGGGGCAGTTGATTCCGCATTGATTCGGCATTGAATGGGAGCATCAATTGCTGCAGAGTTGTGGCAGTGGGACAAGTTGGCCGTGTCAGAGGGACGTGCGGGCCTGGATGGGCAATCAGCCTCCCGTGCACGGTGTACAGTTTGCCTTTGTACTATGACTGTGAGGAGAGATGGCGCCATTCATGTACATGGACCAGTCAGGCACCGATGCGCTGGCTCAGGAGAAGCACTAAGCTCCATTGGCCTAGTCCATGCAGCTGCTGTCACTGCTGCTGCTGTTGTTTGTCATCCACCACCGCAGGAGCCTGCAATAGCACCGGCAGTCTTCACCAGAAGATTGCATATCCCAATTTTGAAGAAGCTTCCCAAGACTTCACGCAATCTAGGAAGTTAGCCACAGAAGAACGAGTTACAGTGGCAAATGATGTAGCCACCTGCGTGTACCTAGGAGAGGAGGGCACCGCTGGAACTTGGTTGGTTGGCTTTCAGAGAAGAGCAACCTACCTCCACTAACAAGCTACCAGGGATCTGCCCCCAGCTCTGTCACCCACCAAACACCAAGATGATCCTGATGCATTCCAGCTTGTTGCTACCAGGGTCTCAGCAAAGTTGAAAGAGGGGGATTTTAGGGGTACTGTTTGCCTAGCCTGTTCAGAGGACACTATTGCTGAAGGGAGCAATGCCACCATTACTGCCCTGAGGTCCAAGCACCCAGCTGCTCATCCAGACACCTGCATGCCTCCCACCAGCACCTAAAGGATAAGCATTAAAAGCAGCATTGGTGGTGAGTGAGAATGAAGTGGCTTAAGCCATCCATTCCTTTCCGAGGGGCTCTGCTGGGGGGCCAGATGGTCTCAGACCACAACATCTGCGGGAACCAAATGGGCTCCTTTCTGTCACCACTGCAGCTAGGGTATGATGTGCTATTGGGAGCTGAAGCAGCAATCCATTCAGCCCGCTATACCAGAAGGACCTGCCCCCAGATCATGTTCTTGCCAAACTGGACTTTAACAATGCCTTTAACATGGTCAGGCGAGACAAGGTCCTTGAAGCAGCCTGTAAGTACATCCCAGAGCTTTACCCTTACCTGTTTTCCTGTTGTTCTGCCCCCTCCACCCTCTCCTTTGAGGAAGCTGTTTTGCTTTCTGCTGAGGGTGTGCAGCAGGGTGATCCACTTGGACCTCTGCTGTTCTGCCCAGTTATCTATCCACTAGTTCTATAGCTGCAGCCTGTGTTCAGAATTTTCTACCTGGATGACAGGCCACTTGGAGGCAGAGAGGAGATCTTCAGGACTTCCAGTTGGTTAAACGGGAGATGGGTCTACACCTCAATCACCACAAAACAGAGCTGATCGGAACTCATTGGAAGCAGCTACTGCAGGTGGCCCATGACTTATGTAAGGTTAGCCCCACGGATGTCATTCTTTTGGGATCACCTATATCAGCCAATCTGTATCCATTAATTTGATGCAGCTATCACCAGCAGGGTTGAAGCATTGAAGCTCACAGAACGCCGGCTAGACCATTTTTGGAAGCATGATACCGTATATTGCATAATGTTCGCAACCAATAATTTTCGCGAATTTCGCGAATGAAGCAATTTGCGAAAATTTCTATCCCAAATTTTATATGCATATGATACCTATGTTATAATAATAACTTGTGTATGCACATGATGTCATAATAAAATGGCGGATCAACAAACAGCGTGTAGCTCTTTCGTTTGCTTCATTTTAGAAGTGATTGCTCCTGCTATTTACACTAAAAAGGCTTTAATGTCTACCTTGTAGGGTCTCCTTTGCAAAATTTTCATTCACGAACATTTCTGACACCTGTTGTGGCAGCGATTCGCGAAATTTTTAGTTCGCAAAATTTTGAGATATACACAAGAGAGTGGCAGTCTTTCGATGTGGGACGCTATGTGCCCCAACACCTTTGCCCCATCCCGCATTGACCTGGCTGCTGGGAGTACTGGGGCCGTGGCTGACCAGGTGGAACAGAAGAATAGGGCCAAGTATGTGGAGCTGGCCAGCACTCACCACATCATCCCAGTGGCTGTCGAAACATCTGGTGTTTTTGGCTCAGAGGCCCTGCCTTTTTTCCTTTTTTCAGGAGCTTGGCCATCAAATCCAGCAGGAGTCAGGCGAACCCCTTGCCTACCAGTATCTACTCCAGCAGATTTCGGTGGCCGCACAGCATAAGAACGTGGCAGCCATGCTGGGGACATCTTAGCCTAATGATTTTGACTTAATTACTTTACAATGATATCTTTTTCACGTGGGCGCACATTAGTGCACCATCAATAGATTTTTATTTTAATTTTATCGACATTGCCAGTTTACTATAGCTTATAATATGCTGTCTTAAAGAAATATATTATATTTGGCAGTATATTATATTTTATGATACTGTGTGTAGCACTTCCATTAATAAATAAATCATGCTACAATCATCACTACACAGACTGATTAAAACGTACATAAGAAGGAATCACAAAATAACTGTATAATAATATTCCAGCCACAGTTACAGTAAGAGAAAATATTGAGGGGAATTTTAATTATAATGTGCATATACATAGTGGCTGTTGATGCTGATCTTCCTTTAAATGTGCATATACATAATTATATGTGAGCAGATTTGAGAAAACGACCCACTTCGCTCAGTTTATCGATTTTGAGTTAGTGACACCGTGTTAAAGCAGAGCGGTTGGGCTCTCTATTACCCTTTGTTGCGCTTCGATAGCTGCTTCAGTTCCCGAGATACGCTTGCCTAAAATGTGAAATTACGTAAGGTGCTTGGCTGAAAAAAGGCGTTAAGAATACGGACTTCCGGTCACGGCACAAATGGCGGACAGTTGGGTTGGTCGTAGTGGGAAGCGTATCTGCCTCGTCCTCAGCACGGGAAGGTCTTCACGCTCGTCGGGAATGCTGGAGTAGCGTACGTATGTTGACTTCGAGCAAGGCCTGGTTGCCTTGAATAACGTGCGTAGCTTTTTACGCTTACGTAACATGTTCATATACGTGGCGCCCGATGGCCACCATGTAAATTCGAAGTCTTCGTTTGAGCTTTAGAGAAGGAGTTAAAGATTCAAACTTGGCCACACGATAGGGACTGTACCATAGATATGAATGATACCAAAATCCGTTTTTCGGTGAAATATCACCCGCATGATTGTTTTGTCCCATATCTATTGTTTACATATTGCGCGAAGTGGGTCGTTTTCTCAAATCCGCTCACATATAGTGGCTGTTGATGCTGATCTTCCACAGATTAGACACAAATACATGTTCAAGCGCACATGCACCTACACACACATTTACACATATACACATTCGACAACTTTCAGCAACTTTTAACATCCAAGCTAACAAACCTTATCCTTTCCACTACATGACAAGGGAGGCTCTCCCATTCCTCCTCTTTCCACAACTGCAGAATACAAGAGTAGACACAGACAAGCTAGTAGTGCACTATTCTAGTCTGTGCAAATGTCTTGAGAGATAGTTATGAATAATACTCCATATATATTTACAAGACCTTCACAAGTACACCTATCAGGCACCCTCAATACAGAAATTAAGCTATTCCATTCTATAAATTTATCTTATGCATCGCCAGCTGATTAAATGAGAGCACTGCAGTGACACAGTGCAGAACCCTGGGCACTGTGTCACTGTAAAACAAGGGCATACATTCAAAATGCAAGCAGCCTCGCTGTACACACTAAAACCATGTGGAGTTTTGCTGACTTCGCACTTTTGCCCACGATGTGGACTATAGCTGACCTCGCACACTGTGCGCACCTTCCTCGCTGCTTAATTCTCTGTTACACGCTGTCCCAGTACCACTTCACAGTTCTGATGATTATTCATTTTCTATTGCATAATTTCAGGCCATACAGCTGTCACCCTGCGCGTCAACTACTACTCACTCAGGTACATTGTGCAATATAGTTCTCCATTTGGCTCCTGTTGCATGGCAGCCGAACGTACACAGCCAGTTACTATATAGCTCTGGAATGCAGCCGTTTTAGCGCAATCACCCAGATAGTTTTAGAGTGAGTGTTGCACTGAAGCTGTTAGCGTCGCTCTGAAGCCGCTTTGTAGGCTGTAGGGCAAGGACAAGGTGAGACAGACAAACACCGACGACTACCGTAACCCTGTGGTGCATGCACGCTGAGGGTTAAGTACACACTCTATAAAACTAGTTGAATCAGCTACTGAAATGTTTAGTGTAGCAGAGATGTTAAGATCAATGTTGAATGAACGTCGCCAAAAGTCACGTGCATCACATAACCGCAACCCTTACGGTGACTCGTCAGCAATTCTGACATTAAATGAAGCCTGTGAGCGTTAGTGGTTTCCAATGAAGTTGTTCTCATTTGCAGCTAGCTATTCCAACATAAGGTTAGTATATATGGGTAGAGCAATGCCTTCGCATAGAATGACGTTTTCCCCAACCAGCTGCAGTGAAGTTTCCTGATTGTGCTGTAGGTGAATGTTCTCTAAATACAAATTTGACAAGAAAAACATAACTTCATTCAAGTTCCATTTTTTGCAGATAATGCTTAGCTCTTCAACGACAATCTTAATCAAATATGTGCTTCGCACACTAATGGCTATAGGTGACGAGGTCATTAAAGATTGAAAGGGTCATCACTGGATATTACGCCAAACCTACCAACTGCTTCTGTATCCACCACAAGTTAAACACTTGTGGTTTCAACAGAAACAGACAAGGGAGGCTACAGTCATCACGACTGAAGCATTGTTGAAAGGCTTTGGAAAGGAAAAGGAAAAAGGAATTGCTTTTTGCAGTTAGCCACTGCAGGGCAATAGATTGAAAGGGTAATCACTGGATGTTATGCCAAACCTACCAACTACACCATTTTTGGTGTCTCAGTATCCACCACAAGTGTTTAACTTGTAGTGGATACAGTAGCAGCCAGTCATGCAACCATCAACCATCAGTATGCCACACTGATGTGCCAGCTGTCTGTGGCTCTTCCATCTTTGTTGGATGACTGGGGGAGGCAATCATTGGTTGCCAACTGAAACACCAATACTGGTGTAGTTGGTAGGTTTGGCGTAATATCCAGCAATTACCCTTTCAATCTATTGCCCTGCAGGGACTAACTGCAAAAAGCAATTCCCCCTGTCAGTAAAGGTCACATGACCTCATTAACAATACCACAAACGTCGATCTTAACATCTCTATTTTTCACTAGTGACATTTAAATGAGAAAATTACCAGTGATACGACATATATAGCCAGACAAGCTTATTTTTACAGTAGTCTGCTGCCCAAAAGAGCCCTTGAGTACGTTCAAGGTGTTCTTGATGTCTCTGTTGCTCACAATTCACATTCTAGGTCTGCCATCAAATGGGAAGCTGTCATAGCAGTAAACAAAATGTTTGTTTAAGGCTAGTAAGTGACTGGGTTAGCAAATAAGAGCCCCATTCGACACAGTGTGTTATGAGGTGTGAAAGCATAAACAGTGGTATTATGCGAAATTAGCACACTGCAGCTTGCTTTGATGTATGGCTTCCTCATGTAATAAGGAACATTATACTGCATTCAGCTTCAACTTTGCATGGCTTTGGGAGAGTCCGCAAAGCAGTGAAAAGGTAGCAAATACCTCAATCCCTCCACCACACGGCAACCAATGCACACAAGCTAACAATGCAAAGCGGTCTGTAGCAGTGCAATGAACCACGTGCGTGACCCGCATAGTGTACAATTGAGAAACATCAAGCACGTGCACCAATTCATACGCAAGAGGCACTCACTGCGACAGTGGAAAACACTGTTCAAAGAGAAGAGAAAGTCGGCCAGCGAGGGCAAAGAACCTCGAAACAGAGAATGTCGTACAGAGCCTGAATCACTTCAGCCACTCCTGAGAGTGTTACTACAGTGGTTTAACTTCAGTCAAAACGTCACAGCACTTGTGGAATCAGGAATACTAGGCTGCCTCTTGAGAGCTGCCGTTCTGGAAGAAGCATGCCTTTCAAGCAGCCAGTCATCCAACCATCAACCATCAGTATGCCACACTGATGAGCCCCAATTAGGGCGAAACAGCTATCTGTGGCTCTTCCTTTTCTTTCTTTGTTGGATGACTGGGGGAGGCGATCACTGGTTGCCAACTCAATAGGGCTTCGTGTCCCCCTACCAACTGAGACACCAATACTGGTGTAGCTGGCAGGTTTTCTGGCATAATATCCAGCGATTACCCTTTCAATCTATTGCTCTGCAGTGGCTAACTGCAAAAGCAATTCCCATTAAAGGTCACATGACCTCATTAAAATTACCGCAAATATTGATCTTAATGTCTCTATTTTTCACTAGTGACATTTAAATGAGAAAATTACCAGTGATACAACATATATAACCAGACAAGCTTATTCTTACAGTAGTCTGCTGCCCAAAGGAGCCCTTGAGTAAGTTCAAGATGTTCTTGATGTCTGTGTTGCTCACAGTTCACATTCTAGGTCTGCTATCAATGGGAAGCTGTCATACAAGCAAGCATAGCAGGAAACAAGGGGAGGGTGTGCGAAGCTAGTCACCTTTTCTGCAGTGACAAGACTTACAAAGCTGCCAACTCACTCCTTTCATGGTCACTTGCAGCCATTGTGCTACATATTGCATAGTGACATAATTATGGAGTTGCGCAATTGAAAGCATGGCCAACCTCCTCTGAGTTGTACGTGCATTATACATACCCCATTGCCATGTTAACCGTGTGATGATGAAACGTGTGAACAAGCCAGCAGGGTGATAACAGAATTTAAGAAGCATAAATCAGCTCAGGGGCGCTTATATAATGGCTTTCCTTAAAGCCTGCCTTTCAAAAAAGCATAGATGGCATATAATATCACTTATATCACGACGCTTTCAGTGTACATGGAATTCAGCACCGTGAAAGAATCAATACATACAACATGACTTTGAATAAGTGAGCAATGACATCACATATATTCACATAAAATTATATACACACATACACACACACAAGTACATGCACATGAACACACCACTTCTACATGCACACACACACACGCACGCACGCACGCACACACACACACACACACAATGTTCATTTATACATACCATTTCCACTTTTCTTGAACCATTCAGCCATCCTTTCCAGCTCATCTGCCCAGGTACTGTTGCTGCTCTCATGCAATATCTTGCAGAAAGTGAGGAAGTCATCATCTCCCTTTCCAAGAAGAATGTGAATGACTCTATCCATCTTTTCAATGTTACCAGATACTTCTCTTACTGTTTGTTCTTCATATTGACTCATAAACCCACCTGCTGCCTTCGCTAGTTTATCAATGAGTCCCATATGCAATAATACATTAAGTTTCAGTTTCTCTCTCAGGGATACTACTGCATCAGTATTCCAAGTACTCATGGGCCGAGTGCTGCTCCCTGAGATATAACAGTGGGAAAGAGGAACAAATGCACTGGCAACTGGGTTTTCCATTATACACTTAAACAGAACTGCTACTGCATGATCTCACATATGCCTAATATATTGCTGCTTCTACAGTGCAGCTTCTACATTTATATTATAGCAAATCAATACAAGAGTGAACAGAAGTGTATGTGTATACGTAGCTACGAGCAAGCGAAACGCCCGAGGGTCTCGTGCTGTGTATGCATCGTATCACAAACTAAGAGGTCTATAACTATTACATAGTAAATCAATACAAGAATGAAGCGCATGTCTAGCTACGCGTTAAGTTCAGCCTTCAGCCCTGCTCACTAAGCATCGCATCACCGGCTCTGCAGGGGCAGCTATCCACTGCCATTTGCCGGCTCCAGTTGTGTGCCACGTACATTGATTGCAGAGTGCTGCAAGATACTGTTTGCAATGGCCATGACATTTGACTCAAGGATGCATGCAATAGCAATGATCAGACAGTATAAGCAGGCTAATTTGTAACCTTGTTTCCTCCCTCCTCTCATCTCTCCCTGATTTGCAGTTCACTGATGTCGAGCATGCTCAATTGTTGGGATCCCCATTAGGTGGTGCAGCCATGCACCTTTCTTTGCAGGAACAACTACATCAGTTGAAGCTAATTGCATGGGGAGTGACTGTGCCATCTGTCCATGCATGACGCTATTACCATTCTCCGCCATTCTTTCTCCATCCCAAAACTCCTGCACATCCTGCGGACATCCCCTGCCTTCTCATCTCCCTTCTTGGAAACTTGAGACAACTTATTAAGGTCTATTGTCCCCAGGATAACCAACATCTGCTTTGAACTTGATGATTTGTCTTGGTGCCAAGCGACCTTTCCTGTCAACCAGGGTGGCCTTGGGTTCCGAAGCTGCTCTAGTCTTGCACCGTCTGCCTTTTTGGCTTCTGCTGACGGAGCCTCCGAACTCATGTTAAAGCTCTTACCACCTCACCTTCTGTCTGTCCCATACATTTCCAAGGACCGTGCACTCACTGCTTGGAAGGGTGCTCTGCCAGCAGACACCCCCCTCCCCACCAACTTGAATCATCAGAAGTCTTGGGACCTGCCCATTATCCAGTTTCACCTTGACAACCTCCTGGCCCGGTGTGTTGACCAGACCTCCCGTTCCCGTATCCTCGGGGCAAGCTCCCGCGAGTCTGGAGCTTGGCTTAACGCACTCCCAATCTCCTCTTTGGGCCTCCGCATGTCAGATGATGCGGTCCGCACAGCCATTGGCCTGCGTGTCAGTGCTCCCATTTGTCTACCACACCCCTGCAGCTCCTGCGGTCATCCTGTAGATGAATTTGGTCATCATGGGTTGAGCTGTAGGTTCAGCAAAAGGAGAGTCCCCCGTCATCACATGCCAAACAGTATCATCCATCACTCCCTGGCCTCTGCTAACATACCCAGCAGATTGGAACCATCCAATCTGTTCCGGGAAGACGGCAAACGCCCAGACGGAGTGACAATGATACCCTGGTCCAACGGAAGATTCCTTGTGTGGGACGCCACATGTGTAGACACCTCTTGTGACTCTCACAAGCCAACTACAGCCAGAGAGGCTGGTGGAGCCGCTGCACTTGCCGAGTCTGGGAAGGCTAAGAAGTATGCCCATTTGGATCACGCCTACCTGTTCCAGCCTGTAGCCTTTGAAACCTGTGGAACAGTAGGGCCTGAGTCCATGTCTTTTCTCCGAAACCTCGGTAAACGCCTCAGGTCTGTAACTGGAGAGCCCAGTTCATTTGCCTACCTGCTCCAGCGCCTCTCCGTCGCCATCCAAGTGGGCAATGCGGCCTCCATGCTGGGATCGCTCCCTGCCAGCGACATTGACTAGATTGCATTTTGCCATTTGCGGGGCTTATTCCCCCGCTGCTAATGATGACTAGGCTGCATGTTTTTAATAGTTTCTGCTTTAGTTGTCTCTTATTTACTTATCCATATTATTATTAATATTGTAGCATCATTTATTATTATTAATTAGTAATTTTATTTTATTATTCATTTAATTATCAATTTACATAATTACTGTTATTTCATTATGAACACTTATTCAATTTCAGTATTTCAATTATTCAGCTGTATAATAATAATTATTATAATTATAATTATTTGTAACTAATTATGAGAAGCAGAAACGTGAGAAAAAATGGCGGATGGCGGCTACCCGCTGTGCTAGGAGAAACTGATCCGCTAGGACGACCTGCCAGCAATATGGGGACGCCAGGACGATTGAGCGCTGATTCGAAGAGTAGGAAAACAGATTTAAGGAGCAGGAGTACGAGTAGGAGTAGGGACGCGGGTGCTAGAGTCAGCGACAATGGGGAGAGATGTAGTGAGGAATGGGTCAGATTCGGGGCATGGAATGTACGGTCGCTAAGAGGCAGAGAAGAGGAGCTGCTTGAGGAAATGGAAAAGTACAGGTTGGAGATCTTGGGAGTGAGCGAGACTAAGATGAAAGGAAATGGGTCCAAGGCGGTAGGCAAAGGAAGATGCATTTTCGCGGGAATCGAGGAAGGAAGAGCAAAGGCTGGGGTCGCTATATTTATGTCGGAGGGTTATAAGAGTCGGAAGAAAGCATGAGGTGTGTAATGTCAAAGTTAAGGGTGAGAGAGTAGAACAAGTAAAGGAGATGAAGTACTTGGGGACAATGATCAGTAGTGATGGGAGTATGGACAGTGAGGTGGAGCAGAGAATAGGAATGGCGTCGAGGATGGTGGGGGCAATTGGAAGCACAGTGCTGGGAAGGAAGGAATTGACAAAGGGGACAAAACTGAGGGTGGTGAATGCTACGGTGATTCCCACACTGACTTACGGGTGTGAAGCATGGGCATTGCAGGCAAGACATAAAGGAAGAATACAGGCTACACAAATGAGAGTGTTAAGATGGATAGAAGGGGTATCAAGGTTAGAGAGAATAAGGAATGTGGATCTTAGGGACAGATTGAGGCAGGAGGGAGTTTTGGATCTTGTAAATAGACGGCAGCAGAAGTGGAAGCAAAGATTAGAGGAGATGAGCAGCAGTAGAGTGACGAAGATAGTGTATGATGGTGAGGTTCCAGGAAAGCGCCCTCGAGGAAGACCTAGAATGAGGTGGACTAATAATTTTGCTTAACTTTATATATTATAAACTGAGTTATGACATTATTTTCTAGAAACTCCTGTTGTATTAGGGCGACCTCCCACATGGGAGATAAAACCCTCATGTGCATTGATTGATTGATTGAACTAATTATGATTGTTTCATTATGTTTTCTAGGTGCCACTAAAAGTAGCCATTGGCTAATGGTTCCCCAGGTTATATAAGATTTACTGATCCTGATCCTGATCCTGCCCTGTGTGCATGGTATCTGAGGGGTACATGTAGTGACTCTCTGTACTTATGTTCTTTTCGATAATATATGACTAGCATCAGGAGTGCACTCCCTCCATTTTTCTTATTATGTGCTTCTGCCATAATCAAGTCACACATAATAGTGCATGTGTACAAATAGTTATGTAGTTCAATCAATAAATCAATCATCAAACCAGCAATAGCTCTTTCTCCTAGGCAGGAGGTAGCTAGAATACATACATACCTGGAACAGTACGTTGCAATAATAATAATATGCCTACATATATAACTAGTTCATGAATATAGTTCTGTATACATTGTCAAATCAAGCCATCTTCCCATCTTGTCTTGTTCTCCCTCTTGGTCTCTTTCCTGACATTTCCTCCAAATATACTGTCTTTGCTATACTCTCCTCTTCATCAATCTTCCTCCTCCATTGCCCCTTCTTAGTAGAGTCTCTACAACACATTCCTGCCACAGTCTCTCTCTAATGTCATCACTTCTTAGCCTATCAATTCCTGACACTTCCTCAATGGTATCTCATCACTGTTTCCTGCAGCTTCTTCGTGCATGTGCCTGGTCTGTAGTGTCCACGTTTCACTGCCATAAAGTAGTGTAGGCTTTAGGATAGCATATATATACACTCTCAACTGTGTGGTCTTGCTTAGTTCCTTCCGATCTACGACCTACTACTTCAGTGCCCAATGGTTCAGCATGTATACTTAATTCTACCATCCACTGCATCTTCGCATGACTCTTCTTTATTGAAAATTGTCCCGAGATACTTCACCACTTTCACTTCCTCAATCCTCCATTCCCTTCACTAAAACATTGCATGAGCCTCCTCCTTTTTCACAACTATTGCCTTACCTCATTTCATTTTCATATTCCTTTTCGCCATCACATCATTCAAGATCCTTAGAATACTCACTACATACTCCTCTTTCTTAGCCACCAGCATTAGGTCATCTGCAAATAGTAGAAGCTGCACATTTCTTTCGTCCACTTTGACTCCTCTACTAAACCTCTCTATTGCCTCCCTCAAAATGTGGTCTATGTACATGTTGAAGAGACATGGTGATATCACACAACCCTACCTCACACCTTGCTCCACCTGGAACCAGTTTGATTTACCTCCTTACAATTTCACACATGCCTCACACTTCACGTGTATTGATCATACTGCTGTCGATAAGCATTGTGATTCCATAATACTCTTCCAGCGAATTCCATGTCATCTCCCTGCTTATGGCATTGTAGGCTTGTTCTAGGTCCACACATACCATGAACATTTCTTTGTTTTTCGCCCGTCTCTTGCTTCATCAGTTTTCACGTGGAGCTAAATCTTGTATGCTATCTTCTTTTCCTGATAGCTGCTTCTATGTCCTTACTCCTACATCCAGTGGAGAATCGTTCAATCCAATTCTTTTATCTCTTCAACATTTCTCATACACTTCTTCAACTACCACTAAGATACCTCCTTTGAATTCTTCCCACATTCTTTAAACCCTTTCCCCTTCACTGTGTTCAACCATGTTCCACTTAGCTCTCAACCTGTCCCAAAACTTCAAACTACCCTCCACTGTCTGCACTCTTTCATTCCGTAGTTGGCTCTTCCTACTGTCCTCTTCCTTGGAACTCAAACTACTTGCTGGTAATTGCCCCGGGCCGTGTATGTTCAATAGTTTAGATAGCTAGGGATGCAGCATTGCTGATGGCCTTGTCGATACATCAAAATGCCATTGTGTTGGGTTCTCAGGAGTTTCAAGCCTCCAGAACAGCCGGTCACCTAGTGAAAACATGCCTACCAAACTGTCAAAATACTTTGCTGACTGCCTTTCATCTACGTAACACTCTGAATGAGGATGTACTTGTTAAATGTTACTTTGAGTCTGGAGGAGTATATTGGCTAAAAGCCTGCCCTAAGTTATAATGCCATGATTTGCTTGCCTCCAGCATTATTGGCCAACTGGTCATTCAACTTTTTGCATTTGGGGTTGTAACTCGCAGGAGAACAGTTACGTAGGTAAGCTTTCTACTGCAATTTTATTACTTAAACCTTTCCTAGAAACACTTGCCTTCTTTGGACACATGGTGAAATCTTATCAGGGATGTAGGGATGGTACAGGGTGTTTTGAATTCACAATACATTGGTATAGGGACGAAAACACGGAAAGCGTCAAAAACTGTCAAAACGAGGCTTCGTAGGGCTTAATACGAAGTATTCATACACTAAACTGACCTGGAAGGCAAGCGAACGTGGTCTGTCGGTGAGAAAATGGCACTCGAAAACATCCATTTTCGTCTTCATCTTCTTCTTCTTCTTCTTCATATTCTTCGCCAGCTGTAACTGACGAACAGAATTAGCTATCGAACTAATTCGAACACAAAACTACTGAAAATTAACCGAGCTGTATTCTTTCGAAGTATAGGCTCCGAAAGCGTATTGTTCAGACTTTGGGGTTACCGAGTCTTTCGGGAGACGTGGCTACGCGCAAGACGCCATTTTATGATGACGTTGAAGAACGGCAGTTTTCCGCCTATTGTTCCTTCAGTTTCTGTCCAAAAGCTAGCCAACGCCGTCAGTAGGCCGTTTCAGGTGTATACGAGACAAGGGCTTAGGCCAAAGTTAGCTTGCGCGTCGTTTCAAAAGGTCATCCGTGGACCCGCCATTTTTAATTAGTACTCGGCTAACTTCCGGTCACTGTTTCTAAGCTCTTAGGTAGGCTGGCGCGGAAGCTAGGAGACAGCTGACACCTCGAGCTCCAGGATTAAATAAATAAGGTCCTACACTGTAATCTGCATGGATATCCTCTAGTGGCACTTAGCATGTGCAGCTTGCACACCATAAAAAGTATAGAAACTAGAAATAACTAGAAATAATAAAAATTTTCTACAAAAATAGCAAGGATGTAGGGATGGCACAAAAAGTACAGAAACAAGTAAAGGCTGTTACACAGTGGAGCATCAGCCATGGTCCCTACATGCAAGAATGTCGCACCTTATAGTCCTACACCCTTAAATGTAGGGACGATGGTTGATGCTCCACTGTGTAACAGCCTTTACTTGTTTCTGTACTTTTTGTGCCAGCCCTACATCCTTGCTATTTTTGCAGAAAATTTTTATTATTTCTTGTTATAATAAACGTAATGCACATTTTAGTTGTCCGGGATAATCTCCTTCAATTCTGGACCGAACTTCACAAAACGTGGTAGGATTATGAAGAGGCCTACTGCGAGTAACCTCGCCGAGCCAAAATTTGGTTTAAAGTCTTTCCGTCCGAGTTCTTGCCACTTTTACGGTTGCCGCCATATCTAAGGGATAGGGAAAAGATTGCGTTTGGTTGTGCACGAACTCCTCCTTCAATTTTTCACCAATCTTCGCCAAACGTGGAAGAGTATATCACGGCAATATGGGGGTGACCTAAGGTGATTAGTGCCTTCGCCGCTGGACTCCTTTAAACGAAATGGATTAACATAAGTAAATTCTGTATGCACGGAGTTTTACGGAGCGAGTCCACGGAATGCTCCCAATTAAATGGACGGTTTTGATTGGTTAAACGCTCCAATTTTAAACGATATGCTGGGAACCCACCCGAAGGGCGGGCATTCAGCTAGTAGGAATAAAGATGCTTATGAGCCTAGCAGACAAAGAGCGACGAGTGAGGCCAGTTACAAAGTTCGTCCATGATAATCTCTTTAAACAGTCTTTCATTATTATTAGCATCACTCTATTAACACATTTCGTTCAATTGAGAGACGGTGAAGTACAACATGAGAGCTGCCATTTGCAAGACAGAAATATACATCATTACACACATGAAGCCAAATGAATACCTAACTGAAAACAATAATTATAGGGGCAAACACAAACGCAGTGCGAACTAGTGTGTGCAGCTAAGAATACTGCTTGCTGCTGATGCACACGGCCATGTCCAAGGCTGATCAATGCCAGCATAAAATTGTGATGCACCAGAGCAGGTAAGCCCACCGGAAGTGGTCATTCTTGCTAGTATTGTTATATTATTATGTAGTCTGAAGCAATTGAACTGTTGCCGGGTCCTACAATATACCCAATGTCAATGCCTACTGCAATAAAACAATGTCACAGTGCCATACGTATACTGAGAAAACTAACGAAGTAATGACAAACCTGACGCTGCCCTCTCCTTCCCCTTTCCAGGGCCAGGGTTGACCTCTACATCTCCAGCCAAGATCAACAGGAGGCTGAGAAATGCAACAGATACAGCTTGGGCCAACAAGGGTAGGACCTGTGAGGAGAGCATCGTAACAAGGAGCGATGGAAATGACTATGGACAAAACATGACACTGTGCTAGCTGCAGCTGGAGTGTCATTGTACTCACTGGTATCTCATAGGTCCACTGAATGGAGAATGACTTTGATGAGCAACCACACTTCCTTCTGGCACCCTTCTTGGCTGTTTGCACTTGTGGAGCCAGCCCACCACCTAACACATTAATAATGATCTGGTCCATTCGGCAGCTACGAAAGTAGAAATAGCAAAATCTGTTAGCAGAGAGGTTACATAACAATTGCACAATACAGTAAATAAATAGCATTCAACAAAAATTGGTACATTATGTATAGAGATAGTATAACAAAACTCTATTCAATGAAATTGAAGCTATGTAATAATGTATGCATCAGCAAGTACGTTCCAATATTCAGTTCACCAGGAGATATGGCAGCTAAAATAGTTACAGTGGAACCCAGCCTGTGGACACCCTGAAAAGTGGACACTGCCCCAATGTGGACACTGCTAATTGTCCCATCCTATTCAACAAATGTAAACTTCTCCTGAAATGAGGACACCCCTATAATCAGAACACTTTTCTTGTTCCGAAGGGTGTCCACATTAGAGGGGTCCTACTGCATATGATATATACTTAGCCATGGGCATATCAAGGCACTATTAAATCACACCAGACCATCTGATTCAACAAGTAATTGCATGGTATGAGGCAATTAATACATTAACAGCATATCACCCACACCAACCTCTAAATTACGGCAAGATCATATTGGAACATGGAAGAATGTAATGAAATAAGAACAAGGTGTATTATGGAAGCATCGTACGTGCATTTCATCACTAAATGGGCTTCCTAAGCACATTAGGTTTCCAAGAAGTACATTATTCAGACACAGTGACACCTCTATACACATACATTGTGGATTCCTGAAACATCTCTATATCCTAACCAATCTTTTATGCCAATGGTTGACACGTTATTCAACACATCTGTAGTCTAACAACCCAGTACAGGCAGTAGGAGGTACCCATAGGCTGGTCAGCCTTCAAATGAAAAATTGCTTCAGCCGCTCCATTTCTGTGACTTGTGCATGTGCATGTGCATGTGTGCATGTGTGCATGTCTTGTGCCTTGTGCATCACATAATGCATGGCAACAACGTACAATGACAACGGCTAGCATGATGTGCATTTACCATCAGAACTGACCTCTTCCTAACCGAAATGCAGGCAATGACTACACTCAAAGGATTCACAGCAAAGATGTACTTAGAAATGCAGTTCTTCCAGTGCCGGCAGCTTGACCCTACAATCCACAGTAATAAACATCACTAGTGTAAAATGTGTCACATAATTATGCAATACATATTTAGGAAGACCAGTTGCTGGCATAACGTTCACTGTACATACCTGCTGATGAAGCTGCACTGTGACTTCTCTTGCTCTCAGCTGAACAAGAGTGAGCTGCTATCGATAGAAGTGGTGAAAGGACTTGGCAGATGAACAGACCAGCTGCCACAGCTTGCTGAAGGGACTTGGCGACTGGTGCAGCCATCTGTTTCAGAACCAATTTAAACATCTTGCAACATTTCCTGCCTAGCAGGTGATGGGATAGGCTGTCCACCTTGTCAGGAATCATGTACACCTACAAGAAACAGTACATTACAGTTAGTAATAGTCTGTTCATGACTGTTCCACAAACACTAACACAGTACAATATAATGGCCTACTTCAGTATGATACCAGCACTATTACTGTCATTCAATATTTCAGATCTAAGAAGGTACCCTGTACTGTGTTGGTATATAGTAGCAGGGGTTTAGGGGAGGTAGGCTACTTTAGGCAGCAGTAAGACTGCAGTAGAAATGGTGGTGACATTACGGTCACAATTTGTCAGTCACACTACATGTTATCTACCATCAAGGTGACAATGACAGTCAAAGTGATGGTGATGACCGGTAGAAACTAGAAGTGGATGAAATGTATGTTGCAAATAATGGTACCATGGGGGTGACAACACAGCACCGAGTACAGGGGTGATGATGAAGGAAACTGGCAGGTGTTTCTGACTAGGTTTGTAGCCACAGAAAACACCTTGGATTGCAATTCTGCACTCCTATGCAGATGCTCTTGACAGAAACAACACATGCGCTGGAGGACCAAAAGGATCCTTGAAGATGCTGGAAATGGTGCAAGCTAATTACAAGAAACATGATGTCGGCCATTTTCAGTCATGTGACCAAATGCTCACATTGTGTAACGTCAGTATGAACATCCCCGCTACCGTCACCATCAATTCCACCATATGGTGACTAGCATCTTATGTTAGTTGGCAGTTGCAGAATATTGTGACCACAGTACGTACATACATTATTAGCAAAATTGTACAGCAACTTAATTGTATCATGTGTATTCAATATTGAGTCCTGAATGAAGGAGACACTCCAGGGCATATACACGCAAGCAACAGAAGTGAGAGTCTCGATCAATAACGATTGCAGGTGCTATCAGGATGATCAGATTGTGTAAAAGTGCCTGTACTGGGTTAATCAATTGATCCTATAATCTGTTCCATTAATTATTATAATTACTAATGACCAACCCAATACGTAATGCATAAGCCATGACTGAAACGGATAGGTGAGGGAGGGAAAAGCCATCACCTGGCCGGTATTAGACCCTGACTTACACCCTACAGTGGAGTTTTAGCCAACTAGCCAACTTAAGCTGTTCACCTTTCTCACCCTATAAACCAACTAGCCAACATACAGCAGCCAAAGACCACGCCAATAAGGCCATCACAGAATGATGACAAGGTTCCACTAACATAGAGCAGACCTTGCACAATGCGAGTTGTTCAGTGGCTGCAGTGAGCAATTCACCTGCCAAGCTAGTGGAAACTAGCGGCTTTCTTGACGCCATGATCATCAACAAGACAGCTTGTACGTACTAAGATCATTAGGAAACATTTACTGCATTCTGTGATTGCAATTACCTATGCTAAGTCAGTGTAGTCTTGATCACACATTACAAGAATGGAGTCATGCATTGACTGCAGCATACAACATATTGACATGACCACACAACAGCACATCGGCCACTCTTCCTCACCTTATCACGTATCCATATCATCACATGTAGGCACATGTTTGGCAGTGGCTCAACGTCACCACTTCCAATACGAACTCCATAAAATGTCTGCACAACTGAGAGTGGTAGTTCAGAAAGAGTGGATATCCATAACTGCTCACATTTCATCCACCCACAAAGGAAGTGAAGAAATCAACGTTCATTACTCCAGATGAGGGCATTACCATATAATATGCCAATAGCAGCAACTGGATAACAAAGTGTATGAAGTCAGTGAGGTCTATCAACAGTAGTATGATAACATAATTATGCAATCCTCAGGTCTACCCCATTCCTCCCTTCACTAACTCTTGTACATACAACACTCGTTGCACCTACCTGACACTAGCATTCCACTATCTGATATCGATGGTGTTGGAGATGTGCTGAGCTCTTCCACAGCCAACAGATATAGAAAATACAGACTGAGAACAACTGTCAGTGTTAGTAAAAGGAGTAGATACAGAATGAAGACAACAATAATCTGTGTTAGCAGAAGTTGCTTCATCTGTTCTCCAATACGTCTGAGTGTGGCATCATTGAAGTATACCAGGATGTAGGGTGTATGAGGGAGGCGGCGGACAGGTGCAGTGTACACTCTACACCGATCAGGTCTCATGGTCTACAGCAGGACAGAATGAGGGAGCAGAATTGAGACATTATCTCTCGATCTAACGCATCTCATCAATACATCTGTCTACAAGTGTAAAGAAGGCGGCACGAAACAAACAGGTAACTTAGCGTATACAGAGAGAAGAGACGTGACAAATCAATGATTAACAAAGAAAGAAAGCGAGATTAGATCCGCCACACTTCAGTAAAGGGCGACGTTTGATGGATGAAACTACGATTCTCAGGAGGTAGAGTTGATAAAGACTCACCTTACCGGTAGTCTATCAGCGAAAGTTGAATATTCAATGAAGGAGCAATAGTACAAGTTATCGCATCTTCTTGGCGTCCTCAATGACAACAGAGACCCTGGGGAATGATCCAAAGACCCGATCGCGTTCACAGTTACCTGCGACCCAGAGAAGTGGAGGGGAATTCCGCAAAATGACGGATATGACGTCACAATTATTGCTCCATGGTTTTCATAGTCTGGCGTGCTAGACCGTCCCGTCTGCCCGCCCTAAGTGCCCGGCGTTTAGATGGGACGGTCTAGCGAGCCAGACTATGGCTTTCATGATTTTGCTGGACTCGCGCGCCAGACCCCACTTCCGCGATCCGCATGGGGGTCTGGCGAGCGAGACTAAGCTGAAAGTATGAATGAATTTGTCAACTTTTTAGAGTACTGTACATAGCTACATGGACATTTGAAACTGCTTTCAGTTGAGCTAGCAAGCTCATGCAGCATCAAGGGGCTGCCCACAGGTGATGGCCTAGCTAACTAGCTTGCTAGCTAGCTAACATCAGGCAGAGCAAGTTGGCACACTCTAGTGCGGAGGCCTCACTCAATTTAAAGTCTTAATCACATATCAATGGCATGTGGCAGTCAACATTTAACATTGCATAAACAACAGAGACTGATTGATCAACAGTTTAGGAAGAAGTGTGGAGCAGTTTCGGACATCAGATACATTGCAAGGACATGTCTACTAACTTGTACTTTTAACCACTAAGACTCACTCATAGAACACCACACTATCATCCCCTGTTAGCAGTTGCTTCACCCCTTCATTGCTGGTGAATTCTAAGAAGCACTGTACATTTGCTTTTGCCATTGCCTGTTAATCAGAAGGCACACCAGGTAAATGATTTGTCTACACAAATCAACACAACTCCTGTACACTATGTGTTACATCCTCAGAATTGCTGGTCAATTCATGATTGACAGGCATAATGACAGAAATTGCTCATTGTAATCCTGATTGAGTTTGGTGGTGTTGTGTAGAGTGCCAGATTAGCAAAAATTGAATATATCAATAAAGAGATGTGTTCCACTCACTGAATACTTAGAAATTATGCAGCTAGCTGTGTTGGATCTACTGCTAAGCAGAATATAGGTTTTGGCAGAGTGCAATGAGATCTTTCCTGATTAAAGGATCACAGCACACAAATCCCCACTCCCATCCACATCTACCTCCATGCAGGTTTGTGTCAAAGTGGGACTGGCTGGGTTTGGGACCCGCTGGATCATCCATAATTAATCATATCTTGCATGCAAGGGTTGACACCAACTGTTTGGTGTAAAAGTACTATGCGGACTGGTAAGAGGGAATGCTGACATGGTAATACATCAAACTGACATGGCAACACACTTTCAACTGCTGTTGCAGAAGGTGCCACTGAAGATGGGTTCACACTGGAGCAGAGTGGGTCATGTCAGTTGCGGAGGAACTAGCTGATGCTTTGGAGGGTGTGTAATGTGGTGTGGTCCCATAGGGCTTGTATCTCTGAGGAGCTATAGCAATGGCAAAACTACTATATGAAAGGAACAATATTAGCAATTATACATGAGAATAAAGTGGAGCATACATAATAATATATTTATAAAGGTTGTGCTTGTGTAACTTATGTGTGCATGGACAATGCTAGGATATGTGTGCCTGCATGTGTGCAATAATTACTGTGTGACCTTTCTGTTATTAGCAGTTATTGTGACATGCTAAACATTGCAGTGTGATTAGTACTAAAATGCCATATACCCCTCACAAAAATGACTTTCAACTTGGTGGCTATGGACACATGTGAGGTCAATCATATACTGAGCCTATAATTAAATCCACTACAATATAATTCTTGGGGCCATGCATTCTTTTTCACTACTGTTTTGTTCTCACAGATCTGTTTCTCCAAGGCTCTTCCAATCTCTTCAATGGGCAATCCTTGCAAGGCACCTTGTAGACTACTCCCATCTTCTTCCTGTCTGGCTGCTTCACCTTTACTAGGGAGGTTCTGAGGGTGCTTCTGGATTATGTTACTGTTTTCACTCCCAGTGGCTGGCACATCTTCTCAACCCATTCACTGACGTAAGGACTGTGAAGAGCTTGGGAGGTGTCTCGCTTTCTGTGTTGGTTGGTGTAGTTCTTTAATGTCACACTCCCTAAATTTTGTATTACAGCTGAACAGATGAAGATCTACGAATCGAAACGTCTTGTACCCATTTGAAGTGACTACTGCGCTTAAGCTTGAAGCTCACTAAACTTCCCTGGCATTGTAACCACACGGTAATGAACCTCTACAGAGCTCAGGTGTTGTGCTTGTTTAGCATATAGTACAGTATATATCTCTCTGTTGTCCCTGCATAATGTCCATTGCAAGAAGTACAGGTAAGCTGTGTGATGCACACTGTGAACCTGCAGTCCAAGTGACTATAGCTAATATAATAATTAAACCAACTACACACACAAATGTATAGTGTTTAGTGGGCGTGTCCAAGTGACCATTCATGCACTCCAACTTGCACCTGTGTTACCCGAAGGTCTACCAGTTCTGAAAATTGAATCACCAACAAGCTTTAAATTAGAAACATTTGGTGTACATGTACAGTGCAGAATGCAGCTTTAGAGAGCTAGGAGTACCAGAATACACACTACACTACATATCCTATACACATAATTATGTATAGTTTGATGTATACTGCACTAGTACTGCTCTCAGCCACTCATGAACAGGATGGTTGCCTACAGCAACAGACCAATGAAGATCAAAATGACCGGCGCAATGTTAACACCCATCAACGATTTCTTCATGTTGCCAGCAGAATTCCCTACAGTAGTGCCTGTGAAATATGATAAAAACTGTATTGTTAATTTCTACACAATTTCATGAATTTGTGTACAGTCCAACACATGCACATATCTACACTGTAAATACGGTGGTGGTTTAGCTGTATCCACCTGTGGTGGTTTATTCAGGTCATTGACAAAATTTAATGGTAGTTTCATTGACAACCTCTGTTTGCCTACACTCAACTGCTGTTTACCCTATACAATCGATGCATCACTAGTGGATTGAAACTATATACTACCACTATTATTACATAGTGCATGGTTTGAATAACAAAATAAATATAAGATGTCATGAGCTAGCTAGCTACAAACTATAGAGAGTAGTCAAAATATTATAATTATTACTATTCGATCATGTTTGAATTCATACAAGTCATTTGTAGCAGCTGTGCTCATTCTGTTCCTTGATCAACTTGTGGAAATGTGCATGTGTGTCTGTTTCCTGTTACATTATGTATACTTGCTGTATATTGGTGTTGTGCATGTTGCAATGTATCATACATAATCACCATACACAAGTACTTTACACAGCTGATATAGTGTACGTATCTCTTACCAACAGTCACCTCCTGGCAAGTGATGCCACATGCACGAGAATGTTACTAATAGCTCCAGTGCTGGAGTTTCCTTCATAGTAGTTAGGTTGGGAGTCAATGTAATCAGAAATGTTGTGCCCACCGACGATGCATGAATCAGCATTGTCACACATGCAAGCACTGGCAAGAGCACTCTTCAGAGCATCTTATGAGGGGCCGCACCATGTCAAGCCAAGACAGGAAAGAATACTGAAGTACACAAGGTTGTGAGAAGGTGGTTCATGCAGTTCTGGCCCAACATGGCGGGGAACAAGTTAATGGTGTCACTCACATTGCCATCCTGAGAAGCAACACTGCATGGAATCAGCTGATGAGCTGGAGGGATCAATGATGTTTGCCTGACCAAACACAGAGGTTCATTGGCTGCCACTGTAGATTGTGCAGCTGGGTGGAAGGAAGCGTACATCAGAGGAGACATAATATACGTACTGTATGTATGTACAGAATACCAGCACAACACATATAGCTCTTGCATGATCCATTACTGCTGTGTAAAATCGGACTGCAGTAGGGTTAGTATACTAAACTTGGAGAAACAACTCCTTTAGAATTCATCCAGTGTTGAGAGCACTGTAGATAATATAGTGGGAAAATGATCAATGGTATATGCAGGGAGTGAGTCCGACAGACATAGCATTGACTTGGCTACTTTTGCTCTCTAGCTCTTGTTGCACTTCATTGCTTGTGACAATGCCAAGCATATATGAATACGTACATGCTATATACAGCCATGTAATATCACCTGAACTATAATTCACCAGCTTACAGCACCAAATGAGGTCAAGGTACAGAGGGCAACTGTTGTTCAAGGCAGCTATTTTGCAAACCAAGGTTGCCATGAATAGTTCTGTTTGACACGAGGAATGGGTGTTGGCTCAAGTCTTGATCAGAAATCTGAAGCACATTGATTTGTATACTATACAGAGCTTATAAGCAATACATACAAACTGAAAGGAAGCACATAGCGAATCACTGGCTGCTTTATATGCCTACCAGCCTGTTACACAGTATCAGTGCATGTCTCAGCAAAGCCGGGGTGCTGAATCCTCATTTTCTGTTTGTCTGCATTTGTCCCTTTGTCTGCTTTTATTGAACCACAAGTGTTTCACTGGTGGGGGTACAAGTGTTTTATCCTGCAACCTTGCAATCCCCACCAGTAGTCCACACTGGTGAGCCCCAATTGTAATAATTATTATAATTATATACAATGACACCTATCAGTGGCTCCATCTTTGGCAGATAAGTATATAATGTGGGAGGCAATCATTGCATGGTTGTCATCTGTATAATACTAGTACGTGTAGCAAGCAGTAGACATAGAATGTATACCCATGCAGTGATTCATTGCATGTCTTTCAACCTGGCCTCGAGTTCTTGCATTATACTACAAGGAACCTCCCCTTAGAGCAGTGCAGTTATATACCCCAAAATTCATGAATGACTTAGACTATGTCAAGGGTTGCACATAGTGCCCTAGGTAAGCAATGAATACATGTGTATGGTAGATTCTCTCCTTGCAATTAAGGCAATGCATATCTACCAGTTTTAATCAGCTGTCTAGTCTGAATTTGAATTTATTAGTACTAGTGTATAACTTAGTGAAACTAAAGCATTGACCATTCAAACAAGAAACATGTGCTCAGTTCATGGGAGAGCTAAGGTATATAAGGTCATATGCACAGTGGAACAACTGTGTGCATATCTGCATGATGCATCTTTACCAATAGTCACCTCCTGGCAAGTGACACCACTGTCACAAACATCTCCAGTGGTGGTAGTGTTTCCTTCATAGTAGTCAATTATGTTTTGGGCAGTGATAACTGGAACATTGAACCCATTAATGATGCAAGAATCTGCACTGCTGCAGTTGCAAGCGTTGACAACAGTGCTCTGGAGTTCCTCCTTTGAGGAGCCACACCATACAAAGCCCGAGCAAGGATGGAATAATGCAATACACCAGAGCAGTAGGATATGGTTCAGGAAGTTTTGTCCAACTGCAGTCGAGAAAGAGTAAATGTTGTTACTGATATCGCAGTCTTGAGTGGCAATGGTAGAATCAGCTGATATGAGCTGAAGGGATCTGTGATGTTAGCCTGGCCAAACACAGAGGTGCACTGGATCCCATCATAGATGGCACAGCTGGGTGAGGGAAGGGTACGGTGGAAGAGACCTGTAGAGCATGCGCATAATTAGTGCTAACTACACCCATAGGGCGCTTGCGTAGACAGGCACAGATGTTCTAGCTTTGGAATGCTTCATTCCTATTTCTTTCTCTTCTTTTGCTTGCCTGGTAGAGGGAGGTACCTGTAACTAAGAGACCAGATAAGGGAGGTTCTACTGTAGATGCATCAAACAGGGAGCAGCTTGTTTTATGTTTTCGATGGGTAGATACAAGTCTAGATGTCCACGAGGACTTTTTGCCTCTACCAAGTGCCAAATATAACATCTGATGCTCTGCAGGCTGCCATTAAAGACACACTTTTGAGGATGAACTTAAGCCTGGCTAGATGTAGGGGCAGTGCTACGATGGTGCCAGTAACATGGCTGGAGCAAAAAGTGGTGTAGCCAAAGCAATACAAAATGAAGAAAACTGAGCAATATTTTCCCACTGCTATGGTCACAGTTTGAATCTTGCAGCCTCTGATGCTATTAAAGGATGCAAGGTAATGTCTGTTACCCTTGACACCACTTATGAGATATGTAAATTGATCAAATTTTCTCCGAAGAGAGAAAGGCTGTTTCAAGATATTAAAAGAGAGCTTGCTCCAGACTCTCCTGGGCTCCGAGTACTTTGTTCAACACGGAGGACAGTGAGAGCTGAAAGCCTATTAAGCATTATAAATAACTGCAGTGTTCTACAAGTGGAATGGGAAGAATGCCTGGATCAAGTCTCGTTTGCAGCCTGAAGTCAGAGCTAGAATAATTGGAGTGAAGACTCAAATGCAGAAATTTGATTATGTGTTTGGAGTTGTGCTTGGGGAGAGAATCCTAAAGCATGCGGACAACCTCTCCAAGAGATTACAGCATAAACACTTTTCCGCTGAAAACCCCAGGTACCCCAGGAGTTTTTAACTCGCAATACTTGTTTTCTAGTATGTTCAGCCGCATATACTGGCTACAGCGATTGTAACCGGCTGGACTGTATGGTGGTGCATGCATGGTGGTGGCAGTGGTGCTAGCTGGTGGAGGAGGTGGTGGTGGTGGTGGCTGCACTGGTGGATGTTGTCCTTGTATATATCACTGGCACATATACTGGTGACGCATTTGTTATATACATATATCAACGAAGCTCATGCAATAGACAGCGATCAATGACCTCACTTCGCTCACTTATGCTCTCTGCTCGGCAAAAACTTAAGGCCTAAGTTATGTCAGCATGCAATTGACACTATAAGCTACAATGAATAATGCATTACATAGCTTTAGAATACTTTAAAATGTAATTTTAGTAAAATAATTGCTATAATAACATAAACGTTAATCATAGTAATGATATAAATTCTGATCAATTAAAAGTTGCTTCCACTGCTGTGATGTTGATTAGTCTTCTCTCATGTCCATGGATATGTGCAACAATGGAGTGCAGCATGGACACCGTATATCTATTGATAGGGAGAGAGAGTGATGCACTATAATAGAGGTGATGTAGGTGGTGATAGGACAGTCCCAAATGTGAAAGTAATTCATTGGCATACAAGATGGAGTCCAGCTGTGAATAGGCTGCTGTGTGTGTGTGTGTGTGTGTGTGTGTGTGTGTGTGTGTGTGTGTGTTGTAAATGATACTTTGTCTGAAAGTACACAGATTCACACACTGTACACTGTGACATGAGCTGTTGGGGTGTTATGTTGGTGCCACACTACTGCTGGTTGCATGTAATCTGTACACTGCACATGTACTATGTGTGTGTACCAATTTATGTGTGAATGTCACCATATGAATGTCACATGTATTTAGGAGTGACTGCATGCATGTCACACCATATACCTTGGAGTGACTGTCACACTCAAAATTGGTGTACGCCCCGTAGCCACCAATTCACACCAATTATTGGTGTAATCATCGCACCAAATTTCTAACAGTGTACTACTTTCTGTAGCCAAGCCTTAATTCTGACAGTTTTGGGAATCACCACTACACCTGGGGCCAGCGCTGACAGGTTTCAGGGGGAATATGTGCATTACAACATTAAAGGAAAGACTTTTGTTTCTAGGCAGTCTCCAGAGCACACTCACCCACACATTTGTCATGATGTAGGTGCATGTGATTTAAAGTATGTTCATGTGTGTGTGTATGTGCGTACTTTTGTGCGAATGTGCTTGTGCATCTGTGTACGTGTATGTGTGTGTGTGCGTATCAGTGTATGTGCACCGTCAGGAGCACTCTACCTGTGTATATATGTGAGTGTCCATTACAGATGGTCAGAGGTATCTCTCCCCCTAGCTCTTCGGTAGAAAATAAGCACCTTCTGTAGCACTCTAGTTCTCTGCACTTTATACTGCCTGCTGTAATGGAACATGAAACAAGCATGACAACTGTACTGTACTGTACATACATATAAGTACCTACTTCAGTTTCGCTTCGGTAAAACCTGTCGATATGTGCAGTGTACAATGGTCATAAGTGGGACTGTCCAACTTGTTGGAATCATGTGGCATTCACATGTCACACATGCCAAATTTAACAGTTTTCATCCAAATTTCTCCCCATAGGTCCTTTGGGTTAAAACTACAATAGGAAAGGCTGAATGGTATCTGTGCCTTATAATTATGTCAAACGGAAATGAGCTGGCCTAGTTTTGACCCAGATGGCATCCCATACATACAATAGCATTAGTGAATACTACAATTATTATAACAAGCATACCAGAATTAAGTCAACCCTCCAACTCCTCAGCAGTTCACTTCACTTACCTGCTGCCACTTCCATACTTCAGCATGGTACTGTTCCAGCACCACTTGTCTCCCCCACCTCAAGAAGGGGAGCCAAATGATCATTTGCAGAGTCGTGGGGCTACTTTACAGCAACGAGATGGTAAGAGATTGTATGGATACTTTAGCTGCCACGTAGGTGAGGCTACAGTTGCCTAACAAGGGAGCTCTTTATAATGTAGGTAACTGCTAGCAGCAAACGAGGCAGGAGGCAGCAATGAAATATTCACTTAAGAGAGGATATGCATAATATACATAACAGGTATAGCAACCTGCAAAACTGATATGTTTACACGCAGGTAAGCTTCATGCATGAACAACCAGTGTTGGTCTGGTATGATATTGTAAGGTGTTGACTAGCGAGTTAGTATTCACAAAATTACAATACAGGTAACAGTGCACTGCAATGACATCTTTCGGTATTTTTAAATATACCTCATTGTACTGCTGACAGTTTCTCCAGTATGCCCTTAGTGAATGTGCTCATTTTCCCGTAGCCAGGCTCATGAGAAACAACTTCTGAATCAGATGTTTTCCTCACAGCCAGCACATCCTCTACATCCATTATGAGATGTCCGTTGAGTTTGGTGTTGGCTTCTTTCCTAATCATAGACTGGCTGACTGCATGCTTAACTTTTTTAGAAATTAGGTCCCACGTAGACAATGTTTGTGCAATATCTTCGCTGTTTATCTTTCCACAACTTCCTTAGAATTGTCCTGAGGTACCTGAGCAAGTGTGACTGGCCCATGCATGCAGAAGGGATAAAAGTAAAGTGTGAAGTACATAGCTTGGAGCAGATAGTAGTGCATCCCAAAAGGTCTGAAGTGAATTACTGAACAATGAAATTTCACTAGACAGCTGCATGATCATGAACTGGCATGTCCTAGCACACTCAAGGCACAATCCAGGCATGTTCATCCTGTGATGAACCTATATACGTATCAGAGATCTAAATGGCCTAACAGCTCAAGTACATGCATGGTTGGGTAAATAATATATAGCTAGCTGTATAGCTTATGACTAGCAATTTATGAATATGTCAAAGGTCTAGCTAGCTACAAATTTAGCTACAGTAAAGTGAAGAAATAAGAGAGACTATAGCTAGTAGAGAAACCACCAGCTGCATAGAGTATCAGCAGCCATCAAATGTAGCCAGCTGCATGCTAATGCCACTTATATTACCCATTCTTTGTGTTTCGTCAGACATATCTTGCATGCAACTGATAAATGATATCATGATCATGACTGGCTGTGACTTTTAATTGTTACAGCATTATGACTTTGGCATGCTTATAAATGGGACTTATCCATAATGGCAGTCTGTGTGCAACCCACTTTCATTTCCTGGTCACACCTCCAGGGAGTGTGGCCAGTTATATTATTACATCATTCCGTATTACAATTGGCTACCCAGATCTAGAGTTCCTCCCTCTTCATTCGTGTAAATACATAAATTATGAATATTAATAGTAACCATAGAACCATGTATCCTCCTTTAGTTAGCCATACCATTATATGCAAATACAGAGGTAATTTAATCCATCTGGCATGCAGTATCATTACAAAACCAAATTAATTATTGTGTATTTATATAATTATTAGGTAAGATGGCTCTTATACAGGAGTGGCATACATTTGTGGGCGGGCGTGTTTCTATATATGATGGATTATCCCATGCACACATGTGTACATGCATGCATGCAGGCTGGGTGTGTATGACTGTATAGATTGATCATGAGCCATCATGAAAAAGGCCAAGAAAGCCAATCCCTGTAATGCTATGGCCAACGCTGCAATAATTATGGATTACTTGTCTCCCATGGCCCAGGGCATGCTATTGGCAGAAGGGGGCACAGCCATCGATCACCCAGTTTAGTTGCATCCACAACGACAGTCGGATGATGAGGTTGAATAATGAACTCCTAAATTACAGCCAAGGGACCAGAGTACAAAATATACACTGCACTATAAATTATACAAAGCGTAGAAAACATACAAAATTATGGCGGACACTAGAAATATGTTCAGGGGAGTCAAAACTTAAAGCTTTGGGTGTACACATTCATGAACCTGGTTACAGATGCATATTAAGTAGGAGTTCATGTATGTATGTAATCCACTGTAATGAGATGTGCACATGAGATAGAGATGGAGAGAGGAAAGGATACCAGGTGGGAGATGGGAGTGGGAAGGAGGGAGAGAAGGAGGGAGGAGAGGTCAGAGAGGGGAGAGGGGAAAGGAATACACTGCACTAATGACAATTGATACATTCACCTAACTGAAGTGCTGTAAGGTTTCAATCATGAGTACATGCACATCTTCACAAATAGTACTCCATAAGACTACCATGATGGGTGCACTTAACATGTTGAAATACTCACACTGACTCAGGAACTATAATTATAGATGTCTATTTATACCATCACTATAGGCCATAGTACATTAATTTAGGGAGTTTCACAACAAAGATAGGTATGTATATAATGTACGTGCACACCCATACAAACCTTATTGCAGTCTAGTTAGCATGTTGGCAGCATAAATCTGCATTTTCTTGAAGTATGTCTGTTCAGAAGCTTCTTGGAAAATAGCCTTCACTGTCTGCCCATTTGCATCATTCTTCATATACTGCAAGAGGTGGTTATTGCCTTCTTTTCTGTCCTTGGACCGACGGATGTTGGTTGCAACCCTTTCTGCAATGCATCCTGTCAATTCTAGGCCATCTACAATTCCTGCAGCATTCATGTTCTCTTGGAATGCCTTGGCATTCTCCCGATTCTGCATAATCTGCACAAAGGAGGCTGAACCAGAGGACAGATAAAAGTAAAAGCTATGTAAAAGGTTACCTTATCGACCAGACAATAGCTGCATCATGTACTAGGAGTGCACAAAATTTCAATGGGAAAGAGAATAAGAACTAGAGAATAAAATATTACTTAAAAATGAGAAAGGATTTAGGAATGATTATCCGAAAAAGCATAGTAACGAGCAATAGCAGCTTAACATTTTGACACATCTCACTTCTGTGGATTTCACTCAGCATAACCAAATCCTTTGTTAGCTAGCTATAGCTACCTAGACCCAAGGGATATAGCTAGCTAGCCTGGGATTTGGGTATGCTGAGTGAAATTCACAGAAGTGAGATGTGTCAAATGTTGACTTGCTATTGCTTGTTTCTATGCTTTGTCAGTTCAGAGTATCAGGGTATCTAACTTACAATGGGGAGCCCTTAGCCATAGGCTATTCTCCCAGGCACCCAGTTAATCAGTTAATCATTCCTAAATCCTTCTTCATGCACACACACACACACACACACACACACACACACACACACACACACACACACACACACACACACACACACACACACACAAACACATGCACATGCACACGAACACGCACACATACACGTACACACACTATTGCAGGTTAAAATAAAGAGAGCCGGTGAACTCGTTATGTCATATAATATCAGGAGTAGATGGAAGCATACCTTGCCATGTGTTGTCTCCTTTGCTTTCCTTTGACGATGGAGGTCCACCAACAGAGGGACCTGATCCATCAGGGTCTGCAGACAGTGCCAATGTAAATAAGGGAAATTGCACATAATTCACAAACATTTAAAACCATTACAGCACACAGCACTCTACACATGTAGAGCATTATACTAGAACATTCTGAATGTTACCATTAAAATGTAGCTATCGTCCACTGACAGCAGATGTAACTCAACACAGTTGGTTACTATCCACAAAGACATGCACTTTGCTTCAGTGGTGCCCTCAGTAGCTCAAAGCCTCAACACATATGCCCAACCACTGCACTGCACCTTGTAAGGGAGGGTCCACTGCAGACAACTGGCTCCTCACTGACTGGCAGGGGGTCTGTCTCACAGAGGAGTCCTGTAGTGACGTGAGATGGGGAGGTGTCTGGTGCACCATTGCCTGCTGCACCACACCCACCTCAGGAGTGGTGGGCTGCTGTGCCGTCTGCTCCATCTGCCTCAACTGCTGCACCTGAGTGCCCTGCAGTGCAGTCTGGTAGGCCTGGTACTGCTCCAAGGTCATCATGGTAGAAGGGTGAAGACCCAGCATGGCTCCCTGTGGGATCATGCCGTACCATTGGATCTGCTGTTGCTGAAGTAGGTTGGCATATTGCACTTGTGTATGTGCCTGTGCCAAAGAGGGGGCTGATGCCACACCCTGTGGTATGCCAGTTACTGGGCAATCAATTCTGTAGGAGCTGCAGTAGGGAGTGGGGTTGGAGGAGGTGGAGCCAGTAGGCCCCGCCTCACTGGTAGACATCTGCTGTTGCTGTTGATACTGTGTGGCTGCTAACTGCTGTGTTTGATGCTGTCCCCACACTGCCTCGGGGTGTTGGTGCATGCTGTGGTGTCCTAGTCTGCCTTGACTGTGCATCTCAGGAGCAACAGTAGCATGAGTAGTGGTGTAAACAGTTGGCAGTGCTTGACTGGTCATCGCCATGGAGACAGGTTGGGACAGGAGTGAGTGTTGGGCAAACAAGATGGCTGGAAATGTTGTCGACAACTGCCCAGTGCTTAGGTGGGCAGTAGTGGGAGTGGTTGGGACTAGACTGGTGACCTGTTTAGTAGAAGACAGTAGAAAGAGAGGTACATAAAGCTGTGCACGTCAATTTAGTTCACCTGACACTATTAAATAAGCAGGAGCTTGACACTATTTATGTCATGAATAAGCAGGAGCTGACACAAACAACCAAGTCACACTATGTAAATGAAGTAATGAATGAGGAATTGTAGCACTAATAAGTGTAGAGTGTGGAGTGAGGAATGATGTTGGAGATACAACTAAACCAGCCATGCACTCTGACCCAATCTGACACATGGCAGCTGTTGAATGTGTGCCACCTCACAAGGACAACTACTGTGCTAGCATTAATTAAGGGTCACCAAGAGAAGCTAATGCCAACTCCAGCTCCCTCTCTCACTTCACCACCTGCCCAGACCAACCTTCTCCTCTGGACTAATGGCTGCTCTCTTCAAGTACTTGGCATTCAGTGGGTGAATGTAGCTGAGGTTGGTGCGGGCTGAGCACTCTCCACAGTCAGGTGACCCAACCACTCGAGTGAACCCTGGTGGTGTGGGCGGCATAGCGTACTCATCCTCATCCTGTGAGTAACTGTGGCTGGAGCTCATCTGTGAGTCATCACTCAGGTCAATGACTACTGTTGCAGAGGAGGTGATAGAAGCACCAATGCTCGGGGATGCTTGTGAGGTGGGGTCTCCCAATTTACCAGTCCTGCCATCCTGTGCCAAACAGGAAGTGGTACAGTGTGAATTGACAGTACCATGCAGGCACCTCTCCACACCCACCTCCTCCTGGCCCTGCACCAGCTTTCTACTCTTCTTTACAGGTGGAGAGGTCCCTTCCTCCTTCTTGTCCTCCTCTTCCTCCTCTGGGGTCCTGCCTGCCAGGACAGTCTGAGGGTGCTAGAGAGGGGTAGGTAGATAGCGGGCATTTGTGCATGTGTGTGCATGTACGTACATACACATGCATTGCATTATAGCTAACCATACAATATAGGTATCAGCACACAGTCTATATATCACATCCGGCACTGAAATCGGCACCACAATACAGTGACAACAGACACAACACCACATCAGTCTATGGCATACAGTGGATGTGAGCAGAATTGACCTGCTACAAGATGTTGAGTTACTACGGCCAACGGTACCAGTGCACAAAGACAAGGTTCTCCTGTTCTTAGATGACACTGGTAAACAGTTCAAACAGAGCACATACATACAATCTCTATCCTACGTTTGCCTGAGTGTGTCCTTTGCATGGACTGGTGGGGAAACTGTGTGTTATGACAGGGAGGACATGCACCTATTCAGTACTGGAACTGAGCCATTGTTAAGTATGACGCTTACAAGATACAACGGGTCACACAATTAGCATCAGCACAGGAGGGAAAGTGTCGGGTTCAAGATTACTAAGAGAGGTTCTGACAACACCAGTAATCATACTTTACAGCAATATACTGTAGGGGAAGGGTCCAGTATAGCCCATGCAATGTGGAGCCACATGTCTACAGTGAGTGATGACAGAGAACTGTCCCAAAGTGTTTAGGAGAACTTTAACTGTAACAAGACCTCTCGCCAATAAAAGGACTCAGTAAAACCAGTACACCCTGGACCATGAGTATGAGTACTGTGCATGCACAGTAATTTTTGTGATAGTAAATTTGGTTCTGCAGACACTCCAGATCTGTGGACTCAGTAGGCACTACATATAGTTCAGAGAATCTCCCACATCCAAGGCACCAACAAACAGGGTGTGTGAGGTAGAGACGTCTTGATTATGGTAGTTGTAGTGCCCCCTTAAATGAAAGTATCTTCCTCCGCCTATGCATTGAAAAGATATATAGAACTGTGGGTGGCCGTGCTTGTGAGGGGACAAACAGAGGATGTCCACATCCAATGGAGACAAACAGTATGTAGAGCTGTGAACTCAGTGGACCATAACTGGTAAATGGTACTGTGATAACTGGCAGTAAACCTGACAACTGGTCAGTGAACAGTTTGAATGGGAATGGGTCCAATCATTGGGAAGATCAGTGATCACTATACATGTGCAGTATCTCATGAAACTAAACATAGTACACACGTAAAATCACTAACAAAAGAGTTTGAGAGAGTACCAATCTCTTTGTCCATCTTGTTAGCCTACTTGCCATGTGAAGGATCATGTGAGGGCTGGCATTACATAACCAATGACAACTGGTGCTAAACTATGAACCATAAACAAAGGTACAGTAGCTGATGAATAATAACTGAGAACTGAGAATTGCAGCTCAACTAGTTAGCAACTGATTAAAGTGTATTTATGTATGAGTGATGTCCTGAGTATGTCCCAGTCTGTCCAGTGTAGGGACTCACAGGACAAGTTAGACAATATACAGGTAAACAGTCACATTGCAGACACCATGCAGGACAGGACAAGGAGGGCAAAGGACAGGGCAGGCTCTACTGGACAACTGTGCCATTGTGTTGGAAATGGTACAATGTAGACTGCTCTCAGAAATGCCACTGACCTCAGTCCTGTCCAGGTCCATCACAGTGTCCTCATTAGTTGGCTGGGAACCTGTTGAGTGAGGAACATCACCTGATGAGGTGTCACCTGTGTGTGAGTGAAACAGACAAGGACAGAGAATGTGGACATCTCACTACATGAGGCTCACTCTACAGGAGGTGACCAAACACCACAGCATGTGAACAGACAGACACGCAGGGCAAGAGGGGAAGGTGGTGTGCTTGAGTGACTGGGATGAATAAGGAGATCTCCTTGCACACAATGGGAATGTATTCCAAAGTCTAACCACACACAGTAATGTACTTACATACCTTACACACACGAGGGATAAATCTCTTATTTGGATCCATAAACTAGTGCTCAAGTGTTAGGACAATACCACCATATCTAGTAGATATCTAGTAGCATATCTGCACTCTACTACACCTCAACTGACTGCACTACAGCATTCAGGCAGCAATGTAGGTCCTGATACATGTACATTGGGTGCTACACATGCCCACTCATGTAGTAATGACAGCACTGCAGTTCAAGGCAGTCAAGCAAGAAGCTCACTTCACCACCTACAGGTGATACAGGGTTCACACACAAGAGAGAGCTAGCCCCACCCAACCAAGCACAGCCAGCTGGGGAATGAGGTGCTGCTTCTCTGATACAACTGACTGAGGACTTGACAGACACAGCACAGACACTGCATGAGGAGACTGACTATGCACCACTCACCAACTGGACAGAGCTCAATGGAGGGGCGTCCATAAAAAGTACCTCGTCCAACTTTGAACTTCGTTCTCTCGTGTGCTGCAATTTGCACTAGTATACCATTAACTACCTGTTGGTCAGGTTTCCGAGGCTCCAGTTGGAACTCTGTAATGTTCCTGTTCCTGACAACTCCTTTCACAGCTGCCACTCCAAACTTGTGTACAAGTGTTTGTGGTACTGATGACTGCAGGAGTGAATTAATGATAAACAGTACAGAACACAACAACTTATTGTGCTCTAATAAATTAATGTTCACACAAAGTGACAAAAGTTCAGAATAGGTGTCAACTGTCACTGTCACTGCACAGACAAATGAGCCATGTTGTAGCAACAACTTAGTGGGACGCCACAGAGTGACAGAATATCAAGTATATTAATTTCCACTACACATGGCACAAAAGAACTAGAAGCTGGAATGCTGAAAAGACAGAGAGCTCCGTAGGAAACGCAGTGAGCTGACTACCATGCTCAGACGTAAAGGCAGGCACAATTTGGAGAAGAAAGTAGCAGTTGAAGAGGTGAATAAGGAGGGAAGATGATTGTAGCTCTCAGAGCACTAAATATTCGACCACAAAATGTACTGAGTATCATTGCCAAAGATGGTAAACTATACAAAGATTCAGATCCCACGTAAAAAGTTACATCCCTGCCAGTCAAGCTGGTCCTGTAAAGGCCACAGTTGTACAGACATCATATTTTCAAAGCGTCTGCTTTGCTCTACTGCAATCATGTATGATGTACAGTAGATGTACACTTCCTCTGTCTGGATCTCAGCAAGGCCTTCGAAACCTAAACTTGAGATGTAATTCTTGAATCTATTCAGTCTGCAAGCAACAACAATGAAGACAACATGCAAATTGCTACCAAACCACTGCCAAACACAAGTCTCAGTGTACCTGTCAAAGACTTAATGGGAAGGCCTTTCAAGTCAATAGTGGGTGTCCCACAAGGGGAGAGTTTCAGCCTAGTGGCCTTCACTGCAACCTTTGAGATGGTCCTTCAACAAACCCGGTCACAGTTTCCAACAACAACATCAGCAGATGTTCAACTACATAGGAGTCCCAGTGGTGATGCAATAAGCCAACGATACTGACTTCATTTCACCCAGTTACAGCTTTCTTGAAGAGGGGTTAAAAGTACAAAATACTGAATTACTCCAATGTCATCTAATAGGCAGCACAGAGAAAACCCAACGTGTACATGTGTGTAGAGAGAGTGAGGAGTGGAAGAATACCAAGAGATTGGGTGCACAACTAGGTGAAGAACAGGATGTGACTAGACAGATGCAGCTAGCACGTTTGGCTTACTGTCATGTGTATGGACTATTTGCGGGAGATGGTGCCTCGCTAGAACTTAAGATTCATGTGTTGAATGCCCTGGTCAGATCAGTGTTGCTCTATGGCTGTGGGACATTGGGGCTAACCGCATCCCTCATAGAGAAGCAGAGCTGTGCGCTCCACATCGTAGACACCTTCGGATACTAGCAGGATATCACTGGCCAAAGCACATAAGTAATGACACATTGCACAAGCTGACAAGAACCTACCCCCTTTCAGTGGACCTACTACAGGCCAGATTACGTCTCCTGGGACACTACCTTTGTATGCCTCTTGACACACCAGCACAGTTGGCCCTGGATATATATAGCTGTTAATCTATCCATTAAAGTCTAACGAGGTAGATCCCCAAAGTGCTTACTGAGTATCTAAAGAGCCGGCATAGAGAAAGCCAGATTGGACCTAAGAAGCAAGAGAGGGCTAGAAGAACATAATCGTCATCATCATCATCGTCGTCGTCGTCGTCATCGTCGCTACCATCACCCTCATAACTGTAATGGGAGCATTAAACCTTAGTTTAACCATAGTATCAAATCTGAGCAGACCGCTCACACAGTAACACGCATTCATTGCTGTCAAACAGAAGAGAGAACAGCCTTGCTCACAGTCCATTCATGCAATGTGAACCCACAAACAATGCATTCATCTGCCATTGCAAAAGTAGCCATGATCAGCCACTGAGGTGTCAGCTGTCATGTACCTATCACATGGCATTCACCACACAATATCAAAAGATAGGGACCAGACCCACTGTTGGGTGGTTTCAAAATGACAACTGGAAGTGCATGGGATGGGCTCAAGACTAGTATCTGTGTGCCTCATACAACCAGCTAACCAATAACTGGTGACATAAGTAACAAGCCATACAACCACATGGGCAGAGGGGAAGAGCAGTGCACAGACATAACACTGCCAGTGTTATGTCTTATGCACTGCTCAATAGAACACACAACACTACCAGTGCACCAGACAGTGCATACATGACAGACATTTCAGGGAAGCAGTTATAACAAAGTGCACCTCTTGACAAGTAACTGAGGCCCACTAATCTTGTACAATGTTGGCTACGGTATCCTTGTGGGACCAGAGTGATTTGGAGTCAATAGGCAGTGTACAACTGCTGAAGAGATGGAACTTACGTCGATTGCAAATCTCAACTTCTTCAGCCTCCCATGTCCAGCCAGCTTTCCTTCAAGCTCCTCCAGCTTAAGGCCATCCTCTGCTACTCCACTCTAAAGAATGACATGATTAGATCTAGTAAGCATCCCACACACTCTCTGCAGTCTACACAGTGTATGTAAGGTAACAGGACAGGTAGAAACCTATCCACTATCCAAACTGAATCACAGTCAGCAAGCCAATGAAAGACACAATATGCTACAAATGGAAGGATCATTCTGGCAAACACCAAATGAAAGAGGAATGATGAACATTGTATAAACCATGACCACACTGAACAACAAAACGCTTAGCATTACATGAAGTCATCTGTTGTCAACTGTGGGTCTGAGGTAGGAGTGGCTCATGCAACCTTCAATATACAGGCTCTTTGGCATCATTCCTGACATGATAGTGTGAGAGGATTTAGGGCATGCTATGAGGGAGGAGTTAGACTAGATAGCTGCCTGGTGCAGGTGGTAATGGCACACTCAGTGTTGATCACACAGGCAGAAGACCACTTGAGCTGGAATGTTACAAGGTTATGAAATAGTGATGAAGCACAGGTTAACTGGTGTAAAGTGAGTGAAGATAAATCTGTGGTGATTGGCAGAGAGCCTACCAAGTGTACTGTGGAAATGGGAGATGTAAAGAACAAGTGAGGAAGATTGTCTACCTGCAGGAGTTTAAGTGAGGTTGAATTAATGGAGAGACAGAAACAGTCATTCAATGACAACAGTTGATGCAGTGAAGAACTGTTGGGAGACAAAGAGTGTCCATGCAAAAGAGATGATGGTAATAATGCAATGGTAGTGTCAACCTATAAGATATGGCTGTGCATGGGAGTTATGTTTTTGCAGAACGGCATATGGTGAGATTGTTAGAGGTGGAAATGAAAGGTTTGAAAAGGGCAGTACATAGATGAGCCATCATGTGAATGAAACCATTGTAAAGTGGTGGAAGCAAGGAGTATGGCAGTAGCAGTGCAAATGAATAGATTGACTTGGTGAAAAGTGGCAGAGTTGAAGTCCACGTAGAGTGTGAAGTGACATCAAGTGTAGGGTAGGATTGCCAGGGAAGACAAGAAGCAGTAGAGTGCTAGTTGTTCATACACAGTTGTTAAAGGAAAGTCTGCAGAGGCATACAGAGAGACTACTTTGGAGGAACCACAACTGATTGCTGTACACAGACACAGCTGATGTGGACACATACATTGCTACTCTCCAGTCATGGGACCACTGAAGTGGGGTACCAAGGTCAAACAATACACAACGTACAGCTCAGCAAACAGACCCCACAAGGGACTAGACAACACATACAGAACTCTGGACAGGAGGCCTAGGTGGGGGGGTGGGGACAGTATGAAGTTAACACAGCACTATAATGACAACTAGAGGGCGATAAAGTGACTTAGATTATAGAAAATTACATTACCATCCTACAATCCTAGGGAACCAAAATGAATAAAGTTCTATGTACGTAGCCAACAGTCAGAGTCTCACCAATATTGTCACGTACCTGCTATTGTAGCTACATACGTGAACAAGTCTATGTGAGCTCCTACCACAAACACCATCCATCAAGTGCATCAAATGGGGGATTGTGAGCCTAGGGCACTGACTGATGGCACCATTCAGCACCTTCCATCCAACCTCCATTATCTCTACCCTCCATGGACAACTTGCACATCTCCTTGACGGTAACCTAGCATCATTTAGTGCACTAGAAGCAAGGCAGCTGCTCAGTTTGTTCCGTACACCACAACCCAACAATGAGCTTTCTTGTTCGCCCATGTAGCAGGGAAAATGCCTAGCTCAGGACTGGATTGTGACAGAGTGACTGGACTGCAGCCATGTCTGCCACTTAGTGTCAGAACGGCATTCCAGTTGAATGATCCACAGGTCAGAAAGGTAAACAGGCTACAGATAGCAAAGGCTTGAGAAAAATATAACTACACTTCACTGTGTGAGGTGTGAACATGAGGGAAAGATGCAAGGAGGAATGAATAGAACAATGCATCAATTTAAAAATGGTCACAAGATAAAGGTCACCATGAGACGTCAAGTAGGATGAAGAAGGTCTTACAGATGGAGGCAGGGAAGCAATCAAGTGATGTTGCCAGGTTAATGAAGAGCCCATGTGACATATCGTCTGGCAAGTACAGGAGAGCAGTGGGCATGGGTTGAGAGGGAGTTGAGAGCATGTCTTTCTCACCCAAGGAAGGGAGGTCAGGAGAGGAAGAGAGACTAGTTTGGAGGTTTTTGGTGCACAGACACACAGCTGACGGGAATGAATAATTACATTGTTACTATCCAGTTACTATGGGGCCATTCAAGTGGGAACCAAGAACAAAGAACAAACTATTTGAGTTCAACTGTCTGACCAGGTAGGGACTAACCCAATCTTACTGTATAGCACATTAATGTTTTCTGGTGTTTGTTATCTGTATTCCTCTTTGAGTTAGCAGCTAAGCTGCCTAATCTGCATATATAATGCACACACAGGAAATAAACACATACCTGCTGTGGGGCCCTGATGTTCTCACACTTGAGCTCTTCCACATGTTCAAAGTAATCCACAACACCACACACCAAATCAAGTGGGACATTCAATAAGGTGACCCTTTCTACACTCCTCTGCACCACATTGCCTGTAGAGAGAAAGGTTTGTAAATGAGCTGCTGCAAGTGTGAGTGTGGTCCATTATAAGGTTTACACACCATTGACAATTAAGCCTTCCACAACACAGTTAGAACTGCATGGGTTATGCCATGGTTGGCAGTAAAGTACAATTACCTACTGCCATTACTATTACATCAACAACAAGTGAGTGAATCTCTACTTGCATTAATCCCATGTACGTAAGTATCCTAGTGAAATGACAGGTGTGTGAGTGATTAGTACATCAAACCACAAGTGGGCAATATCAAGCTGTCACTAACAACTAGAAAGCTACAACAATATGAAACACTAGGACCCAGGTAGCACACAGTGCAGGTTGTAAGGAGAGCAGCTTTGAGACCCTTCAAGTCAGTATCTGCACTGGTCATTATCATTACCAGCACTAGTTGCAGAGAGCCTGGACCACTAAAGGCAATGTATGACAAGCTGTACACATTACAGTTTACAGACAATGATCACAGCTTACAAGGTCAGTGTGACACACCAAACACTGTCATTCAACTCACCATCACAAGGCCAGTCCCAGCACTGTGGTGGAAGACGCAGTGACAAATCTGTCAATGTAGTGTTGTTGCTGAGGCCCAACAGGAGGTGGTGGCTGAATAGCTTGACATCCTCATTAGGTGCCAAGGCACCACTCCTCAATTCCAGCTTTGTCATTGTCTTGTTCTGAGCTAGTGATGTAGCCATCTTGTCCAGAAGGTCACGGCTCAGGCTCTGCAGTGAGCAAGGAGGTGAAGTACACATGAGCATATGAATTATCTAGAATATGTAGTCTGTGAGAGGAGGAGGTGGTGAAAGGAGGGATGGCTTACAGTGAGACAGAGGAAGGAGTAAAGGCTAAGCAGCTATGCTAATAGGTCACCCCATTGCAGGGATGTGGGGTGATGAAGACTTGAGATAGGGGAACAAACAGGGTATAAGCAGAAGAAATACGTAGAGTGAGTGTAGGTAGCAGGGTGTGCAAATGCAATTAGAACAGTACAGGTCTGGAAGGTGCAGCTTGAGCAACACATCAGCTGTCACACAAAGAGGAAAATATGGGCAGTTCTGCACAGAACATGAGTACATCAGAAGCCCTAAAGCTGTGTCCTCTCTCAGCTTGTTCTAGTTAAAAGGCATACACACGACCACAGACAGCTGTCCGATACAATGAGCAACACATTAAAAGGCTAAGGCTCAGGGTCGGCAAAGAAGAGTCAAACAATGGGCAATGTACATCAGTTGCACAATAGTTTAACAGTAGCAGGTAGAAGACTTGTATTTGTTCTTGTAATACCACAGCCAAGATGTAGCTACTTAGACCTTGTGACGTGATTACGTGAACCCCATGATAAGCCAGCAGGTGGCAACAAGACCAGTGGCACCATTGGCTGCAGAGACACTAGCCTTATCATCTCAGTCACATGGCTTCCTCGATGCAGTAGAGGTACTCATCTATGGGCTTGCAAGACCCATGAGATGAGAGAGGGGGGTACGGCCTTGAGTGACGACATCAGAGTATCTGTTCTAGGCTCCTGGCCGTCCCCACCTACCTACCCTTTTGAGATCTGGACACGAACACATGCACGCACACACACACACACACACACACACACACACACACACACACAGACACACACACACACACACAGACACACACACACACACACGCACACACACACACACACACACACACACACACACACACACAAAGACACACACACACACACACACACAAAGACACACACACACACACACACACACAAAGACACACACACACACACACACACACACACACACAGTAACTGATAGAATAATATGACAGAGAGATGGTGATGCAATGCCACTTAGCAGTAAAATATGTAGCTGCAATGGCTAATTTACAGTACTGTTATTCCAATACATTACCTCAAATATTATGTCATGTGACTTAGTAACTATTACTAGTACATCTCCATATTTGGAGATTAAGATTTTGAGAACTGGTCAATTGAAGGAACTTAAGATGCAGTTTCAACCAAATCAGTGATAGCAAATTTGAACAAGAACTTTGGCAGAAATATCAAAGTACATTTCAACAATGACAGGGAAGAATGATTTCTGGTATTGTACATTCAAAACCAGTCTATGTACCTGAAGGCAAGGCATGACTCAAGATGAGCATTGCATACACCACAACTGTATACAGTGAAATATTGACACTATTAGCATTGCATCAAGTCAACAGTCATCAGCTGCCAAGGTTGGTAGGAGTGCCCCAGCTAGTGTCCCAAAGAACACTTACTGTTAACACATTACTGACATGATAGATGGAGATCCCTGCAGAACACACCACAATACAATTCTAATGGGCAGATACAGTATCACCCACAGAGACAGCTTTGGTGCAGGAATGCAAGATTGGATCCAATTCACAGCTTGTGGATTGACATGCATGGTGCTTAGCCATTTAATGATTAGACAGTGGTCAGCAGTGCCAGACGTGTTAGCCACATCTAAATAATATAGTACACCAACAAGTAAACCTCAGTCAAAGGTTAGGTACCAGTTGCTGGCATTGTGAAACAGTGAAATGTCAGTGGAGTGGTGGGGCCAGAATCCCGATTGGAATGGGTAGAGATGTTGGGCCATACTGAGATGGGAATCAACCAGGCACTGACAGCAGTGGGTGTGGTGAGGAATCATTTCAAAACTAGAAAGTACTTATTTATTATTGAAGGCCTACAGAGTTGAAAGCTGTTAGTGCTTGAAAGTGACTGGCTTGGACTGTGTGAGGAATGAAAACAGGCAAGAGATGGAAGTAGGCACTGGCAGTAGGAGTGATGAGGAAGAGGCTTGAGAGAAAGAACAATTGTGAAGTGTGTGAGATACGCCATGGAGTGGTGAGAGGGCAAACAGAAGGAAGGAGGTCCAGAGGGAGGACAAGATACTTAGTAATGGAGTGGTAATTAATACTTACCACGCACTGCCTGTAATGCCCTGTATCTCTGGTTCTCTGAATCCTGATGATGCATGCAGTGAGGTCAGCTGTTGTGTTGCTCTTCAGTTGTCCTTCACAATTATAGGGCAGTACTGGAAATATGGTGTAGGATGGTTGCTGGCAGCAGGAGGAAACGACACGCTGCAACAGATCGAGGGTGATCCAACTTTTTTCGCTGCGAATTTCGTAAGTCACCGTGAGAAGTAGTGCTGACAGATAAGAAACCGAAGCGCTGTTGATACCTCTACGCTGGGTGGCTTGTTGTAAGTTTCAATCACAGACAACGTGCGAGCTGTGTGTGAAGTACCACTTCTCTTGTTCCTTGCGACCGCGCGTGTGACCACCCGCCATTTTAATGACGTCACAAATAGCGGCTAACATACAGCGTCACACAGGGCACATAGGGCCATAAGATGGCATATCAAAAACACACTACATTCACTTATTAAGCAGACACAAAACACCATAGCATGCTGCACACATTGAAGAGATAGTTACAAGATGCATGAGCTAGACATGACTAGATTGGAGGATGTGGACAAGGTGACTGAGTGATAGCCTTTGGAGCTATCATGTCCTGGTAGCTACCTCTGACTTCAGAGTCACTACTGAAGTTTCAGCTTCAACAACAACTTCCAAATGCAGAAAAATAGCTTTTACCTTCAGCAGCACTATACATAGAGGAGACAACTACGGGTTTGAAAATGCCCTCATTAGAAGGTGGAGAGAAAGGACATAACAGAATTGCATAATTGCTTTTAACCACAGTAATTTTAATACACCTTACTCAGTGAAGTGCTAGGGAAGCAGTGTTAGTGTCCAAGTCAGTGCCCCCCTCCCCCCTTCAGTTTCTTAGACGGGGGGCAGGCCCCCTCAGTCTTCTCACACCTCACAATCCTGGTGCCCAAGGACTGCAGTGATTGGAGGAGCCCTAGTCGGTACAGATCTTCCAAAGTACTGCTGTTACTCCTGTTCTTTTGATTACAAAAGACCTAGGCCAGATCATGGTGATGAACTTGGCTGGTGTACCAAACTGGCTACAGTAGGAAGCCATTCCATGCATTGCTTCTCTGTTGTGTCCACTGTTACATACTCCAGCCTTACATCATCACAAGCCAAGTGCTAGTGGATGGTTTAAGTGCAGAATGGAGATGCTGCAGCAGGCTAAGCAGGTTTAGAGGAAGCAGTCAGCTTACAGCCTAAAGTTGGCACAGTTCTAGCCAATTTGGCCACCTTTGAACTACTGTACTACAAACTTTTCAACAGTTAATTATACACCTCACAGAGACTGCTCTTTACCGTCCGGATTAGCAGCAGACTTAAGTAATCCCATAAAGCTACATATCTATGTATAAGCGAGCAAAACACTTTTAGACTTTAAGTTACCAAACTATTATAAAAGTGTTCCAATGCCTTTGCTAACATTTGACTTTACTACCATTAGACCAATACATTGTTGCTTCTAATAACTTTCAATGAACCAAAGTAATGTGCACTCAAAATGGAAGCCATCTTCTGCAATAAAGGAGGCAGTAGAGGTCCATGCTGTTCCCAGGGAGCACATTACAAATGAGAGTCTTGAGAGTTGTACTAGACACTGCAAATATTGCTTGCTGTGAAGATTAGTGCAGGCCCATGGATCCACTCGATCAGAAGCCAGCAAAGTGGTCGAGCACAAGTAATGCTCTGTTCGTTGCCTTCATGTGCCATGTCTACTGAACATGTTAGAGTGGGATACCAGACATACCAAATACACAGATAACTAGCAAATTGTGACATTAATTCTTCTTCATCTTCCAAGCGTGCTAGATGTGTTGATTACCTGAAATTCTTCCACATTCATACACATTATCATATTCTGTTTGCTTACTGTGGCCAGTGGGGCTCACCTCACTTCCCACTGTTTGTTTATGGTCATGCACTAACACTGTGTGTAGTGAGTTCCTCACGTGCCAGCTAAATGTATCAGACAGTCACATTTTGATACTCAGGGCCCTTGCCACCTACAGCTACTGTATATTGCTGTTGCACACACACTTGTGAGTATATGGGCATGCACGAATGCGCATGGTTGGGCCTAGGCCAGTGCAGACAACACCTGCAGCCAGCCAGTGTCACCTATCTGCAGTTGTTACTATCCATACCACCAATGTTGGCAATGACACAGAGACAGCTTTGGTGCAGGAATGCAAGATATGATCCAATTCACAGCTTGTGGATTGACATGCATGGTGCTTAGCCATTTAACCCATTAGGACACAATTTCAAACTTCGTGCTCGTGTACTGTGAGCCCAACTTAAAAATGGCGGCTACGTACAAGCCCCGTACTTTTGTTTTTCCGTGGCTTTCCTGGCTTTCCTCGCGCAAAATGTTGACATTGGGTGTTGCATTCCATGGTGCTGTTCATTAGGAAGGCTATGGGGTGTTCGTGGCCCAGCTCTAGATTCTTCGCAAGCGTGTGCTGCCGAAGAAGATGAGAACGGTAAGCGAACGCTTATATTTTACTTGCTGGCACTTCTGTGGCCCAGAAAAGAACCTAGGAGCCGCTCTAGCTGCTGGACTATATGTTCAACAGCCGTCTGCATTTGTTCTTGTCGCTACGTGCTACGTGGTAGCTTTCTGGTCACACACCAAAATGGTGCGTAACTTCGCAAAACGTTCGGCGCTTGATTGCGCAGCGCGAGAACGACCAGAAGAGACGGCGAGAGTCCAAAATCTGACACCAACAAGTAAACCTCCGTCAAAAGTTAGGTACCAGTTGTCGTCATTGTGAAGCAGTGAAATGTCACTGGAGTGGTGGGGCCAGAATCCCGATTGGAATGGGTAGAGTAGTTGGGCCATACTGAGATGGGAATCAACCAGGCACTGACAGCAGCGGGTGTGGTGAGGAATCATTTCAACTAGAAAGTAGTTATTCATTATTGAAGGCCTACAGAGTTGAAAGCTGTTAGTGCTTGAAAGTGACTAGCTTGGACTGTGTGAGGAATGAAAACAGGCAAGAGATGGAAGTAGGCACTGGCAGGAGTGATGAGGAAGAGGGCTTGAGAGAAAGAACAATGGTGAGCTGTGTGAGATACGCTATGGAGTGATGAGAGGGCAAACGGGAGGAAGGAGGTCCAGAGGGAGGACAATAAACGTAGCAATGGTGTGGGAATTAAAACTTACCACACACTGTCTCGAATGCCCAGTATCTCTGGTTCTCCAAATGCTGATGATGCATGCAGTGAGGTTAACTGTTATGTTGCTCTTCCCTGGCCCTTGCACAATTATATGGCGTAGGGCAGTACTAAATCAACCAATTGAAAGGGGCCAGTGGGACGTAGTCCAACAAACGATTGAGGTGGTTAATCTCAAGCAGGCCTTCCCGGGGCCAGAGGTGTGGCAAGTCCTGTTCACAATCCTCACATGCCCAGGAGATATGATGTAGGATGGTTGCTGGCAGCAGGAGGAAATGACACGCTGCAACAGAGGGTGATCCAACTTCATTCACTGCGAACTTCCGCAACTAGTGAGAAGTGGCACTGACTGATGACAAGAAACCGAAACGCTGTCGATACCTATTCACTGGGTGGATTGTGGTATGTTTCAGTGACACACAGTGTGCGAGCTCTGTGTGGTACAATTCTCCAGTCCCCCTGCTACCGCGCATGGCCTCCCGCCATTTTAATGACGTCACAAACAGTGGCGTCGCTCAGATCATAAGATGGCATGTCTAAAGCACACTACATTCACTTATCAAGCAGACACAAAACACCATAGCATGCTGCACACATCGAAGGGAAAGTTACAAGATGCATGTGCTAGACATGACTAGATTGGAGGATGTGGACAAGGGGACTGAGTTATAACCTCTGGAGCTATCATGTCCTGGTACCTCTGATTTCAGAGGCACTACTGATGTCTCATAAACTGCCTTTAACTCATCACAGAACTATTTCCAATTGACTGAAACATTAGTTCTTACCAATAATGACTGAAATCCTACAGCAGCACTACACATAGAGGGGCAAACGATCAACTCACATCTACACAGACTCTAGCCCCAACAATACCTTGTGTCCAACAAAATGCACTCATTAGAAGGCGGAGAAAAGGACATACAAGTATAGCATGAGTACTGTTAGCAAAAGGCAATAAACCACTACTCATTGAGGTGCTATGGCAGCAGTGTTAGTGTCCAAGTATACATACTGACTGATCAATAGGGCATTCCTTGGATTGACTAACATTAACTGCAATACCATCACTACTAGCACACTACACTGCAGCATTAATTTTAAGTCAGAAAGTCTGTAACATCAATGGCACTCAGAAACAACATGGCCTCTACACACACAACACACTTAGAATGGCATATGGTGAGATTGTCAGAAGTGGAGATGGAACATTTGAAAAGAAGTGGCTAGCTTGTGAGGAATGAATCCATTGTGAAGGGATGGCAGCAGTATTCACTGGAAGTATATAGCAGTGAAAAGAAGAGTCTGACTTGGAGAAAACTGGCAGATTTGAAGTACCAATACACATAGGGTGTGATGTGAGGTCAACTGCATGGTAGGAGTTGACAGGGAGGACAAGTAAGCAATTGAGAGGCAATTGTTGAAACACAGTTGTTGACAGCGGTTAAACTGAGGTCTGGAGAGGCAGAGACTATTTTGGAGGAACCACAACTGATTGCTGTACACAGACACAGCTGATGTGGACACATACATTGCTACTCTCCAGTCATGGTGTCCAGGTCAAAAGTGAGTCATTACAGCTCAGCAAACTGAGCCCACAAGGGAGTAGACAACACATACATAACTCGGGACAGGAGACCTAGGTGAGGGGGTGAGGAAGGTGTGAAGTTAACACAGCACTTTCTACCCAACCTCCATTATCTCTACTCCGCATGGATAACTTGCACATCTCCTTGCAATTGGTGTTAGCCTAGCAATGAGACAGATTAAGGAGTGAAGGCTAAGCAGCTATGCTTTCGTTCAGGCTGTTATTGAACCACATGTAATGCCTGTGCTGTTTCTTTGAAGGTGACAAATGGATTCGATTAGCAACTTGATTAAAGAGCTGGGACACGTTCCAAGGGAACTAGAGGATTTTGAATTGGACCAAACACAATCTAACAAGCTGCAGTTCATCACAATTGGTCAGCAGATGGTGAAGACTAAGATCTTGGGCAGAGGGTGCTGGGCATGATCCCCAAAAGCATAAGTTGTACATCAAAACTCTGGAAGTCCTAACATCCAACATGAGAGAGCCACAGACAGCTGTCCACCTTTGGATGGACAACTGTCTGGATGTTTACGTTGATAGAGGGAGGGAATCACTGGCTGCATCTAATAGGGACTTTTGCCCCCCCCCCCCCCCCCAGCCCCGCTTCTGGTGTACGAGACTACAGCAGCCAAGGGTCAGGACCATGGACATTATAAACAGACAACAATTCATTAAATACCACTGGAAACATAGTATGTAGCCATACCCAGAACTGCAAATATCAAAAGGTGTAGAGGCCGCCCACAGGTGGCATTAAAATAGCAAAATACTTGCGAATGCAAAGCATTGTGGTGCGAGCCTGAGGAGGCACCATGCAGTGGCTGCTTTACTGATTCATGCACTGATTAAACAGCTACGGAATGATGCTCTTCTGTTGCCTTGTGCTGTCTCATCCATGCATTCGCGCTGCTATACATTTTAAGTCAACTTGGTAGTCTTGCTTGTCTGACAGCCTATGGACCATAGAATTGCTCGGAATGCGATCCATAGCTGTAGCATGCTGTACCTAATGCCCATAAGCAGGGTCAAGTGTCTATGCTATTGACAGTATATAGGACATTGTTATTGACACTATCCATTGTGTATGATGATGTGCATGAAAGCGCGACTACAAAGCTTATGAGATGCAAAGTGGCTGCTATAAATGGTGGTAAATTTGGGGACTAAACGGTGTATGTACGTACACCTACGCGTACTGCAGACCCCTGACCAAAGTATTACGCTAAAACTTTCCACCGTGGCCCAAACAGATGCACGACATAAACAAACAGAGCCACCGTACTGCTCGTAAGGTAAGGGGCTCAGTCAGGCTTGCCTCAATAATGGAAGATAATAACTATCCATTGGAGATTGTCATATGAAGCACATTAGCACCAGCTATATTCTATATGCAGACATGGACCGGAATAACTGTTTCACAGAATTGGCATCCATTAACCATAGATACAATCCTCTGCACAACTTCACAATTGTATTGAGATAATGTACACAGTCATTAGGAGGGTCTGAGTGACAGTGTGGAGAACAATGATCTAATGGAAGTGCTAAATGACACATATATACTTACAGACAGTGGGCTGTTCCTACAGTGAGAGCATGTAATGAAATAAGTAAGGGAGTATTGTGCAATATACCACATGCTTAATTGACATTTAGTTAAGCTGGAATGAATAGCATAAAATGGGTACAGTAGATGCTTATGCAGATTGATTCCTACAAAATTTCCACCAAACACCAAAAACCTAGTGTGTGTTACAAATACTTTACTTTTTCAGTGTATTTGATTCCACTAAGGTTGTACAATCCTGCTAGTGATTGGAGTTCACTCACACACAGTTAAAGAGAAGGTGGTGTACAGTATCTCTGTAATGACGCTACCAAACAATAAATCATAGCACAATGCCGATGTGCATGTCAATTGTGCTCTAACAGTATACTTCATACATGCAATGCACACTGCATGTTGCTGATCTCACTTGTGTGGGGTGTGAAAAGTAGCAGTTAACTTCTGTCGTGTTGCAGTAAATCAGTTCCAGGACCACTAGATCAAGTGGGACCCCATGCATGTCACCTTCAAAGTGTAAATTGGCAACATGCTTCTCAGCTGTTGGGGATACACAAGGAAATACCATACAAAGCACAACATAGCAAGACTTGGTGAACAAAACTTACAGTAATATCTACATGTACTGTTAACAGCAGGAACACAGTATGGGGTAGAAACTTAATGCTTACAAAAATCATCAGAATTAAATGAAAAGGTTATGTCACAATGCACACATAATTGTAAGTACAAGTTTGCTGTCCTCATTCAGTGCTAAAGAAACCACTCTCTGAAACCAGTTAAACACACAAATAAAAAGTACCAGTATAGTTGCCAGGAATGAGTCATTGCCTAACCTATCCACAGCACAGTCCCCATTGGATACAAACAGAGGTTGGCCACGACTCTGATTGCACAACCCATTTATGACATCAATGCTTATGAATAATACTATATATATAAGCAGTATGTTGCACGATGGCTGCAAGCAACCGGAAAAAGAGTACGTTAGCAGTTTTCATGAGTCATCTCTGCAGAAGGGTGAGCAGTTCTGCATTCCTTCCCCATACTTCCTGCCATGTTCACTTGTACATGAAGAAGCTCCCCTAGTTCTTCTCCGCCGTCTACCACCTCAGCCACATAAGGTCATAAGAGAGATAGAATCAATTTTAGGTTGTGCTTCAGCAGCACTTTCGAAAAGTGTACAATGTGTGCGGATATACCTGCAAGTTCGAGCGAGAAAGGGAGGGTACCCTACAGTACAGTACATTACTTTGTATTTGTGCATAAATTTGCTACGCGCGCTTTCCAGCTACTGTCACATAAAATGTGCACGTAATATGTGGTCACCCTCCTCTGGGATACACATTAGTGCCAAAGCATTTAGTCTGGGAAAGTAGTGGAACATGTTATACGTATTTGTTATTCGTACCTCTTTCTTCATGCATACACATTGTCAGAGACTTGGCAGCTTCTCTCCAATCTGAACATCATGGAGGAGGAAAATGAACCAACAGTGCATAGCATATACCAAACATGGTCAAGATTTCAATATCATCCTTGTTAAGTGGCTGTTTACATTCTACGCATAATTGTGTAGAATCACAAGTCATTAGTGACCTGTAATCATTCATACCACTACAGTTCACTGTTCATATACGCATAATATAGGTTAGAATATATAAGACAGTCATTCAGTCTAAGAAAGCTATACGTAATTTCAATATAGTAATTACTAATAACCCATTTTTCACAATTCAAGATTGAGGCTGAATAAGTGCACCTTATACACAGGACAAACTAATGACTGGAGAACACTGAAAGCTCACTCTGACTTAATTGAATCTCTATGAAACATGCAACAAGTCTGTGGTAAAGGTGACCCCTAAGAAGAAACCTAAAGGCTCCACAGTTAGTTCCTAATGATTGTGTCCTGTGATCACAACCATATACACCTTATTGATCATCTCCATCAAAGTGTTACATCAGGTTCTTGAGATCACTACTTTGTCTCCTGACATGTACCATTTGTGACGGAAGGACTAGATAAATCTACATTCACATGTTTGTGCTGCAGAACAATCTACAAAAACTACAAGTACATGTTATTCAGTATTATCTATACATTCAAGAACACCCTAATGATTGAGTAACATGCATATGGAAATAGCACACATAATCCAGTATAATTTCCCATGCACGGGTTACTGTACTTCTACCTCAGCAATAAAATACACCTTGAAGTGGCATTCAGCTACATACATGATCTAACAAGTGCTGCTACCAAGGCAGAGTGAACACATATGCAATAGTTGCATGCATCAAGGTTCACCTTTAGGGTGACATTTACTGACTGTCAGATGCAAGCCAGAAGCTGACTGGAGTACAGGAGAGAGAAGATTACCAATGTGAACCCGAATGTCTCTACGGCAGACAACGGTGAGTTTCTTCATTGTCTGGTGTTGCTGCAGACAGTAACCATAAGCCACAGCACTGTAAGGAGTCCTAGGCTTCATTTCTGGACTGTCATTGAATGCATTCTTCATTGCAGCATTGGTCACATCACTATTTTGTGACTCATAAAGGGACTGCAATAAGAAGTCCTGGTCTTTTACCTTTGAGGTAAGGCGGAGTGCATCAAAGTTCTCTAGTTTAGTTAACCCACAAAAGAATTTCCACACTTGAGCCATGTGGGGTTGTCCAAGGTACTTGTCCCAGATCTTCTGTTGATCTGAAATATCCTGCCTGGAAATGTGGACGGCACTGAGGAACTCTTGAACGGTCAGATGGAGAAAGTAGAAGCTGTCCACTGCTGCTACTGCACACCTCAACTTGCCCACAGGGCGTGCTGTTAAGAGACCACACCCACTTTCACGATTTGAGTACCTTGATGAAAGACCCTTGAGTTCTGATGATGTAAATATGACCTTTTGTTCAACAACACAAGTGTAAGCAATGCTGCAGAGTTGATAAAAATCATGATCATCAGAAAGGTGTAAGACAGAGTCGGCTTGAGTGTCTGAAGACCTTGAATTGAGCAATAACTTCTCACAGATAAAAGCATCATACACCTCAGTCAGAGTGCGGGGGAGGCTTTCCTGGGATAGATACACAACACAAAGTATGGACAGGACCACTGGGTTAGAGTGGAGGCCCTTCATTTGAGGAAACTGCTCCAACTTATTCAGAAATGAGTCCAGCAGGTCAGGTTGGTCTTGCTCCTCAAAGTATTGCCGAGCAAAATTCTTTATTTCAACCTTTCCGAATCCAAGCACCTCCACATTCACAAAATGCCTACTAGCCTTAGACATGTCAATATGCTGATATATCTCACTGGTGACTATTGACCTGGATGTTAGTACAATGTCACAGCTGGAAAGTGGAGACTGAAGAGAGTGTGTCAGAAGCTGATGGAAATATGAACACTGGCGTAGTGGGGCAGACAGCTCATCATAGCCGTCTAAGATGAGGAGCACTCCTCTACCAAGGTCCTTTTCAATTGCCCTAGCCACCACCTCTGGTGTGCATCCTTCACACATTAGGCCACTGAAGTACTCCAGCAAGTGTTTGGTTTGAAACTCCTCAGGTCTACCATTATAATCAATTAGATTGCGCAGCTCCAACAGAAGCACCAATTGATAGTCAAGTTGCTTACACCTCTTAGATATATCTTGACACAACTTCCGTGCTAGTGTGCTCTTTCCAACACCAGGAGCACCACTCAGCACTAGGAGCTTAAACTGTTTAATCATGTTAGGAAGATCATCATACTTCACTTTGCCTTTGACAAGTGTTAACACCTTGTCAACACCTTCTGGGTCGCACACTGCTTCAACAAATCTTTGCTGCTGTTTCTCATAGCCTAATTTGAACGGAGCCATTGCAAGCTTTACAAACTTCATTGTGTGATCCCTGCAGAAATTGTCTTGTACAATTTGCATTTGGTCATTGTAGGCTTCTACATTCCTGAAGAACAGCAGCACCATCTATATACAGAAGACAATACAAACATATGGTACTGAAGTAAACCATAACAAGGCATACAATGTTGTGTGTTGCATGACACAAGATCAGTCACATGTTCAAGATTACACCATCTACAGTTGATTCAAAACACATCTGCTGTAAACATTAGGTCAATGAGTCAATTTGTCCGTAAAATTACATTGGGTAGTCTTGCAAGCTCACAGTCTACCAGTAGTACACGTCTATAGTATACCAGAGGCAAGGAATGAATCAGAACTGATTAATTTTAAGGATCAAACGTTGATCACTTCTATAATTCATTAACACAAGTCAATCACATCTGGGTTCACTTTGCTTGTCACCAGCTGGGATATAATGGTTGGAGAAAAAAAGCTTGCACTATTTGTAATAACCATGCACTTTCTGACACAGAATAGTCTCGCGTAGCCCAGACCCTCTCCTTTCTGGTTATTGCACAATAACCTGGTAGAGAGGGTCTGGGAGTTTTCTCAAGTGTAACTGTTCAATGTCCGTTGGAAGCTGGACTAGGTGTGAATCTAACACCTCTTTGATGTGGTACTACAGTCGTCATAAGCAAGTCAGCGAAAATGGCGGCGAGTGTTTGTGCGAGCGAAGACGAAGTGGAATGAGACCGTATTACCGTGATAGTGCGTGTGGCAGCAGCCGAAGCAGGGTTCCAAGGTCTAAAACCAGACATCAATACACATCTATATTATACCAAAAGCTAGGAATGAATCAGATTATTTTTAAGGATCAAACGTTGATCACTTTTATAGTGTATTTACACATGTCGATCACATCTGGGTTCACTTTGCTTGTCACTAGCTGGGATATAATGGCTGGAGAAAGAACTTGCTCTATTTGTAATGAACATGCACTTTCTGACATACAGAAATACAAATAATATAGCTACATCAATGATAATTGAGTGGGAACGATTCAATGCACATCTACTCCATCAAATTATTGCATTTTTATTGGCTAACTTGTTGAAAGCAATCCACAGCGAGTGCTTCATAAGATTAAATAGGTAAATACTGGATTTTATGATGATCAGCCTTCTACACAAGTATAGTGATGTCTCAGAAGGCAGGGGGATCATTATTGATGGCAAACAGTGATCACCTTCCCCAGCTAGTCATTCTACAAAGATACAAGGGGCTGTGTTGTTCTGATAAGGGCTCATCAGTGTGGTGTACTGATGGATGGCAGGATAACTAGTTACTCATTTAAACACTTGTGGCTTCAACAAGAGCAGATAGAGATTACATGTTTACTAACATGAAGCCGTATCAATACCTAAATCCAAAAACAATACCCCTATGCCGCGGCACCCTATATTGCTTCAAACATGTTTCAATTTAGTTTATTCTGGTTGTATCAGCTTTAAGCAGCCATATATACTGTTTGTTCATCAAGGCTGTTTAATAGGGTTAAGAGAGAATGCTTCAAAAGCAAGACTCTGAGGAGTGACAGCAGGACAGCAGGACATGTCCCCACCTAAATCGAGATGGCTTATACCTTTCTTAAGCTTGCAGATGACACAATGGAAGGGCTTGTAAATGATGAAGAATGGTCATGGCACAACCACATTGATCACATTAAAAGAAAGTGCTTCTCAGCTCTATCAACATTAAGGAGATACAAGGATGTTATGCCCAGCTGATATGCACAGGATGTTCTTCATGGCACTTCAAAAGCACTTAGAGTTACTGGTATTTTTGTAAAACCTCCTGAATTTTGCTACATGCTGTATGCTACATCAATGATATAATTGAGTGGCAACGATTCAATGCACATCTGCTCCATCAAATTATTGCATTTTTATTGGCTAACTGTTTAAAGCAATCCACAGTGAGTGCTTCATGAGAATAAATAGGTAAATACTGGATTTTATGATGACCAGCCTTCTACACAAGTATAGTGATATCTCAGAAGGCAGGGGGATTCTTATTGGTGGCAAACAGTGATCACCTTCCCCAGCTAGTCATTCTACAAAGATACAAGGGCTGTTTCCCCGTGCATAAGGGCTATCAGTGTGGTGTACTGATGGACGGCAGGATATAACTAGTTACTCATTTAAACACTTGTGGTTTCAACAAGAGCAGATAGAGGGGAAGGATCTAAGTTATAAGCTTGGTTCATTGTCATGAGCTAGTTCAGTGCATTACAAAGAGCTATGGGTAGCAAACAGGCCAGGCTAGGTAGAACAAAGAGATAACCACTGGATTTTACACCAACCAACCCTCTACACCAGTGATGCCAATAATAGGGTCTCTGGCCTCTCAGCCTTCTGAGGCTCCAATACTGGTGTATATAGAAGGCTGTTTGGCGTAAATCTAGTGATTAACCTCTATTTTCAACCTAGCCTGGCATACATGAAATTCTGAAGTTCATCCAGGCTATTTAATAGGGTTAAGAGAGAATACTTCAAAAGCAAGACATTTAAGAGCGACAGCAGGACAGCAGGACATGTTCCCACCTAAATCAAGATGGCTTACAGCTTTGCATAAGCTTAGAGATGACACAATGGAAGGGCTTGTAAATGATGAAGAATTGTGATGGCACAACCACATTGATCATATTGGAAAAAATGTTTCTCAGCTCTATCAACATTAAGAAGATACAAGGATGTTATGCCAGCTGGTATGCATGGGAGCTTCTTCATGGCACTTGTTATTCCACATATTGATTACTCTTCTGTACTATGGATGGACTGTGCAAAGAGCCTGGCCTGGCACCAGCATATCTTAAGATCTGGTTCAAAAGAAATGCTGATGTAGGATATATCAAGATATGGGGACTAATGAATGTTCACCTGGAAGTGCCCAAATTGATTGGTGTAGAAAGTCATTTTCTATTCAAGTTGTAACAGTGCTGAGTGTGGCTTCTCGTCATGTGACTGTCACTTGTCTTTGTATGTGTTGATTCTATGTCATGCAATTAATTTTATTAGTGTATTACAATGAATGTATTTTGTGTAGCACAGGTCGTGAACACCACTTTGTCTTTCTTTGTTACGTTGTCTGGTATCCTTAATAAGTGCCTGTACTCAGTTTGTGATTGCCTTAGTGCTCAGTGTAGTTGCCCAGTGTACCCGCGACCGTTGCGTGCATGCTCCCTCACAGCGATCTCGGGTCGTCGATCATCGGCCCACGATTACAAGGGGGCCAAAGACTGGAACATTTTACGGCAATGGATGAAAGAACTAGCAACATTGCAGTATTCAAGAAGCATTTAAAATCATATTTATCCAATCAACATTTTAACTGATTTAATCCTACAATTACACTCTTATGACAAACAGTACACTTAAGCTATGCATTGTATGTATACTTGCAGGACTCCCTGGCAGATCAGCCAATTTGAGCTGAAGGGACCATCCTGATTGCAAAATAAAATTGATGATGATGATGATGATGATGATGATGATGATGATGATGATGATGATGATGATGATGATGATGATGATGATGATGATGCAATATCAAAATGATGACTGAGTGAGACCTGTGCAGCTACCTGCCGGGCTACTCAATATCATGGACTACGAGTACCTTACAAGATTCCGCACAGCACTCCTAGCCCACCTTAAGTAACATAATATCTAGACAACATCTGTTTAGTACTTTCATTGATAGACATGCACATGCATGTACATACAAAGCATGTACAAACAGCAACCTACCTCCATAATAACCTCACTGTTTACTGAGGATGACCTTCCTTCAGATCCTCCTACTCTTCTGTCTACTGCAAAGCAAAAGTGTAGAGAGAGTCACATTACACTTAAAGACATTATAATGACATTGATGTCAGCACAGGAATCTCAACAATAGTCGACTTCTTATGCTACACAAGTTAGTCATATTATCATATATACAGGCTCACTTCCTACTACACATGCCCAACATTGTGCACAGTTAGTTGTGCAGTGGGTATCACAAGTACAGCTGGACCAGTCCCCTGAGTGAGCACTTAGTTAAAAAACGGTATTACCAAGGACATACAATTTGGCAGCCATGGTAACCCACACAGTTTACATTCTCTAGTATTTGCATTCACTTTTATGACAGATATGACTAACTGACTAAGAGTAAGTTACATAACCAAGCTGGCCATCCAACAAAAACACAATATGCGGCAATGTATACCCGGCCTATTTTCCTCATTTAAAGTAGGCCTGAATGTACTGTCTGAGGCTAACAAAATAGAAGCACCATTACGATTAGCACCAATATATACCTATTCCTCCTTGTGCCTTGAAGCGCTCAGCCTCCTTCTCCAGCTCATCTGCCCATACAGCATAATTGCATTCTCGCAGCATCACACAGAATGTCTGAAAGTCTTCATCTCCTTTACCACGTAGGGTCTCAATGACTCCGTTAATCTGTTCAATATTGCTGGGCAATTCCCTTATCATCTGAGCTTCACCTCGACTCATGAATCCACCTGCCGGTTTCTCCAGCTTACCACTGAGTCCTGTGCTAATTACCACATTCAGATTGAGCCTCTCTCTGAGAGAAACTAAAGCAGCATCGTTCCAGTGGCTCATGGGATGGATGCTGCTATCTGTGATGCAGGACAGTGGGGAATGGGGAAATATTCTTTGGTAAACTAGTTTTCAATACAAAACTTACACTGGCAGATGCTTAGTACACAAAATGATACTGATCAAGCAAAACTTTGTTGCAACCACCAATGGACAAAGTACATACAATACCAACAAGTATTTTGAGTGAAAAAACTCATGGGGCTGCCGCCCCAAATCGAAATGCTTGCTTCCTTCGGTTGCTGCTCACTCACGATAGGTAAACATGACATTGTGTCATACACTTCGGTGACCCCAGCACACACAGACACACACAGACACACACACACACACACACACACACACACACACACACACACACAAGCACAGAGGAATCTCCAGCAGACAGACACATGACTGCTTACAGCACATGCATTCACCGTGAGTATTTACAGAAACATAATGTACCAAGGAACTCACAGTCGCGAGAGTAGCTAGTGTTCTGTGATGGCAAAAGCTACGTACATAGTTTGCTACAGCACAGTACGCGTGGGCCAGGTCTGAAGAGCATTTAAATTGGTAACTGTGCATGCTAACCTTTTTAATGCTACAGACAGTTGAAAAATGTTAGCATGTACATATCATGGCACTCGCCAGTTTCTACGTTACTCCAGTCATGTGTTTCAGGTGGCGGAGTGAAGTCCTCCGAGGCGGGCGTGACCATTCTCGAAGAAGGCGCAGGGTGAAGTCGATGACCTGTTGGGTGCTGTCTCGAAGCTGTCTCTTTGCCCATCGGCCAGAAGTGCTGTAGGAATCTGTTCCATGATCAGTGGCAGAAGAGAACATCCAAAGTTCGCTAAGACAACGTTTAGAAGCCGGTTTTGAAAGCCCCTTGGTCTCGCACACAGTCCACTTCCGGCCAAATAAAATGGCCAAGATTATAAATTCCCTATACCCAAACTTCACCCAATACATTCAATATAAATGTAAGCATGGACTCACAACCGTAGTTTTATGTATTATATATATCTGCATTATATATCCGTAACATGAAGCCATACAAAAAATGTCAAGTTGAGAACAACATAGGGGCTGCCTGTGGCAGCCCCTAAAAATGTGAAGAGAAATATACATTACTGTGGGCATTTGTGTGGTTTAGAATTTTCAATTATCGCAGATCAGCAGTTATTTGTGACAGCTGAACGAGTATGATTATTTTGAATTCAGGTTCCGGTTACATCATTGGTCAATCTGCTGTCACATACGAATAGTAATATATAATATCATATGCACTCAAGGAGTCCATAATTTGCTGAGTTGCCATTATCGTGGATTTGGCATTTCAAAATATGCAACTGCTGGACTAGCCAGGGCTGTAGGAAGCAGTAGGGCCAGTACGGCTTTGGCCCTACTACTGTTTGAGGGAAAACTAATATTTCTCTGTTCAATAAATGCCAGCTTTTTAACTATAATTATCTGAGCAATACAATCATGTTCTTGTGTACTGTACGCTACTTTTGTAAGGTCATACTAAGAAGACTATGTATTCACTAAAATGTCTTTCACTGCATTTCTTCAAGCTTTACAGAGTTTCTACTTAGAGGATTACCAACAGCGGTCATTTAATTACATTCATTTTCCATTGTTCCGCTTCCTTAATAATACTTCTACTTCCTGCATTTGGGCATCATGTCACGAGTAGTCTCGCGTAGCCCAGACCCTTTCCTTTCCGGTTATTGCGAAATAACCGGGTGAAAAGGGTCAGGGAGTTTTCTCAAGTGTAACTGTTCAATGTCCGTGGGAACCCGGACAAGGTGTGAATCTAACACCTCTTTGATGTTGTACCACAAGTCGTCATAAGTGAGTCAGCGAAATGGCGGCGAGTGTTTGTGCGAGCGAAGACGAACTGGAACGAGACCGTATTACCGCGATAATACGTGTGGCAGCAGCCGAAGCAGGGTTCCAAGATCTAAAGCCAGAGCAGATGCAAGCCATCTTAGAATTCATCGACGGTCGTGATATTTTTGTGTCGCTTCCTACTGGCTACGGTAAATCTCTTACTTACGGATTGCTGCCCTTGTTATCGAGCGAGACCCGAAAATACATCTGCCGCCGTTTGCAGTAGCTTACAGAAGTAGCAGTTCGCCATCTCAGTCTTCGACGCTATATAATTATACAGACGTGCACGCGCACCGGTGTAACACCTAATCAACACCTCTGAATTATTGTCCCACAATGGTGTTAAGTTAACAGTGGCTGTGCGTGGGTGGAACAGCTTGTGCTTAGGAAAACTCCCAGACCCTTTCCTCCCTATTACGCAACAGCGGAAATGGAGGAAAGGGTCTGGGCTACGCGAGACTAGTCACGAGAGACTGTTCAGACAGTAGATTCAACACTAGTGTGCTAGCTGATCTATTGGCAATCTCCTGACAGGCGTCCTCTGCTACCATGTTAGTCTGGGTTGTTATCTCCTACTTCCTGCCTATGCATGACACAGGCAGGAAGTAGGGAACAGCACCAATCATCAAGGCTTCCATTTCCAAAGTGTTCCTTTGAAAGATAATCTTTACCTCAGTTGCTCATGACACAGAAACTAGTACTGAACTACCTCATGCTGCTACATGTCTACAGGGAGCGCACGATGATGTTAAAATATACATTAGGAGTATTTAGCTACTACATTTCATTGAAGGGTTTTGTCGCTATGCATTGCCTCTAGCTATATGTAGTCGCGGCTGCAGCATCAAGAATGCACTCATATACTACAGCTAATGCTACAATATTTCACTCGCTTTACTCGCAAACATTCCTTACTTTGGCACTACCACTCTATAATGGCTGGCCACAGGCCTGCTAGCTAGAGATCACCATGCATGTGTGGCTGAGCCAAATATGGTTGTGACTTCACAGGAAATGAGAGAAGAATGTGATCATGACGACAAGTCAACAGTTTCAGCACATGGGAAGGGAAAAATAGCCTGGAGCACATGATACTAAATTTGTGTGTTGTGTTGTTATGAAATGTAATAACTATCTAAGATTGCTTTCAATCCATCTCATCAGTGATCACAATCTCACACATATGACTGGTTTTGTCCAGTCCTTATACCATGTGTTCACCGTTTTGAGTAAGCTGGACAGCTGTGCTGTGAGTTCGCTGTATGTGCTTTTTGGTCTTCACCAATAATCATACTCTCCCAGTGTGAAAGTGCCACGTACTACATTGGCGTAGACTGCAGGATTGTTTCTTGCATCAGCATGCAGTCTGGAGTCTGAGTTTGAGATAAGCGATTGTCCACTCATTGTACCAGAGTCCTTCAACAGAGAAGCCAGCAATTGAGATGAATGGATTGATCAATTTGAGAGTGTTGCCATCGTGAATGGATGAGAATGCAACTAGCTGCAGGCTGACCGGCTGAGCCTTCACGGTGTTCAAGAGGATCCCTAAGGCAATGCGCAATAATGATGAGAACTGCAAAAAGGCACTGAGGAAATGATAGGAACTGAAATCGAGAGGGAACTGCACGTGGATGAGTTTCAGTCACATAAGAAGAACAAGGATGAAGACTGGGTCACACTGGAGGATGAGTTGAAGGTCCTGGCCAGCAAGGCATACCCAGACTGAGAGGACAAGACTTGTGAACTAGTACTGAATACTTTTCTCAATCAAGTCAGCAACCCACAGGTAGCATTCAGTGTACAACAGAAGCATCCTGAGACTGTGGAGGAGGCTGTCGATGTCACAGCTACCATAAAGATGGAGTCCTACTTAGGACCCAAAACCAGCCATATCTGTCAGGTTGAGCATGGGGAAGAAGTGGAAGCAGCTACTGCTGTGAGCAGGCCAGACCCACTGGCAGAACTGCTATAGAGTTGGTGTTACATTTGGACCATCATGAGGCGAAGCTGGATGACTGAAAACCTCAAGCCCCGCACCCCGTGTGGAATCAAGCGATGGGGAAAGCCAGGGGCTAGGGAGAACCTTGGATGTTGTGGCTGGGGGCCATCATCTGCTGTAGATGCGGCCTGGAGGGGCACATTGCTAAGGGGTGTGCATTAAGTGGCCAGGCACCAGGAAACTACTAACCCAGGGTGCCAAGAGCCAAGGGAGAAGCTAACAAGACTAAACACCTCAATACTAATATCCCCACTTTTTCTGTAGGTTCAGCTTCTACTTACTTGGTAAGTGGCTCTCTCAATGGTAACAGTGCAGAGTTCCTAGCTGACACAGGGCCACTGTTACTCTCCTCAAAGAAGAAGAATGGGAGGGCGCAAAAGGTAGGAATTAACTGGAACCCTAGGGTGGACAGAAGCTGGTGGGTGCTAACAGACTACCGGTAACCACGTACGGCTGTGCAGAAGTGGAACTGAAGGCAGATTGCAAGGTGTTCGGCCAGCAAGCAGTGATCACAGACATCACCACCTGGTGTCATCCAGAGATTACATTTCCTGGAGCAACAGCAAGGAGTGCCTGATCAACACATCGAAGAAGACTCTCCAGTTTGGGGACCAGGGATGAGTCGAGTGCCATCACTCAGGTGGAACTGATGCTGGACAGGTCACTACAGTTACTAGCCTGTAGTGAAATGGAGGTGATGATCAAAGCCCCTGGCAGCGTCTCAGGGAAGACTTGGATCCTGGAAACCAGTAACTCTAAAAGGAGTGCTGTTGCTGTGGCCTGCAATGTCATCCAACCTAGTGAGGTGAAGGTTCCAGTTTGTCTCCTGAACCCTCAACAAGGCAGTGACCGTGCCAAATGGAGCAGCAATCGCAGTGATGGAAGAACTGGAAGAGACCATTTTTTTCAGTACACTTGATTTAGTTAGTGGATACTGGTAGGTGAAAGTACTGCCTGAGGACAGAGAGAAGACTGTGTTCTGTACACCAGAGGGCTTGTATGAATTCAATGTCATGCCATTTGGGCTATGCAATGCCCCCACTACATTCCAACAGCTGAAGGATCAAGTGTTGGGTCCATGGCCTGCAGTGGAGGGACTGCTTAGTCTACCTGGATGACATCACTGTTATTGGAAAGACATTTGAAGATCATTTCCAGCACATGAAGGATATGCTCCAATGGTTGCGACAGGGTGGGCTAAAGCTGCAGCCCCCAACCTTCGAGTGGTCTGACCAGTGTGCAGAGGTCTTTGACGAACTACAACATAAGATCACCTCACCTCCGGTACTGGCCTATCCAAACATTACAAGCCCCTTCATTTTGGATACAGATGCCAGCGATACTAGAATTGGAGTAGTACTGTCACACTCCAGCCTGATGAGACAGACCGAGTGGTCGCATATGCCAGCCAAAGTCAAAGTAGACAAGAGCAACATTACTGCGTAACACGCCATCAATTGTTTGCCATGGTGGAGTTCACTCACTATTTCAGGTGTTACCTCATTGGCCGGAATTCATGTTCCATATACCGACCACGCATCTCTGACAAGGCTGCAGAACTTCAGAGCCAGAAGGACATCTTGCTTATTCACTGGAAAGGCTACAAGTACAATTTTGCAACAGTACATTGACCTGGGCATCAGCATGGAAATGCTCATGCACTGTCAAGGATGCCTTGCACACAGTGTGGCCAAGATACACACAAGGCAGAAGGGCTGCAGGTCACAACAGTAACCAAATAGGAGGTTAGAGGTCCTCTCCAGGAACATTCCTCTGAGTTTAGAGATATACAGTTGAGTGACCCCACAGTGGGCTATATACTCCAAGTGATGATCGAAGGCAGGCAAAAACCCGACCAATGAAAAGCACAGGGCTATGGACCTGAAGCTCGCCAGCTGCTACAGCTATGGAATCTGCTGGAGCTGAGAGATGGTGTGCTGTTGAGACACTATGAGGACACCACCAGGCAGACAAGTATGCCTCAGTTAGTGGTGCCAATGTCACTGTGGAAGGAAGTACTACAGGAGCTGCATGCTGGAGTTCTTAGAGTCACTAGGGGGAAGAGAAAATGCTAAGCCACTTGAAAGAACATATGTACTGGCCTGGATGCAGCCAGAGTGTCAGTGACTGGTATAAGACATGTGCTACTGATGTACTACTGACTGCTGTACTCGTACCACCAGCAAGTTATCGTCCCCTAAAAGGAAAGCTCTTCTGCAGACTGTAGCCACTGGACACCCAATGCAGGTGATGGCTGTGGCTATCACCTGCATTGGGTGACTAATCAGTGACACTCGGAAATGCTGATTAAGATGGTCTATGTACCATGGTAACATGAATGAAAGACAACGTTCAGAACTACACATGGTAAGGAAAGAAGGTCGAGTGTTACCATGGTACATAGACCATCTTAATCAGCATTTCCGAGTATCACTGATTAGTCAGTGCCCGGTGTGGGAGTTTCAAAGGAGGCTCTGGATAGAGCCCACCCACATTGGTATATAAGGAGGGAATGGATCAGTGGCTGTTGGCGGTGACCAGTGACCCGGCTGCTAAAGGGTCGGCTAAAGATCTGGAGGTTGCCGGTGCTGGTCCGGTTCACTGCCATTTTTCCCTTCCCCCCTTCTTTCCTTACCATGTGTAGTTCCGAATGTTGCCTAGTACAATGTGTTCACTTTTTTGAGAAAGCTGGACAGCTGTGCTGTGAGTTTGTTGTAAGTGCCTTTTGGTCTTCGCTAATAATCATACTCAACAGTGCGAAAGGGTCATGTTCTATACAGTGAAAGAAAGGTAAGATAGTCGCCACCATTAATTTTACAACACTCTTTAAATCACTTTTCGTGTCTTCCTGAATACAGAGATGTCTAAACAATCACAGATGGCTGCTTATCTGTCGAAACTGCGAACATTAAACCCAACTAAAATAAAGTGCATAAGGTATTGTTTGAGTTGGGTCCACAAATATGGCAGTACTGTACATCAGTATCTGAATGTTTCCAAACCTCCTTGATGTAGCCATTGCAAAGAGCCAAGTGAAACATATATATCAGCAACTGCAAACTATCATAATCATTCAAACATAATGCATCAGAAGTCAGAAAACAAAATTCAACGAGTATATTTAAGCTGATGAGAAAGTAATAGAAGCAACAATACAGCAAGTTCTAGCCATGAACATTCAAACACAAGTGTCCAGCAAGCACCCTGCAACAAATTGGACACTAGGCCAAAGAACCCACTAATAAAATGCAATAACATCAAAGAAGAGTGATCGTATTGTATCACACACACGCACACACACACACACACACACACACACACACACACACACACACACACACACACACACACACACACACACACACACACACACACACACACACACACACACACACACACACACACACACACACACACACACACACACACACACACACACACACACACATACACACATACATACACACACACACACACACACACACACACACACACACACACACACACACACACACACACACACACACACACACACACACACACACGTACACACATACATACACATGCACATACACACACACATATATATTATATCACACACAAGCACACCTCGGTGTTGTCCCACAATAGGTGGGCAGTAGTTCAAAGCAGATGGGAAATTAATCGTCGGTTCCAGATTAAAGGATTGGCGAGGAAGACAGGGATAAGAGTGAGGGAGGGAAGGCCATCCTATTGGCATTGGAGGAGGAGCTGAATGAAGAGGAAAAGGAATCAGTAAACACACTAGTCTCAAAAGAAATGTACATACCTCCTATATAAGCTGATCAGAGACAGAACAAGCTTGAGAGTACATAACACCATAGACGTTAATTTAAATACTCACACACAAACTCCATGTATATACATTGATGCTACCTAATTGACATTATACCATTTTGATGGCAATTTTAATCCATCCAACACATCAATTCAACCCAATTATCACCCAACTAATACCATCTTTAAACATCTTATGTATTCAGTCTAGGCAGTTGATGAAGACATATGTGCTGCTCTTCAAATGTCTAACTGCCTGTGCTACTTGCTATAAGGCTGCTAATTTGCAAATTCACAGCATACAGCATGCACACTCCATACCATGTTGCATATTCCATGTGGGCTGTCCCCTGACAAGTGGGGCAGTGGATGCAATAGTGGTAGTGGGCATGTACTCCTGTCTCCTTCCAATATCTGACACATCTGTATACAGAGAAGGGAGGCAGTGATGGAGATTTAAGAAGTATAAGTTGAAATAAGTGGAAATGAAATCTAAAAAAGCAGTTTCTCCATCAGCTGTCCTTGCAAACAAGGCATAATACTAAACTTCATCATAGCAATCTGCACCAGTCTTCACCTCTGTAAACAATCATGGCATTACTAGCAAACAGCTTACAGTGATAAGGGCTGTTCTGCATGTGATTTGCGTAGGCCAGGTACCCATGCACATACCAGGCAGAGAGGTGAGCTCTGAAATAGATACTTCAGAACTCTGAACAAAGTGTTCATCTTTCAGTCGCTCTGCTAACTGTCTGTGCCCACTCATGACCAGTGCCTCTAATACAGAGCTCCAAGTCCTCTCTTTGTTGCCTGTACCAGGTTCAGACCTCAGCCACCTGTTGAGGACTCCTCGACATGCCTCCACATACTGATCAGGGTTATCCCCTCTCACTGTGTCTATTACACTGGACTCCACCCCAAGGTGAAGTGCTACCTGTTCCCAGTCACTGACAATCAGACCTGTTATGAGCTTGTCCAGCTCATTGAGTGTAGGCTTGGAGCTGGTGTCAAGGAGAGTGTGAGCACCTGAGGAAGGACAAGTTGAGGAGGCATGCAAAATAAAGTGGTAAAGTTAGTAAAAGTACAGTTAGTATTCACTTGCCATTATCATTAGGTACAACCTGAATGAACCAAACTGTGACCACAGTGCTTGAGAAGTGAGATGCAAGTGTTTTGGATGCTATGCTCATGAATTATACACTTAAGAATCTGTCATCTTTACACATAATTGAAGGTAAACACGTCATTTTATGCTGTATCCTAACTGCATCACTTAATGGATCCCGTTTCCATAGTAATGTGCATTTAAATGATATAATTCTAATACCATAGAAGCCTTCCAAGTGCTTGGCACATGATTCTAAATCCTGCATACACGCATATTGTGGGCAGAGTGCATGTGACAACAAATCCCGGGCCAACACGTATGGTGTGTGCACATGTAGTGTATATGACATCATCATGCACACAGCCTTTTCATCTCACTGTAATACGCACTGGTAGTGTATAAGTCGTTACATTCAAGTCATGCACATAGCCACCCTACAAAATAGGGTTGACTGAAACACCGCGTTAGAGTGTAGGCTATCCTGGGTTCAATGCTGGCTGGTAGCAAATCTTCCTTCCCTGTTTGTCTTTCTTTCGAGCCATCATTTTCATTAGATTGTCTTTAACATAACCAACTCACCAATCTTACATACCAAGACATAGGAGACTATACTAGGTTGTTGAAGTGGCTGCAGTCAGCAACCTGCCAGTCAGGTTGGAACCTTAACAGTGTTCCATTGTAAGTGGTTTCTAAGTAGCATCAGTGAATTGCTCATATGCAAGGTTAGTGGAACCATTCCATCATTCTAAACTAGCCAATATATGGCGAGGGAGAGTGAATTGTCACCGCTGGATCAGTCAGTTTGGGCAGCCGAAACTCAGTGTGTTAGAGTGTCGGATAATTGTTCCGGTTTTGGCACCAACAGGTAGCAAACTTTCTCTTCCTTATATACTTCCCTACTACTTCATAGAATGCTTCAAAGGATACACAGAAAATCAACAGCAGGACATCTGCCTGATGTACGGCATGTTCTGTGGGACGGTTCACACATATGCATTGTAACTAGTATGTTTAAGCACATTGTGATGACACTGGTCACACCCCATAGTGGGAGGGGAGAGGGAGATACAGTATTAACTTTCAATGCTTTCAACAGACTCATGTTAATATGCTCAGTACGGTCTAGTCACCTTAGACTGATTCACTGTTACTGAATTAGCTGCTTAGCTGTCATCTATAGGCATACAGTACCACATGCCCGCAATTGACATACTTCAATTAGTAGCTAGGACCCATCTTCTGCTATTCTCACCTCTATGTGAGAGTATGCCAAAGCACATATAAAAGATGACAAACACAGTCCTCACCCCTGTCATCCTCAGCAGCTCCAAAACTCAATGTCACAAAGCACTAACTAACAGCTAGTCTGGACTCCAGCCAACATTACAGTCAAGCAAGCAGCACAAACAGTGACTGCTAACGTGACCTGTACTAGTGCTGCACAATAAGTGCCTCATGACTTGTGTAAACTGTCCATTAGCAGTAACCGAATCTCCATACATATCTCACATCAGTAACTAGCAGCTACTCCTGCCCAAGATTATAGTCAAACAAGCAGCACAACCAGTGAGTGCTGACATGACCTGTACTAGGACACAATAAGTGCTTTGTGAGCTGTGTAAACTGTCCATTTAACAACAACTACCTACCTCTCTCCATGGGACCAGGATTAGTTTCAATGTCACCACTTAGGAATAGGAGGATCATTATGACAACAAGAAGTGAAGTCCATTTGGTGCACTCTAACAGCTCCAGCAAAGGGCTTAACCGACTCCTGTCTGTGCTGTCTCTGCACTTGCTGTTTTGTGTAAGATCACACAAGCCACTGTACAAGTCATCAGCTGTGGTAACCTGATTGCTCAAAGAGTCTTCTTTGTGCTTCTTTCTCCCTTTCCTCTTTAGCATGGACTTCTTTTCCCCACTGTGTGATTGACCTGACGGAGAAGATGCACCTTCCTGACTGGACTGTGCTCGCTTCACTCCTCTCCTGATGACGAGTGTCCGCTGGATGTGGGCAACCCACAGTCCTACAGCCACACGCCACTGCTCATTTGAAATAGGCATGACACCTGCACAGAAAGAAAAGTGATCAACTGGATACCCATAGTTACCCATTCAATACATTACACCCAACCTTAGTCAACCTGATCAACATCCACATGGGCCAAGTCTATTTCTATTAGCTGTTCATTTGTGCACCATCCCTTAACTGGCAGCAATTAACCAGCCCTTACGTACAGGGCACAGACAGTAAGAGTGGGAACAGTACACCAGTGTGGATCTACTGGTAGCAAGTATTGACTGGACTGAAGTCTAGCTGAGACACTTGACACAATCGTGACAGGGCTCAGGTAGTCCAGGGTGATTGCAGGCTTTATTGATTGGGATAGAGTATGAACTCCATCACTTAGTAATAGCAATCAATCTCTGGCAACCTTTTAGAAGGTATTTGTCATAGTGCATCTCTCATTATACACAAATAGTTAGCTTGCTGAAAGGGTTGGTTCTCTAATACCAGCTTCACAACAGGGTTGAAAACCTTGCCGACGTTTCGACCAGATGCTCTGGTCTTCTTCAGGGTGAAGATCTATGGTACTACGTACGTTTTTCTTCGCCCTGAAGAAGACCAGAGCATCTGGTCGAAACGTCGGCAAGGTTTTCAACCCTGTTGTGAAGCTGGTATTAGAGAACCAACCCTTTCTGATGCCTGAGCCAGCTGAGAAGCCCTCACTTCAGTTAGCTTGCTAGTTCCCCTTTCATGCCAGCTATCAATGGAACACAATAAGGGTGTGACTACAGTGGCAAAGATAGCAAAATGCAATACCTACCTACATGGCAATAGACATGAAGCAAAGAGAAGCAACATTGATTAAGATAGTGACGTCACATCATTTGCCTTTTGAAAGCCATCTGAAATACGTACGTAGTGCCATAGATCCTCCATTACAGGGTTTAGCAACTCACTGGGGGATCTATGATTGCACATCACACACCATTCTGCTCAGTCTTTACTGAATTCAGTCGATTAAAGCCATCTAGCTAACTGGCTAACTAGCTAGCTATATTAGGTAGCTAGCTAGCTACTGCTGTCTCGTACACTGCAAACACACTGGCGACGGGCAGGTAATGAAGAAAGTGAGGAATCACACAATTCAACCATGAGTGGCAGGGATGTCACCAGAGTGGAGTGGGACTAGAGCCGGTACTCTTCAATAACGGGCAGTTCACTCTAGGATTGAAGGGTCGATTTACCTGGCTAGCTAGCTAGCTATGTACGGTATTAACAAAATACTCACCTCAGTGATCGTGATCTGTGCACAGTTGGCAATTCTAAGAAGGACTTAAATTGGGATTTCTTGCCGTCTCTTAACGTGGCTACACAGATTTCACTCAGTACCTGAAACTCTCCAACTCGTGATAGGAAGGGGATATCCCAAGATGGCGGCTATGACGTCATGCAGCAGTTGCAACAAGTGTACGTGCACGTATTTTGGCATGTGTACAATACTACATACATACAGGCCACACAGCTGATGCCAGCATGGATATTCGCCGACTTTAGGTAGTCTTATTTCCCGTTGCTAGATGGTTGCTAGGTCCATTATGCGCTCATAAATGTTCTAAACCACTTCTAGCTAGCTAGAGGTGTGACAATGTAGACATAGCTAAGTGTTGGTAGTTAGTAATCAGTTTGAAAAGTCAAAATTCAATCTAGCAACTGGTAACATAAATCAATTCTAACGTACACCTACAGGAGATGTTATAGCTAACTAATACTTTAGGTAGCTATAGTTATGTCACCTTTCTTTCCATGCAGGGTTTCGTACACAATATGTCACCCTCAATTACAACCAGCTACATGGCCCCTGCAAGTGATGAATGCATGGCCAAGCTAGAACACGTATGTACAGGGATGTGTAATGATTTGCACATGTCCCTCCAACAGTTTGACCATGACGTGAAAGACCAGATTGGTAATAATTACAGTGGAACCCCATCTTGTTTTACCATATGGGCATATAAGCCATACCTCTGAAATGCAGACACCCCTATAATCAAGGCACTTCTTTTGTTCTGAAGGGTGTCCGCATTATAGGGGTTCCGCTGTATCAGCTGCTTGGAGGGATGCAATAAGGAAACAACAATAGTACGCACTAGCAATACACATTTATTAGTCACTATAACTCAATGCATGCGCGCATTTTTTAAATTTATGTGAGTGGATTTGAGAAAACGACCCACTTCGCGTAGTTTATCGATTTTGAGTTAGTACCACCGTGTTAAAGCAGAGTGGTTTAGCTCTCTATTGCCCTTTGTTGTGCTTCAATAGCTGCTTCAGCTCTCGAGATACGCTTGCCTCAAATACGAAATAACGTTAGGTGCTTTGCCGAAAAATGTGTTAAAAACATGGACTTCCGGTCACGGCACAAATGGTGGACAAGTTGAGTTGGTCGTCGTGGGATGCATATCTGCCTCGTCCTCGGCCGAGGAAGGTCTTCACGCTTGGCGGGAATGCTGGATTAGTGTACGTACGTCGATTTCGAGCAAGGCCTGGTTGCCTTAAATAACGTGCATAGCTTTTTACGCGTACGTGACTTGTTGGTATAGGTATAGTTCGTATAGGTTGCGCCCGACGGCCACCGTGTATGTTCGCAGTCTTCGTTTGAGCTTCAGAGAAGGAATATAGCCTTCGAACTTGGCCACAAGATAGAGACTGTACCAAAGATATGAATGATGCCATACTCCGTTTTTCGGTGAAATAACACCACATGTCTGTTTTGTCCCATAGCTCTTGTTTACATTTTGTTTACATTTTGCGCAAAACCGCTCACATATAGTTAGAGATCACTAGCTAATTCTACTCCATGCAGGATCCTTCATGCAATAAGCTTAAGTATACAGTTATAACAGCATCAATCTATTCTGCGCAGCTGTCTGGCATAGCCAGCTCTTCTCAGCTGTATAATTCTGTACAATATACCTCGGTCCATATATACTGCACAGCTGTGCACACAACAGCAGAAATGGAGCTCAAGGAAAGTACGTGTTGCATGGGACATTAGCTAGCTATATTTATTATAAAGACTTAGTCTATATTATCTGTATTATAGAGGTACTATATGTGATATGGTACCGGGTATATTAATTGTGCTATGACATTGTGTTATATAATTGGCCGAGACATTACGTGACAACTCCACACCTCAAACCAGCAGTTCCACTCTCATGGCCTCCAATAAGGTACTTCATTGCTTACACAAACATATCCACAGAAATTATGATTTGACATTAAATTTACAGACTAGTACAAGTACTCAAAATGGGATATCTCCAAGTGAGCCCAATGACTGGAAGGATTTAAGGACCCTCTGGGTCATCCACATGGAAGCACATCATGCAGATTTGACTGAACACAACTTGCGTGCACAGGCATGGAGTAGGCTAAAGCAATCACATATATTTGTTGCAAAGATCAAGCTGTATGGACTGCCAGTTGCCATGGCAACACACTACTGTGCTGCAGAATAGTATGGAGCCACACCAGAGGTTGGTGGGGCTGGCCGAGTCCGTTGTGGTGGGATTGAGGAGATATATAGCTGATGCTGTGGAGGGTGCACGTGTGTACTGTGGTGTGGTCCCATGGTGCCACATATGTGTGGCTCCATATTATTCTGCAGCACAGTAGTGCATGCACACAATATGGCCTTTTCCATTGCAAATAGTGATATGCTATACACATCATGAGTACCTGCATGTAATCAGAGTTTTCCATTCCATTCCATAATTACATGACTGCTCCACACCTCAAACCAGCAGTTCCACTCTCATGGCCTCCGATAAGGTACTTCATTGCTTACACAAATATATCCACAAGAATACAATGATTGTGGCAAATAAAATTTACTGTCCCAAATTATAGACAATAGAGCAAAGTGTGTACTGGTGGGACACGGTGTTTCAAGCATCGGTTGAGATAAAATAAGAACTGATTAGGACAAAAGGTGAAGTGAGTCATAAAGCACTTTGCTACACACAGACTATGTGCCTTCTGTTCAGTTCCAACCAGGTCACTGCCCTCTTTAGTCTGTGGAGGAGCAGGTCACACTGCTCAAAGAAGATCTGGAAGAGGAGGAGGAGGAGGAGGTGTGTAGTGACTGGTCTACTGACTGGGATCCAGAGCTCCAGGCCTCACAGCTGTAGGGACTCACTTGGAACACATGACATGCAAATGAAATGCAAAATGTTTGGAGGAAGCAGTTCACATGAGGAGGAGGCAAAGGATGAGGTGCTCCTCCTGTAATGCTAGAGAGAAGAGTGTGATCAACCCTCCTGGAAGCCGTGTGCACCTCCTTGGATACATGCAGGGATGGTACTGTGTCGTCATTGGTGGTACAGCTTAGGCCTCTCACCTGGCTATGTGGGCAGGGCAGTGGCTGGCCAGGGGATGAAGCAGAAGATGGGACAGGGGGTGGGGCAGGGGGTGTAGTAGGGGGTGGGGGAGGAGTAGTGATCCTGAAAGACATGGTCCCAGGAGCAGTTGCAGATAAATGGAAGTGTATCACTGTGAAAGGAGAAGGAAGATGACATAAAAATCTACAGATTAGTACGAGTACTCAAAAAGGGATGTCTGAAAATGAGTCCAATGAAGCTGTATGCTTGTGAGAGGAGCTCGAGAGGGATAGCTGTTTGCAGAGCTGGTAATACATGACTGTACAGTACACATGTTAGCATAATCATACAGTTTACTATAGCATGAGGAGGTCATACTATAGCATGAGGAGGTGCATTCAGTCGGCAATGTGTCAAGAAGCTAAGGGGAAAGATACCAGTTCACTTGAGCAGAGCCATGCATGTCCAATTTGTCACGCTCATACATAAAGTAACTGTGGCAGCAAATTGTACTCAACATTTGGTATAGCATGCTACAATTGCACTGGGGTGGGTTGGAAGGGAGGAGAGGGTGGGGGTGAGCCCCTTCTATAGGAGGGTGGTTGGATGGACCTTGCTCTCATTGAACTACCTCCTTGGCTACCCATGCAGTGGTGCTGCCTTTCAAATGGTACATGGACTACTTCACTACTTGCCCCGCCCTGGCCCCACCCACCTGGAGGTGCCTGTGGCCACTGCCATGTTATAGGACCATCAGGGTGGGCTGCATCATGATGAGGTAGTTCATCATAGCTGTATAGTGTGCAAGGTCACATGGAGAGAGGGTGCACACAGAGGTCAGTGGAGGGACTCACTGCCTCCATCATGCAGACATGACATCACACAGGGGATGAACAAGACAACACACATGGCACTGAATATGTACAACTCACTGCATGCCCGAGGTAGTATGAACAGCACAAGGAATAGCTCAAGGAATTAAACTAAGAGAGTTCCCACTGTCCCATCAGTGCTATGTGGTTGGTCATAGTCAATGTGTGTGCAAGCACAGACCACCATGTTACTGACACTGGGCAAGTCAGCATTATGTAATTAAGCTGTCCACAAATTGCCATACCTTGTGTGTCTTGGAGGTGGAGTGTAGGGTAGTTCTACAGAGTGGGGCTCACTCCTTGGTTGGGTCCACTACTGGAGGACTGAGACACCTGACACTGCAGGACATTGCAATAGAGGGAGGGGAGGGGGAAGAGCAAAGGAAGGAGAGGGAGGGATAGGGGAAGAACACGCATACATACAGTATAGGTTGCATGGGTTGAAAGGTGAAATGGAACAATCAACGAATGAATTAAAAGAATGCACCAACAATATGGTATTCATGTACAATAGCATAGCAACAAATTACATTGACATACAAAAAGTAGGTTTCCCTGCCTTGGCTCATAAAGTATTGCAGTTAGTGACAGACTCCATCTGGGCAGGTTGCACTGTATCTGTGCACTGTGTAACAACATGTCAATGAGCACCATTCTACTCTGGGTTGGTCTAGCGGGATAGCCTGCTAGATGGAGTACAAGTAATGGAGCATGCAGTGGGTGAGGTGTGCACACTCTGCAGTGGACTACCTGACTGCTGCTGGGGGGGAGGGGTCCGGGGAAGAGGAGGTGGGGGCAGAGGTAGAAGGGAATCCATATTGTACTGGGAGGAGTACTGCAGGCAATGGTGTGTGTGTGTGTGCCTACACCTCCTGGTGATTGGTAGAGGAAGAGAGAGGGGGAGAGTGTCCAATACTAGCATTAATGAAAGAGTTGAGTGGATGCCACAAGGAGACAAGAGGGCAGTCTAGAAGATGGTCTGGTCATAATCAGACTTGGTACAAAGTGTGGACTACAGACTCACATGAGGTGTGTGTGTGTGTGTGTACATGTGCATGTTGGAAGGGTACAATGACATTGGTATTAGTAATCCACTGAGGTGTGGCCTCCTATTTCATGAGTGTCCTTCAGACATGTAGTTGGTGTGAGGAGTGGGTAGGTACTGTGGTCAGGACAGTGGAGACATGATGCTGGCAGTCACTCAACCAGACACACAGCAGGAGAGTGTGGTTGTAGGGGATACAATAGGGAGTTGCCTGTACAACAAACACTAGAGTGCATGATGAATGCAAACACAACCCGTTGCTATAGCAACACACACACCTGTTAGCTTCTGCTGTTGACTCTGTTGAGGGGTGGAGTTACAATAGATGTGGGTTGGGCTACAGTGGATGTGGGTGGGGCTACATCAGTGGTGGGTGGGTCTACATTGGATGTGGGTTGGGCTACAGTGGATGTGGGTGGCGCTACATGAGTGGTGGGTGGGGCTACATTGGATGTGGGTTGGGCTACAGTGGATGTGGGTGGGGCTACATGAGTGGTGGGAAAGGCTGCTGAGGAAAGGTGCACATTGGGGAGTGGTCCTGTGGTATCTGAAGTGCTGGGAGAATTGGAGACAGGACAGTACATGGACATGTGTGTGTGTACATGTGTTTAGTGTGCATGTGTGTGCGTGCGTGTAGTGTGTGTGTGTGTGTGTGCATGTGTGTGTGCATGTGTGTGTGCGTGTGTGTGTGCGTGCGTGAGTGTGCGTGTGCGTGTTCACTCAAGCAGGAGCAGCATACCTGTATGTGTGTGTGCGTCCATTTACAAATGGTCAGATTTGGAGTTGTCTCTCCCCTTCTTTGCAAAAAAGGAGCATCTTCTGTAGCACTTCGTTTGCCTTTTCTGCTGCCTGCATGCAGGGGAGGAACATACAGCAAACATGACATATGACACAATGGTGGCAGGCCGGGGGGCAGGTCCTGGATGACAGAGCCTCCCACCACTCTCTTGTGCATAGAAGATGGCACTCCCCTTTGGTTGTGAATTCAAAGGCAATTAAGTTAGTGAGCCACTAACAGAATTTGAACTACTCCACACATACACACACACACACACACACACACACACACACACACACACACACTATTGTGGGCTATCCATAACATTTAGCACACTCAGTATATAATTCATAATAACCTTGCCGTGTGTTGTCTCCCTTGCTTTCCTTTGACGATGGAGGTCCACCAACTGAGGGACCTGATCCATCAGGGTCTGCAGACAGTGCAAATATAAACAGAGCAAAACTGCACATAATTCACAAACAATTAAAACCATTACAGCACACAGCACCCAGGTCAGGAAAGCTGTAGCTGTCACCTGCGCTACTCGTAGCCAGCTAATCTCAACATGGCAGACATATCTGAAGGCAACACAGCTACGTTAGGTGTGTTTACCATTGTTAGGTACCATTTCACTTGGAGTATTATGCAGTACCCTGGTACCATTGCCAAAAATTAGAGGTCTACACAAAATTATATCCAATAATGTGAAAATTACGAACAATTCAAAGTAAGACTGCAGAAAGTTTGCACTAATTAGATTTTCAAAGTGTTAGAAGATTTATGATATGTCTCACGTGTGCCATGGAAGCGAAGTGGGATTACAAGAAAATGCAGTCAGTTCTTTGTCAAGTTTATGTATAATTCCCAACAGGTCTGCATGAGTTGCACCACACAGTCTATTGCACAATAGACCTAACACCCCAAGGCAGGCATAACGTAATAGGAGCAAGGATCTAACACAACAGACTAGCATTGCACGACCAGCTTTCTTGTACCACAGGTAAGTTTTGACACATGAATAATTATGTTGTTTAATATTACGCAGATACTCACCATTTTCTGACAGTTATCATGAAGTGATGAATCTGTTGTCAATGTGTTCAGTTTAGCCTCAATTCTCTCTTTCTCTCCAGGTCCAATCACCGTTTCAACTGCTGCTAGAACAGAATGCCACGTACGAGGTTGATCACCTGTTCCAGGAGCTCTACGTAACCACAGAGCTAGGAGCTCTATCGCACATCTTTCTGCTCTCCGTTCATTGTACTCAACAGTGTTCAAGACCTCAGGCTGCACTGCCAAGGCATACCCCACCATCTTCCACTGTGCCGCAACGGTTGGGACAACGTGTCTTAAAAGATCAGTCAGAGATGGCTCAGCACCTACAGAGCAACCAGGTACAAACACATGCACTGGAATAGGATATGGTGTAGCGGCAAATACACGTACATGAAACAACACCCAACACAGCATACAGTACATACTCAATACAGATATATTCTTGTACACAACATACAGGTGCACAGTACTGATACAATCATCAATCAATCAATCAATCGATCAACCAGTCAATCAATGGACAGTTTCTCCTATGCAAGAGGTTGTCCTTAATACCATAGTACTGTTATATTCCTTAATTTAACAATACACCAGTCATGCAGTGTATTCATGGACTAATAAATCAAAGGATAAATACAAACAAAATACAAATGAATGAATGCAGTTACTGTGAGCTGCACAGCAGAGATGACAGGGATATACTGGATACCTCTTGCATGCTGTAATTGAGTGAACAGTTAGTATGCTGTGCAACTTAGAGGAAAACTGTTTATGCTAGGAGGAAGACTGGGTCAGTCCGCAAGTGAGCACATGACACATATATACCAGTGGAGGCAGTATGGGGTACTGGTCTACATCAGACTGGAAACATACAGGAATTTATCACTAGGGATAATAACACACCACAATAAACCATATGAATTTCCATAGCAATAGCATACTAGATACGTAACTGGGGTGCCACATTAACTGTACGGCACATTTAATACATCCCTTCATATTCACCTGTCTAGACTGGTCCAGGGTTGAGCTCCACGTCCCCACTCTGAATGAGGAGGAGTCGGGGAAGCATTGCACAGGCTAACATGAGCAGGTAAAGAAGTGGAAGGAGCCCTCTCTTCACCGCATGCGCGTTGGACCTGGAGGACGAGGGAGCAGCTGTCATCTTCGCTCCTCCTCCTTTCAACAGCCACCTCATTCGACTGCAGTTGAACAGCCCAACAGACACGCACCACGGCTGGGCAGAGATGGGCATACGGCCTGAACTGGAGGATCTATGACAGATTGAGGGAAGGCAGATCATAATTATACACTACACATACATAGTAAAAATATACTATTTTGCTATTGACTTGCAATGATATTAACACCATTAATCACACGCGTACAAAAACCTCGTCAATAGTTAAACGTCAGATGAAGGAAACAGACATGGACTCACACTCTGACTAGCTCAAAGAAATGGGAAGCAGTCGAGAAATGGACAAGGCCAACGTTTGCTGAAGTGGATTTGGATATTGTCTACACAACGGCAAACGCACTGGTGACGCAGGTCACGAAATAAGTGAGAAATCACACAATTCAACCATGAATGGTAGGGATGTCACTAGAGTAGAGTGGGACTAGAGTCGGCACTCTTCAATAACGGGCAGTTCACTCTAGGATTGAAGGGTCAATTTACCTGGCTGGCTAGCTAGCTATGTACGGTATTAACGAAATACTCACCTCAGTGATCGTGATCTGTGCACAGTTGGCAGTTCCACGAAGGACTTGATTTGGTCTTCTTGTAATTGCCGTTTCACAACGTGGCTAGCACAGATTTCGCTCAGTGCCTGAAACCAACGTAAGGGAATCTCCCAAGATGGCGGCTATATGACGTCATGCACCAGTTTTCCTGCACATAATTATAAATACCTTGCACATACTCTCATTTATTGCTATACAACTGGTGCCAGCATATATAGATTATATACATTCGCCGACTTTATGCAGTCTTAATAAGATAGTTAGTACCACAATAGCTACGTCGCTATAATAGCTAAAAGGTATGTAGCTAGCTATAGCTGTTATTTCATGGGTCTTTCCATGGTTCATCATGGTGTTGAGTTACTGTTGCTTGTTTCTATGCTTTTTCTGCTGGCCATTCCTAAAACCCTTTTATTATTAAGGAATTTTTATACACCTGTTATGTTGTGCTATGACATTGCGTATGTATGACTTGTGTTATTGGCTGATTGAGACATTGCATAACAGTTCCACACCTCAAACCAGCAGTACCACTAACATTGCCTCTGATAAGGTACTTTCATTCCTTCACAGCCATACATATCCACAATAATACAATATAAATTGAGGCAAATGAATTAATTTTTAATGTCCTAAACTGCAGGCACTGCATGACTTTGTGTGGTGCAATGGGAGATAGTGTTTCAAGCATCAGTTGGGATAAAACAAGAACTGATTAGGACAAAAGGTGACGCGAGTCATAAAGCACTTCCCTACACACAGACTATGCGCCTTTCATTCAGTCCCACCAGGACACTGCCCTCTTCAGTCTGTGGAGGAGCAGGTCACACTGCTCAAAGGAGATCTGGAGGAGGAGGAGGAGGTGTATACTGACTGGTCTACTGGCTGGGATCCAGAGCTCCAGGCCTCTCAGCTATAGGGACTCACTTGGAACACATGACATGCAAATGTTTGGAGGGAGCAGTTCACATGAGGAGGAGGCAAAGGATGAGGTGCTCCTCCTGTAATGCTAGAGAGAAGAGTGTGATCAACCCTCCTGGAAGCCGTGTACACCTCCTTGGATACACGCAGGGATGGTACTATGTCGTCACCGGTGGTACAGCTTAGGCCTCTCACCTGGGTATGTGGGCGGGGCAGTGGCTGGGCAGGGGGTGGGGCAGGGGTGTGGGAGGAGGTGGGGGAGGAGTAGTGATCCTGAAGGACATGGAACAGTAGCAGAGAAAAGGAGGTACGTCCTTCTGAACAGAGAGGGAAGATGACATTAAATTTACAGACTAGTACAAGTACTCAAAACGGGATATCTCCAAATGAGCCCAATGACTGGAAGGATTTAAGGACCCTTTGGGTCATCCACATGGAAGCACATCATGCAGATTTGACAGAACATGACTTGTGTGGAGTAGGTTGAGGCAATTATATATTTGTTGCAAAGATCAAGCTGTATGGACTGCCAGTTGCCATGGCATCACACTACTGTGCTGCAGAATAATATTGATCCACACTAGAGTTTGGTGGCTGGCCATGTCCGTTGTGATGGGATTGAGGAGATACAAAGCTGATGCTGTGGAGGGTGCATGTACGTGTGTACTGTGGTGTGGTCCCATGGTGCATGTCACTCTGCATGAGGTGTTGGCAGCAGTACATGGGGAAGAATATAGCAATCAAAGTGGAGCACAATAATGGACAGTGTGTGCATGCAATATGGCCATTCCCAGTGCAAATAGCACGTGATACGTATGCTATGTAAACATCAAAGTGTGCACTGAACTATAGCTAACTTCTACGATGATCATATGAGTGCCTGCAATCAAAGTTTCCCATTCTTAACTATATTCCTTCAGTATTGATGTAAGATGAATCATATCAGTGGGCCAAGTGGCATGATCTGATTCATTTTCAACTTGTACACGCTATAATAATTATAAGTTTGTTGTATATTATTCATGATCTCAACTGCATACAATTAGTCTATAAGATTATGGTGGCAATTAAATAGGTCAATGGCATCCACTGGCCTTTTGGGCAATTAAAGAACATGCACAACTGCATGCACTTGTTTGGAAACCAGCTGAGCTATAGGACATGGCAAAGATATAATATTAACCTTGAATGGGTTATAGACTTAATTGGCATGAATTATAATAATGTTATAATGTTATGATTATGCAAAAGAACACGATGTCATTTTGTGATTGGCAAGCACACACTTGCACACGTGTCATGTTCAGCTATGAGGGAAGAAGCTCATGTTTGCATGTGGTTTCAAGTTCCTGTGTGTATCCAAATCGATAATGCCTTACAATGAAGAAGCCATGCAGACTGCATACACTGGTATAGACTGATGACGAGAGGGATCGGTGTAGCCAGTTGCAATAATTGTCTATACCCCTCAAGCAGACAACCAGCAGCCATGCAATATATTCACCACGTGCACACACCTATATACTAATGCCACACAGCACAGATGTGGTGTATGAGGTCCCTACAGCTATTGGCTTGCAGGAAAGTGGCACATGTAATGCAATGCTCACTCACATACACCTACACACTAGCCACTCTACACACTGCAAGATGTAGTGTACAATTACCACATTATAGCTAATACAAGGAAACATTACTGGTGTCACTTTGTCACAGAAATCATGCACTTCCCTACATGGCATGCAAAAAACTGCTAAATAGTAAAATAAAATTATAATATGGAGTACTGCAAACTTAGGTCCAGCTAAGTTCGGTGTACACTAAAAGTCAATTGCAAGATCTTCTCCTTCACAGGTCAATCCTGTCATTAGTTCTCCTGCACTGAGTGAACTGTACAGAGAACGTGAGAGGTCAGCAGGTGAATGAAAGGTACAAACCCAAACAAAATGTGTACACTCATCACACACACACACACACACACACACACACACACACACACACAGACAGACATATTACACGCATGCGTGCACGCACACGCACACGCACACACACACACACACACACGCACACACACACACACACACGCACACACACACACACACACACACACACACACACACAC